>OX578136.1:157433177-158033177 GCA_951213105.1 Amaurobius ferox
TTCATTTTATTTTTGTAATTCGAGGTTTTAATTCAAATCTATTTCTTTTTTAAACCTTTTATTTCTTTATGGAGGCATTGCCGTCTACGGATGCACGTTCTTGTGTGATTTGCGTCTTCTACTTTGACGTTATTCTGAATTAGGAACACAGGTGATATATGGCTCCGGGAGTGTTTCCTAAGGTGTAAAAAGTCGACTTGTAACCGGGAACTAGGGGTCGCCATCCCTCTAGGCCTTTTATATATGCCCTGTTGGTCTTTTTCACTTTATTCAAGTATTCACGTTCTTGCAATTTTTGACTTGTTATATATATATATATATATATATATATATATATATATATATATATATATATATATATATATATATATATATACATATATATATATATATATATATATACATATATATATATATATATATATATATATATATATATATATATATATATATATATATATATACATATACATATATATATATATAAACATATTTTATATATATATATATATGTATATGTTTATATATATATATATATATATATAAACATATATATAAACATATTTTCTAAATGATAAAACATGCAAAAACTACTAAACGAAAACACTTTGTTTTTCTTTACATAATTATTTATTAAGAGTATATTCTTTTCATAAAAATTTTCAATTTATAATTTGACAATTCTTATTAATTTTAAATTATACTTTTATAATGTTTTATGTTTTTGAGTTTATGTTTATGAGTTTTATGTTTTGTTTCACTCTAAATTGGATGCGGGTGTGACGACGGATTGAGATTTTTTGATGAGTGACTTTAGAGTCAATTTATTATTAAACTGCTAAGTCCTCGTGGGCGCTAAAAGAGTACCTGTTTGCAATAGCATCCTGGTTGCAAAGCCACGGGAGAAGGCATCTTTGGTTCTAGTCATTGTTGGCTATATTATGTTCCACGCTTATTTATTTCATCATTGTACATTAAAAATTATCTCTTGAATACTCTTATCATCTTCAACTCGTACATCTCTGAACTCTGTTAAGGTAAACTCTTAAATCGCAACTGTCATGAATCGGATGTCTTTTAGACTGCTTGAACTTAATCAATGAATTATTTTTCTGACTGATTTATACATCTGACCAAACAGTTCTTTTGCTCATTTTCGCGAACTATCGCTGCTGGTTCCGCTTTATTTTTCCCTTGCATAACATTGGTTCATCAGCTGACAGGCTCCAAAGAATCTCATTTTACCCAATAAAAGGCATCTGTCTTCAATTTTCTTAAAATTACAATGAAACCCACGCAATCTATAAAAAAAAAAACTAGATTTTCGCCACCCCTAGACTGACTGTATTTCTTTTTCGCCTTAATGTTTTTGCGGACAGCAATAATTTATCATAAAAATGAAACAGCTCGGACTACTGCAAAAATGGATATGAAAAATAAGAACTTATTTTTCAGATTCATTTAGCCTTGTATGTTTAAGGGAACTTATTTTTCAGATTCATTTAGCCTTGTATGCTACGACGAATGCTTACTTATGCATTCGTCGCGACATACAAAGTTAAAAAATAGTACTAACTGGTTTCAAAGGTAAAATTTATTCTTCTAAGAAGACTCCGTTTTGGCTTTAAAACCAGTTGATACTTTGTTTTCAGGTTTTTATGCTGTGATAAATTAGTTTTTATTTTAAATAAATATCAGTTTGATTTGTATAGTGCCCCAGTATACAGCGAACAGAAAAACTGTTCAGTTCGCTTCCCTGTAATACTGACATTTTTAAGAACTGTATAAATATAAAATGTATCTGCATAGCAATCACCAATTCGAAATATGCTACTATATTTACAAAGAATGATAACACCACAAATATACAGGGTGTCCCAAAAACGTTGACCTCGGCTTTCATTTCTTAACTATTGATCTTAGACATATACTGGGTGGTCAGAATTAAAACACCCCTACTCTGAGCTCTCTATACATCGAACTACTCAGTGTAAAGGCTCCAAAATTGTTGAACCTACTATTCAAGACATAAAGAAAGGGATTGCGCGAAAAAAAATTAGTTCCAGAAACACCGATAGGTGGCGCTGTACAACAGAAAATATGCTGAAAAGACACAAAGTACACATTTTATTCGAACGTACCAAACATTCACATCAGACTGACCTTATCGATGCAGGGAATGCTACTCAATATGGTTCCCTTCTTCAAGATGTAAAATCTGCAGTCTGTGGACAGCTTGTTTAACTGCGGATCGTAATTGGTCGATTGAGATGCTTCTCACATGCAGAGTGATACTTTCTTTCAAATCTGCCAAGGTCACCAGACGTCCTCGATAAACAAGATTTTTTAAGTATCCCCACAGCCAAAAATCACTGGGATTAAGATCTGGAGAACGAGATGGCCAGGTTGTCGGAAACGCACGAATAATTACTCTACCATTAGTAAAATGTTGCCGAAGAAACTGCTGTACACAGAGTCCAATGTATGGAAGCGCTCCATCTTACATAAAGGTAATTGAATCAAGACATTGGTGCTGTTGCAGTTGGGGTACAACAAAATTTTCGAGCATGTTTTTGTACCTCCTGGCCATCACGGTGCATGTCACAGGACCATTGGGAGTAGCCTCTTCGAAAAAGAAAGGTCCAAGAATGAATGTGGCTGTGAATCCACACCAGACTATAACTTTCGGTTAGTGAAGTGGAATCTCTTGGAAGGTACGAGGGTTTTCCGTGTCCCAAATGCGACAGTTATGGGTGTTGACTGTTCCACTTAGATGGAAATGCGCTTCATCGCTCCATAGAATCTGCCATGGCCACGATGCATCCACTGCAACTCTAGCCAGAAATGTCAATACAAAGGTCAGTCGCTTCTCCCTGTCGATGGTCAGCAAGTGGTGATTGTGACTAATTTTGTACGGGAAAAAATGCACTATGTTTCTCAGTACGTTCCGCACTGTGCTGTGGGGAACACCCAAGTGTCATGACACTCCACGTGCACTACTACAGCCTATAACGTTATCCATTGATTGTTCAACAATAGCGGTGGCAACATCGTCAACGACATCTGAACGAGTCGATTTGCGTCCTCGACCCGGCTGAACTCCAAGATGTCCAGTTTTCTCGAATCGAGCAATCATTCTCCTGAGAGCTTGTGGAAGTAATGGTCCTTTGCGCAAATTCTTAAGTCGACGAAACTCTCGAAGTGCAGCTGCAGCATGTCCTTTGTTTTCATAAAAGAGCTTCACAAGCAAAGAGCGTTCTGGCAGTGTGACAGCCATCGCTGATAAGAATGAAAATTTCCCAGTTTTATCCACTTTAATGCCCAGAACATAGTAGCTGCAAACCAAGGGTTTATGCAAATTTTTGTGCTTACATTGCGAAACTGCAGTTACAATGACAGTTTAAGTTTCTTCACTTTTTTATCTTCTTTATTTTTTCATATCGGCAAAAGAAATTAAAAAGGGAAAATTCCATATCGCATGTTTTTTTTTTTGTTTTTTTTTTTTAGATTATTTTGTGTCTTCAGCATATTTTCTGTTGTACAGCGCCACCTATCGGTGTTTCTGGAACTAATTTTTTGTTCGCGTAATCCCTTTCGCCATGTCTTGGAATAGTAGGTTCAACAATTTTGGAGCCTATACACTGAGTAGTTCGATGTATGGAGAGCTCGGAGTAGAGGTGTTTTAATTCTGACCACCCGGTATAATAAATTACAAAGTTGAGTGGGAAAAGGTCCAGAATTTTATGAAATCGATAAACATTTTCAGTGAATTAAGTTGTAAGAAATACAAAATTTAAGTTTTTATACGGCCCCCGTACAAAAACATTTCCAATGAGTAAAATATGCCCCATACACTAATAATGTAATGTACAAAATTTCAACATTTTATCATAAAAAGTCCCAGAGATATGTTTAAACAAAGTTGGTGAGGGATTAATCACAAATTAAAATGTAAATGTTTAGAGCAAGAGTGCAAATGACGCAACGCAGAAATGCTGCATAGACTTGTTATCAGGCGAATGCAGCTCTGTATTGGCATGGATGGAAAACATTTTGAACAAGCTTTGTAATCTTTGTGTAAAGTTATTATTTCTACACAGTGTAGATACTTTTGTACCAATAAATAGCAAAATTATTTATTTATGTAATCATTGTTTCCCTTCGTAATTTGTGTATGACCCCTAAAACGCGATCTGTCGACATGATTTTTCCCCTCTGATAACCCATGTCGTGCATCGAAAAGTGGTTTAAGTCAGAATTTTTGTCTTTTCATATCTCTGGGACTTTTTATGACAAAATTCTGTATATCCCCTTATTAGTGTATGGAGCACATTTTACTCATTGGAAATATTTCTGTACGGGGGTCGTATAAAAATTGTATTTCTTAAAATTTAAATCCCTTGAACATTTTAATCGATTTCATAAAATTCTTTACCGTGTTTTACGCAACTTTGTAATTTATTATAATGTCTAAGACCAATATTTAAGGAATAAAAGCCGATGTCAATGTTTTGGGATACCCTGTATAATTTAAACAACTATAGATTCAAGGAAGTCAAAATAAGCATGTACTTATATACGCTGTAAGCTGCATTTGCGAATCCTTTTCTGTTATTTGTAAACAAAGTAAAAGTTTAGAAACTACATATCGTATAGATGTGCATTTGCCTGTCTGTAATTATTGATTCATGTCAGATAGGGCTTCTCTATAGCATGTTATAACTCTAAAAGTCTTTTATACTATGTAAAGTTTTAAATCTCTTTTGTACATATTTTTATCATTTAGAACAACGCTCTCTTATTCATTAATTTGAATTCCTATTCTTTGATATTAATTAAAATATTTTTGCTTGTATTTCAGGTTCTACTCTGTACAACATTGTTGACATTAATAAAGAAATATTAGCTCAGCAGTCTAATATCGTATGTAATTATTTTTTTTCAGTCTGCAAATTATTTTTTGATATAATTTAATAATTCATATTTTGATTATAAATGGTATTTTTGAATGTTTACTTTACAAAATTTTACATTCATTATAAAAGGGATGAAGCTATCACAATCCCACTCTGATTTTTCATTTGTACTTCTATTTATTGTAGGCATGTCCTCACTTTCATTGGTATTATATACGTATATAGTATATACAGGGTGTCCCAAAACGATTGAAATGCGCTTTAATTGTGATACAAAATTTTGACACATATTAACGTATTTTTGATCTAAACAAGTTCCATCGTCAATTTGTTTATGATCCCTATTTTCACTGATGAAATAGCCTTTCACATGGTACGGAAAAGTGGCATAAGTCGGATTTTTTCCTGCATATATTATCGGATTTTTTCCTTTATCATAATTCAGTTGATTTTAAAGATACAGATATGCGATTTTTTTAATGATCTTGTTTCATTAAAAATAAAAAAATTCTGATTGACCAAATGTGTTTAAGGGGGGTCGTATAAATATTTATAACTTTCTAAAAATTAAGAGGAGGACTATTTCATTAACGTAGTCTTACCTTACTTTCAACATTTTTGCAATTTACATTGCCCACTTATCTCCAACAGGTAAAGAATTAAAGCGTGTTTCAATCTTTTTGGGACACCCTGTATATATATATATATATATATATATATATATATATGTGTGTGTGTGTGTATGTATATGTACGTATGTATATGTGTGCATATGTATTTATATATATATATATATATATATATATACATACACACACACACATACAATATATGGTAATGTATTAGGTTCGTGTCGAAAATCGGAATTTTGAGTTTTCGACGGATCTGCACGTTTCAGGCACTCTACAATACGTAAAACATATATTTTAGTGTGTGTATGTGTGTGAGAGAGAGAGAAAGAGATCCACTCTAACTCAAAACTATTCGATGAAATTTCACAAAATTTGTTAAGTTCTTGGTACTGATTTGATTTTGGCACGATTTCATAGAACAAACAGAACCTACCTTCTTCTGTGAAATGGCCCTCAGAAATCGTCAAATTATGAAATAAGAAACTAAAAAGTATTTTTACGAAGAAATGAATGGTTGAGCTACATCATCCTTATCTTAATCGTTCTGGAGACATTTGCGTTTTTATCACTCTTGCGGCGCCTATATTTGAATACATGGCCATTCACCAAATGTAAGCAAAACTGAATTAAAATTTCAAACTCTGTAATTTTAAATAATTATCCTAATTTTGTACAATTAAACTCATTCCATTATGAAAGAAAAGGAATTCGGGTCTGTAATTAAACTCATGTGTTGCCGACATATTTGTTTTTATTTAACTTACTTTTTAAATATTTATAAGGTTAAGTTTTAAATAATTTAAATAAATAACACCTTTTTTCTGCTTTCTAATAATTAAAATTTCAAAATATTTTGTTTTATTTCAAACATTTAAAATTTTAAAACCTATTCTTGATGTTTTTATTTAATTCAAATGTTGAAAAGTTTTATTCACTTTTAAATAAGTTTATTTACATACAGAATGTCCCAAAAACATTGACCTCGACTTTTATTCCTTAAATATTGATCTTAGACATCTTCTTAAATAATAAAAGGCAATGTCTGTGTGTGTGTGTGTGTGTGTCTGTCTGTCTGTCTGTCTGTCTGTCTTATACACTATACGTTTCGCGACCGCGCGTCAGAGAGCTACGAAATTTGGCAATCGGAGACCCGGGGGGGAGGGAAGGGGACACATGAAAACCGATTTTTAAAATTTTAATTATTTTTTTATTTATTTAATGTTTTATGCGATTTCGACCGTTTTTTGCCCTTTTTGCCCTTTTTTCTCCACGATCCAGACATCGTAGAAAAAAATAAATGACACCATCGGAAAGAGCAGAGAATTTCGAGTAAAAATATATCAATTTCAAATCTGAATTTCGATTTCTAATATTTTTTAAAGATTTTAAAACAAAAGTCACTTTTTGCTCAAGAAAACGATTTTTGGTTTTTAAATTCTCGCATCGTGAAAAGTACTCATAATTTCGACTAATAATTTACATTTTCAGAAAGGTCAAACATCTGGCATTCTTACAAGTCCAATCTGGTCCAGAAATAATGAAAATTGCCTTCAGGATGGCAATTTTAAAGACGCCATGATTTGAAATTTGTCGGCTACCGGCTCAGTTTCTCAACGGCATTTTCCCCCCATCCGCATTAGTTTCTTCCCCGTCTCCATGGAGACCGCGCTTTCGGTTTTAACTGAATTACGAGCATAAGTGTTGTATACATCGGGCGAAATTATTATATTTATATGATATTTTAAATGGATATTTTAAATAATTTAAATGATTGAATTATGGTGGTTTGAATTGTGGTGATGTATTTGAAATTATTATATTTATGGATTGGTGGAACGATATGGTTGATTTTTTTATTTTAAATGGATATTTTAATTTATGGATATTTTAATTTATAGATATTTTAAATGGATATTTTAATTTTATGGCTATTTTAAATGATGGAACGATGGAACGAGGATGGTGGAATTAAGAGCCTAGCATATGGTCGTTATAAATTTAAATTAGCGCGCGAGAATTGCACTCGGTAGGCCTGGGTTCGATTCCCGCCACTGATGCGGAGTACGATCACCTTAAACATATGGGTCGATAATTCCTTTCGAGAGGTTGGTGGCAGGGAAAGGAGGGTACGGTCTCTGTGGATGCCTCCCCCACTGGGTCCTGGTCCAAATTGGGTGAATAAAAAGAAAGTTATGGAGATTGTCGCGGAGGGCGCGGTAGCCCAGTGGTTAGCGTGCGGGAATTTCACTCGGTAGGCCCGGGTTCGATTCCCTCCACTGACAAAACTGCTGCCGTGTTCACGCGGAGTAAGATCACGTTAAACATGTGGGTCCGTAAGTCCTTCCGAGAGGTTGGTGGTAGAGGAAGGAGGGTACGCACCCTGTGGATGACTTTCCCACTGGGTTCCGGTCTAAATTGGGTGAATAAAAAGAAGGTTATGGAGATTGTCGCGGAGGGCGCGGTAGCCCAGTGGTTCGCGCGGGAATTGCACTCGGTAGGCTAGGGTTCGATTGCCGCCACTGCCAAAACTGCTGCCATTTTCACGCGGAGTACGATCACGTTAAACATGTGGATCCGTAAGTCCTTCCGAGAGGTTGTTGGTAGAGGAAGGAGGGTACGGACCCTGTGGATGCCTCCCCCTACTGGGTTCCGGTCTAAATTGGGTGAATAAAAAGAAGGTTATGGAGATTGTCGCGGAGGGCGCGGTAGCCCAGTGGTTAGCGCGCGGGATTTGCACTAGGTAGGTCCGGGTTCGATTCCCGCCACTGCCAAAACTGCCGCCGTGTTCAGGCGGAGTACGATCACGTTAAACATGCGGGACCGTAAGTCCTTCCGAGAGGTTGGTGGTAGGGGACGGAGGGTACGGTCCCTGTGGATGCCTCCCCCACTGAGTTCCTGTCTAAATTGGGTGGCACTTCCTGGTAGGTCGTTCCTTCTGGTAGGTCGCGCCAGCGAGTGTGCCACGGTTAGAATTTGCCACGGTCAGAATTTTCAAGGGTAGCGAACAGGCTGGTCGCCAAAGGCGGCTAGTAAATAATAAAAGGCAATGTCTGTGTGTGTGTGTGTGTGTGTGTGTGTGTCTGTCTGTCTTATACACTATACGTTTCGCGACCGCGCGTCGGAGAGCTACGAAATTTGGCAGTCGGAGACCCGGGGGGGAGGGAAAGGGACACATGAAAACCGATTTTTAAAATTTTAATTATTTTTTTATTTATTTAATGTTTTATGCGATTTGGACCGTTTTTTGCCCTTTTTGCCCTTTTTTCTCCACGATCCAGACATCGTAGAAAAAAATAAATTACACCATCGGAAAGAGCAGAGAATTTCGAGTAAAAATATATCAATTTCAAATCTGAATTTCGATTTCTAATATTTTTTAAAGATTTTAAAACAAAACTCACTTTTGGCTCAAAAAATCAATTTTTTGTTTTTAAATTCTCGCATCGTGAAAAGTACTCATAATTTCGACTAATAATTTACATTTTTAGAAAGCTGAAATATTTGGCATTCTTACAAGTCTAATGTGGTCCAGAAATAATGAAAATTGCCTTCAGGATGGCAATTTTAAAGACGCCATGATTTTAAATTTCTCGGCGTTCCGTTCGTTTCTCCCCCGCTGAAGCAGGGAAGGTGGTGGGTGGGGACGTCAAGGTGGAGGTGACGTCACGGTTCTGAATAGAGCGCCTTTGCTCTATATAAATTATTATATTTATATTTTAAATGATGGGACGATCTGGATTTTTTAAATGTATATTTTAACTTTTGGATATTTTAAATGGATATTTTAATTTTATGGATATTTTAAATGATAGAACAATGAAACAATGGAATGAGGATGATGGAATTAAGCATATGGTCATTTTAAATTGCAAATTAGCGCGCGGGAAGTTAGCGGTAGGCCCGGGTTCGATTCCCGCCACTGCCAAAACTGCCGCCGTGTTTACGTGGAATACGATCACGTTAAATATGTGGGTCCGTAAGTCCTTCCGAGAGGTTGGTGGTAGGGGAAGGAGGATACGGCCCCTGTGGATGCCTCCCCCACTGGGTTCCCGTCTAAATTGGGTGAATATGTAGAAAGTTATGGAGATTGTCGCGGAGGGCGCGGCAGCCCAGTGGTTAGCGCGCGGGAATTGCACTCAGTAGGCCCGGGTTCGATTCCCGCCACTGCCAAAACTTACGCCACGTTCACGCAGAGTACGATCACGTTAAACATGTGGGTTCGTGAGTCCTTCCGAGAGGTTGGTGGTAGGGGAAGGAGGGTACGGTCTAAATTGGGTGAATAAAAAGAAAGTTATGGAGATTGTCGCGGAGGGCGAAGTAGCCCAGTGGTTAGCGCGCGGGAATTGCACGCGGTAGGCCCGGGTTCGATTTCCGCCACTGACATGGAGTACGATCACGTTAAACATATGGGTCCGTATGTTTTTCCGAGAGGTTGGTGGTAGGGGAAGGAGGGTACGTTCCCTGTGGATGCCTCCCCCACTGGGTTCAGGTCTAAATTGGGTGGCACATCCTGGCCGTCCAACCAGTTACCAGGCCCGGGTTCGATTCCCAAAATTGCCGCCGTGTTTACGCGGAGTACCAGCACGTTAAACATGTGGGTCCGTGAGTCCTTCCAAGAAGTTGGTGGTAGGGGAAGGAGGGTACGGTCTAAATTGGATGAATAAAAAGAAAGTTATGGAGATTGTCGCGTAGGGCAAAGTAGCCCAATGGTTAGCGCGCGGAAATTGCACTCGGTAGGCCCGGGTTCGATTCCCAAAATTGCCGCCGTATTTACGCGGAGTACGATCACGTTAAACATGTGGGTCTGTAAGTTCTTCCGAGAGGTTGGTGGTAGGGGAAGAAGGGTACGGTCCCTGTGGATGCTTCTCCCACTTGGTTCCGGTCTAAATTGGGTGAATAAAAAGAAAGTTATGAAGAATATCGCGGAGGGTGAAGTACCCCAGTGGTTAGTGCGCGGGATTTGCACTTGGTAGGCCCGGGTTCGATTCCCAAAATTGCCGAATAAAAATAAAGTTATGGAGATTGTCGCGGATGGCACGGTAGCCCAGTGGTTAGCGCGCGGGAATTTCACTCGGTAGGCCCGGGTTCGATTCCCGCCATTGCCAAAACTGCAGCCGTGTTCACGCGGAGTACGATCACGTTAAACGTGTGGGACTGCAAGTCCTTCCGAGAGGTTTGTGGTAGGGGAAGGAGGGTACGGTCTCTTTGGATGCCTCCCCCATTGGGTTCCGGTCTAAATTGTGTGGCACTTCCTGGCCTTCCAAGCAGTTACCTTACACCTTTCTGGTAGGTCGCGCCAACGAGTTTGCCACGGTCAGAATTTTCAAGGGTAGCGAACAGGCTGGTCGCCAAAGGCGGCTAGTCTTAAATAATAAAAGGCAATGTCTGTGTGTGTGTGTCTGTCTGTCTTATACACTATACGTTTCGCGACCGCGCGTCGGAGAGCTACGAAATTTGGCAATCGGAGACCCGGGGGGGAGGGAAGGGGACACGTGAAAACCGATTTTCAAAATTCTAATTATTTTTTTATTTATTTAATGTTTTATGCGATTTCGACCTTTTTTTGCCCTTTTTGCCCTTTTTTCTCCACGATCCAGACGTCGTAGAAAAAAACAACTCACACCATCGGAAAGAGCAGACAATTACGAGTAAAAATATATCAATTTCAAATCTCCATCTCGATTTCTAATATTTTTTAAAGATTTTAAAACAAAAGTCACTTTTGGCTCAAAAAAACGATTTTTGGTTTTTAAATTCTCGCATAGTAAAAAGTACTCATAATTTCGACTAATAATTTACATTTTTAGAAAGCTGAAATATCTGGCATTCTTACAAGTCTAATCTGGTCCAGAAATAATGAAAATTGCCTTCAGGATCGCAATTTTAAAGACGTCATGATTTTAAATTTCTCGGCGTTCCGTTCGTTTCTCCCCCGCTGAAGCAGGGAAGGTGGTGGGTGGGGACGTCAAGGTGGAGGTGACGTCACGGTTCTGAATAGAGCGCCTTTGCTCTATATAAATTATTATATTTATATTTTAAATGATGGGACGATCTGGATTTTTTAAATGTA
The DNA here is from genome assembly GCA_951213105.1 of Amaurobius ferox. Taxonomy (NCBI): domain Eukaryota; kingdom Metazoa; phylum Arthropoda; class Arachnida; order Araneae; family Amaurobiidae; genus Amaurobius; species Amaurobius ferox. The sequence continues at coordinate 157,444,796 of OX578136.1, forward strand.
TATTTTAACTTTTGGATATTTTAATTTTATGGATATTTTAAATGATGGAACAATGAAACAATGGAATGAGGATGATGGAATTAAGCATATGGTCATTTTAAATTGCAAATTAGCGCGCGGGAAGTTAGCGGTAGGCCCGGGTTCGATTCCCGCCACTGCCAAAACTGCCGCCGTGTTTACGTGGAATACGATCACGTTAAATATGTGGGTCCGTATGTCCTTCCGAGAGGTTGGTGGTAGGGGAAGGAGATACGGCCCCTGTGGATGCCTCCCCCACTGGGTTCCCGTCTAAATTGGGTGAATATGTAGAAAGTTATGGAGATTGTCGCGGAGGGCGCGGCAGCCCAGTGGTTAGCGCGCGGGAATTGCACTCAGTAGGCCCGGGTTCGATTCCCGCCACTGCCAAAACTTACGCCACGTTCACGCAGAGTACGATCACGTTAAACATGTGGGTTCGTGAGTCCTTCCGAGAGGTTGGTGGTAGGAGAAGGAGGGTACGGTCTAAATTGGGTGAATAAAAAGAAAGTTATGGAGATTGTCGCGGAGGGCGAAGTAGCCCAGTGGTTAGCGCGCGGGAATTGCACGCGGTAGGCCCGGGTTCGATTTCCGCCACTGACATGGAGTACGATCACGTTAAACATATGGGTCCGTATGTTTTTCCGAGAGGTTGGTGGTAGGGGAAGGAGGGTACGTTCCCTGTGGATGATTCCCCCACTGGGTTCCGGTCTAAATTGGGTGGCACATCCTGGCCGTCCAACCAGTTACCAGGCCCGGGTTCGATTCCCAAAATTGCCGCCGTGTTTACGCGGAGTACGAGCACGTTAAACATGTGGGTCCGTGAGTCCTTCCGAGAAGTTGGTGGTAGGGGAAGGAGGGTACGGTCTAAATTGGATGAATAAAAAGAAAGTTATGGAGATTGTCGCGTAGGGCAAAGTAGCCCAATGGTTAGCGCGCGGAAATTGCACTCGGTAGGCCCGGGTTTATTCCCAAAATTGCCGCCGTGTTTACGCGGAGTACGATCACGTTAAACATGTGGGTCTGTAAGTCCTTCCGAGAGGTTGGTGGTAGGGGAAGAAGGGTACGGTCCCTGTGGATGCTTCTCCCACTTGGTTCCGGTCTAAATTGGGTGAATAAAAAGAAAGTTATGAAGAATATCGCGGAGGGTGAAGTACCCCAGTGGTTAGTGCGCGGGATTTGCACTTGGTAGGCCCGGGTTCGATTCCCAAAATTGCCGAATAAAAATAAAGTTATGGAGATTGTCGCGGATGGCACGGTAGCCCAGTGGTTAGCGCGCGGGAATTTCACTCGGTAGGCCCGGGTTTGATTCCCGCCATTGCCGAAACTGCAGCCGTGTTCACGCGGAGTACGATCACGTTAAACGTGTGGGACTGCAAGTCCTTCCGAGAGGTTTGTGGTAGGGGAAGGAGGGTACGGTCTCTTTGGATGCCTCCCCCATTGGGTTCCGGTCTAAATTGTGTGGCACTTCCTGGCCTTCCAAGCAGTTACCTTACACCTTTCTGGTAGGTCGCGCCAACGAGTTTGCCACGGTCAGAATTTTCAAGGGTAGCGAACAGGCTGGTCGCCAAAGGCGGCTAGTATATAATAAATTACAAAGTTGCGTAAAATAAGGTACAGAATTTTATGAAATCGATAAAAATTTTCAGGAGATTAAATTTGAAGCAATACAAAATATTTAATTTTTATACGGCCCCGTACAAAACATTTCCAATTAGTAAAATATGCCCCATACATAATAAGGTGCAACATACACAACCATGCCAAAGATCCAATAAAGATAAGAGGCAGATATTATTTGCCTATGATGCATTTCTGCGTTGTGTCATTTGCACTCTTTCTGTAAACATTTACATTTTAATTTGTGATTAATCCCTCACCAACTTTGTTTAAGCATATCTCTGGGACTTTTTATGATAAAATGCTAAAATTTTGTACATCACCTTATTAGTGTATTGGGCACATTTTACTCACTGGAAATGTTTTTGACGGGAGCCATATAAAAATTTAAATTTTGTATTTCTTAAAATTTAATTCCCTTGAAAATTTCAATCGATTTCATAAAACTCTGTACCTATATATTTACGCAACTTTGTAATTTATTATATATGTCTAAGATCAATATTTAAGGAATGAAAGCCGAGGTCAATGTTTTTGGGACACCCTGTGTGTGTGTGTGTATATATATATATATATATATATATATATTGCGCAGCTGTTTCTTATATCTGAAATGAATTATATTGAATGGATAAGTTTAACATTCGTATTTTTTACATCATATACGTGTTATTTTTTCTCTTGGTTGTTTATTAAATTGAATTTAATTTTGACTTTGTGAGCACTCTAACTTAGGTCTGGGATCCAATTATTTTTTTATTCTTTAGTTTTGGCATCAGTATTTATAAAATGTAGAGTAATTTGTTTTGCATTGTGTTTTATGTTATTTATATTTGCAGCTAAATTCATTATCTATTTCACTGAAATTTTTATTTTCCCCCAAAGCTAAAGAGCTTAGAATATGACTTTTTGGAACCTATGGAAATAGCAGCTGAAAAAGATACAAAACTCGTTTCGGTAAGTATGAAACGCATGAACTTCTGGTGTATGTAGGAAATTCCTTTTTGCTATTTTTGTAATTTTCACTTTTTAGTTACATTTTATAATGCTCTACAGAATCTTAGCTTGCATATTTATATATTTATTGTATTTTTAATTTTTCTGTTAACTTTAAATGGTGGATAATTTTTCTTGCATTTCAACAGTAGTTTCTTATTTTAAAGTGTAATGCCAAATTTTTTAATAAAAAATCATAAAGTTATAAATTTATTATAAAATATATACAAAGAGTTTGTTTCTTACTAATGGAGAATTATATTTTCTTCACTTTTTCCAACTTCATTGTAAACAAGTGTGACTGTACTTTAAGGCTGTGCTTACGGTATGGAACGAGAATCAAAGTGCTGACACAGAAACAAGCAAGCTCTGAATGCGAGTTAAATTATAGAAATAATTTTGTAAATTCTTTTACAATTCTTAGTTACTACTACTCGTGTTCTATTTTTTCCTTCTCTGCTATATAAATCAAGTGTAATATTGTCATTTTATATTATTTTAATATTGGATATTTTAAGTTAGTCTCAGTTTTTGGAAATTTAACATTAAATCAAAATATAGCCAAATTCTGTTAAGAGTTTCTTTATACCGTGGGGCATTTTTATTTTTGGAACGGTACCACCTCGCCGAGTCATGTCCGAAACCGTAGCCTGCCAGTGTAAATTATGATTGACTTGACGTGACAACTCTGAATTTAAGGGGACGGTGGACGTTGAATTTTTTTTTATTTATTTATTGACTTAGAAACATGAAAATGTGTATAATTATTCCTCTTAACATTACTATATACAATACCATTAAATTTTTTTCAATTTTGTTATAATTTTGTATTTTTTTTAATTTATTTTTTTTTTAAACTTGAAAATGCTTCTTGAGTGCCATTTGTTCACATTTTTGATTAATTTTACATTATGATCACTCAAAAACACATTGTAAACAAATTTAGGTATTCGTTTTTAAATCCCTTAGAAAGTTAATTTTTTAAAAATATTTTTCTACATCAAAACTTAATTTTCATCGTTTAATTAGGTTCTTATTCACTTACTTTTAATTACCTTAATAAAGTCCAATTATAAAATGCATATATCCAGTTTCATTAAAAGGCATGAGAGGTGTCTTCTTGCCAAATTTCATGCATCTCCGACAAAAATTAAGACGCATGGAGCATTTTAAAAATGTAAAACCTTTGAAAATTCCATTTCGAAATAAATGAATTCAACCTTTGGCTTACTGGTGGGGCAACGAACATTCCAAACGAAGAGCCTCCCAAAAAGACGGGTATTTGACATACCCTATCTCAAACAGTTCGATCTCCCTTTGCAGGCATTGGCGTCCATGAAACTCGCCCAGAGAAACATTGCACCTGCTGCAGCAGGTGCAATGTTTACCTGCCTTTTTGAGAGGTTCTTTGTTTGGGATGGACGCTGTTCCACCCGTAAGCGAATGTTAAATGTGTAAAATAATGTTATATATTAAAACTTTTTTTAGTCGATTTTTGCTTATTTCAACGTCCACCGTCCCCTTAAGGGAGCCAGCTCATCCTCCAAGATTTTTAAAAGCTTGTTTCTTTTCCTCTGTAATACGCTTGCAAAGATAAGGGGGAAATATTGCAAATGGTAAATTAGCATCCGAAAAGGAAAAACTTCAGAATTACACGTTTTATGATTTTCGCTCCAGCCTGTTTTACTTCAGTGTTGATGCAATTACAGCTAAACTACTGAACGGATTTTATTCATTGATGGCCCATGTTATGTGTTCTGATAGGAAGTACATATTTATTTTTAAATTGAAGATAAAATTGATTTAGAATTTCAAAAATTTAAAAAAAAATGCTGCTCGACGGTAATGTAAAATTTGCAATTTGCTTTTGAAATTTGAAATTTACTATATCATTGTTGCGTAATCATGTTGATAAATATTTCTACGAAAAGTATTAAAATCTCACGAAAATACCGCTTAATGATATAAAACTCAACGTAAAGTACAGAAAACAAAACATCCTCTGAAAAAATTTATGATATCTGAAAATGGATTGAACCAAGTCCCTTAGGCCCGGAGCTATACTGTTGAAGATTGGCTGAACTGCTCTTCATGTTGCTTTCTGATTGGAACTCTTTTAATCCTGATCTTGGGTATATAGACCCTCCTGTTTCTTCCTTTCACACCCATTCCTGTTTTGGACTTCTGATTTGTTGGTTCTGTTGCACTGACGAAGGGGAATCCAGCGTATCCTCGAAACAGCTATATGCTGCATTATTGTGCTTATATGCATTGCCCATCTTGTCCTTATATTAAATACTGTTTGATTATAAACAAATCATTTTTTAACACTTTACAATAAAGTTGAAATGTGTTTATGACTTTGTTCATTCTGTCTGTCTGTCTGTTTGTCCGTTAGAATGATAACTGCCGTAAAAATGACTTTATCAAAATGAAATTTTAGTATGTTGTTCAGACAATCTGTGAGACCTATGGGAATATAAATGAATAATATCACCCAATCAGTTTTGGATTGAACCCGAGTTGAAAAAATGAAATACATTGAACCCTATGGTACCTAATTTTTCAAACATTTTTTAAGCGGATTTAAAATTCACAAATTGCTTCGAAAGTTTAAGGAAATATTCAAATTATCTCAGAAAATATATAAAAAAATAAGTTTAAGATTCTAAATAAAATAAATTATTATAGTATTGTGATGAAGGAAATGAATGGAAAAATGTGTATGAATGAAATGCTGCTTTTATAGAGAGAGCCAGGCATGTTATATTTCGATGACGTCCTTTGAATAAATTTCAGTTGTTTTCGATGAGGTTTTCAAATATAATAAATTATTGTATTATAATGATAATTTTAAAAATATTACCGAGGAATGTATCGCATTTTAGAGATGTATAAACCAGGACATTTATATTTCAATGCCGTCATTTGAATGAAGTTCATTTTTTTCGATGAAGGTTTAAGTTTTCAAATATAATAAATAAATGTAGTATTGTGATAATTTTAAAAATATTACCGAGGAATTTCTCGCATTTTAGAGATGTTTAAATTAAAATTGCATTGAAGTTTGAAAGTGTTTCATAATCAATGCTTTATGCATAATTGATCTTTCTTGTTTTCAATAACTTTCACATGTTTTTCCTTTCTGTTTTAAATAAGAATTTCCCTCGTTTAGAGAGAACAGAAAAGGTTTCAGCAGTTGTATAAAGGTCGGAAAGAAGCTTATTTGAAATGTTTTTCAACGTTAAAGAAAACCCGAAGAAAAAAGAATATAAACACTGACAAACAGTTATCGGTATGTCAAGTTTTTAGTAATTTTGATTATATATGTATGTATAATGCAGCTTGAAGTACATTATAAATTATAATTTTTGAGCTTTTTATAGTTATTTCAAATTTGTCTGTTATTTATTTTACTGGGTAACTGTATCCATGTTTCAAATTTCTGGGGCTCCTGGGGTTATTGAGATATAAATGAAACTTTATAACTATTCTTTCCCATGGAATTAACATACAAACGGAATTTTACTAAAATAAAGCAGATAATTCTTATTTAATTTATACAGTCAAAATAGTGAGAATGTTAGATAAACTTATTTAAAAATGGACGGTTTTTATACTTCCGAAAATAAGGTTACAAAAATAACTTTTTTTATAAATTTTTAAGTCATCTATTTTATTTTGGTAAAAGTACGTTCAAATTTATATTTCTTAAATAATAAAAGCGAGCGTCTGTCTGTGTATGCGCAACATAGCAGAAATTCAAGCAACATACATTCATGAAATTCGGTATAGTGGAGCTTCAAGTCAAACACCTATATACCTCAGAACAATGAAAAAAATGCTTATTAGTTTAAAAGATATATAGTGTTTTGTATTAATTTTTGGTAACGTTCTGCCTATTTTCTTTGAAATAATACTCACGAAAGCAATATGACTCTATTCTTATCTCAGATGATCTGATGCAAGTGTCCAGGTAAAACCCAGCTGATTAATTGACTGAGGAATAAAAATACAAAATTATAACTTCGCAATTTTTTAGCTAATTACTTCAAATTAGATATGTCGGCATATTTGCTTACGACAAATCAACTGTGCAAAAATTATATTAATCTGATAATAATTACCCAACTTAGGATTTTAATGATTTTTTTTTTAAATACAAAATTAATTTTAACTAAATGTAATTTTAATATGGAGTAATAAAAAGCAATTTATTTTGGGCTTGCATATATGTAATTTTTATATATGTAAGTGAGGTACGTATGCATTACATGACGGTATGCACCACTCCACAGTGTTTAGTTTAGGAGCTATTGCATGCTCCTATGCAAAGAGCCAAAGGAATACAGTCAACTGAAACCTGCACTCCCACTATGAGAATGCGTACACTGTTATACAGTAGACAGCTTACGAGATATTACTTACATCCGCACAGAGAGACGAAGGGTGCAACACAGTGTATGGCATAAGTTATTGCATAGGCTATAAGTTATTGCATACGCTGTCAACAGCTGCTACAAAAAAACTATTTCAAGTTAAGAGATTTTTCAAAAAGCGATCATATTGGTCCTGGAAGGAGGCTAGTTCATAACACATTTCCGATTATGTTTGACTGGTGCAGCAAGATACAGAAAATGTGCAAATACATCTTTTGCTACTATTTTAGCTCCCTCCATGGGCGCGCTTTGGGGAGGGAAAGTGTCACAAAGGTAGGCGTCAAACTAGTTGGTAATGTACGTCTTATCTTTGAGTTTTTCCTCCTCCTAGAAAAGTGCAATGGACGCCTATGGTTCTCTCACTTTTAAATGCTATAACCAAACTTCTGATTTTTGTAAATGAGTTTTAAAAGGGAGCTGAATATTTTATCATTTTGATTTGCATACAATTAATTTTCTATGTGAAACATATATTCGTATATTTAAGATTTTATATTTTCAAAGGAAAATGCATTTTGGAATGAGAATATTATTTTAATGCTATTTGAATTTGCACATATTTTAAATTACTAACAATACCCGATATATCAGGTAGTTTTTGTTATCATTTTCAATTCTCGCATTGTAAGAAATGTTAATTCTTCTGAATTATAAAAGTTTAAAGTTAAGATTGAATTTTTATAGCACATGAAAATGCTTGAAAGTGCCAAAGAAAGACTAGAAGTTTTTTGCAATGACAGTTTAAAAGAGGTTGGTATTTATTTTATTTCCATTCCTACCAAGTATGATTACACATTGCTACTTTTACATTTGTACTTATTTTTAATATGCATTATATATTTCTACAGTGAGATATTTTATATCTAATCTAATTTTTTATGTAAGTAAAAAAAATATTTGAAATTCCCTTACAGCTTTATTAATGCATTCTGCAAATTTTATCCTCTTACATAGACATTGCTGTAACACCAAATTAATCTAACTTTTATTGGGCTTTGAAATAATTTGTCAGCAACTCAAAACTGGCCTTCTAATTTTTTTCTCTCAAGTTATACATACATAACAAGTTTGATATATATATATATATATATATATATATATATATATATATATATATAGTTTATAAAATTCCAAAGATATAATAGAAATAAATTGTAACACCAATATAAAACCATAAGTTAAAATTAAGAAAGCAGCCAACAAAACCAAATTTATAATATATATACAATAAAAATATTTTATTAAATTCCAAAGATATAATAGAGGTAAATTGTAACACTAATACTATAAAATCATAACTTAAAAATTAAGAAAACCGCCAACAAAACCAAATTGATAATATATATATATATAACAAAAACACGTATTCAATATATTTAGAAAAGCTTTCCAATGATACCAAAATTGATCCCCCTCTTAGGTCAACTTTGAAATTTTCAATGGGAACCCCCATTTTTTATTGCAGATTTGGATTTTCCAGAAAAAATTACATACATTTGACCTATGAATTTTGATTTTTGCTACCACAAACGGAGGAATGGAGATATAATGGAGAAAAACGGTAGTGGGGCACTAACGTTTAAAAATGGGAATGTCTCGGGAAATACACTTCGGATAGAAAAATAAAAAATTACGTGTTCAATATTTTCAAAAAAACTATCCAATGTTGCTAAAATTGACTCCCTTCCCCGGCTAACCGTTCACTTTAGCGACAACTGTTCACTTTCTGACTTCAGTTCCGACTTCAGTTTAGAAAAAGGTTCAAAATTACTTTTAGCACTACCCAGGAACAACAATGTGGGCGTAGTAGTTTTCTGTTCCCTTCGGGGTCTTAATTAACAGGAGTGCCCTTGCTTCTCATGATCAGGGTGCTTTTTTCTGTAACTCCCCTTGCCTCTCATGATCAGGGTGCTTTTTTCTGTAACTTTTAAACGTTAGTGCCCCACTTCCGCTTTTCTCGATTACAGCGCGTTTATGGGAGCAAAATTCAAAAAATCGTAGGTCAAATGTATGTAATTTTTTCTGGAGAATCCAAATCTGCAATAAGAAATGGGGGTTCCCATTGAAAATTTCAAAGTTGGTGGGCAATTTTGGTATCATTGGATAGCTTTTCTAAAAATATTGAATACGTGCTTTTTTATTTTTTGATCCGAAGTGTATTTCTCGAGATATTGCGCCGTTCCGGAACTTTATGGACACCCTATATATATATATATATATATATATATATATATATATATATATATATATATATATATAGTGTGTGTGCGTGCGCGCATGAATCCTATGCAATATTTTATGCCCCCCCCCCTCCTCAACCTGTCGGCGGGTTACAAACGGACAAAAATAGAAAAGCAGTCGTTAATAGGATTTCCTGTTTTTGATTATAGAGCATTAAAAACAGGTTTCTCTTGTGTTTTGCTTCGTTGTTTGTTTTAATTTTCTCTCAACCTGCGTGCGAGAAGTTAAATTGTCTAAACTAATGGGAAAAATTATATAAATTTTATGAATTACTGCTTTTTTTTTTTCATTTATTTCTGAATTTCATATTGAACATGCATGTATAGTGGTGCCAATTTTATCCCTTGGTCCCCGGACGCCATTCACTACAGCTACGCCTCTGTCCTTATCTATGTACACCATAGTTAAATATAATTAATAACTGCTGGTTTAGGAAAAATAGTTGATTAAAAATACCTGTTGCTTTCTGGCTACGTGCCCTAATCTCGGCTAACGCTTGGTGCCAAGACTGTTTTAATTGAATTTCATAACACCGGTGTAATTTTTTTTATAAATTTAATTGAATTATCAAATTTTTTTAAACATATTTAATGTATTGAAAAGGTCTATGCTAGTATCCTTTTCATGAGAAAGGTTCATGCCAGTATCTGTTTACAAATAATAAATTATCTAGAAAGTAATTTTTTATTTGATATTGGATTTCATGCGATTATCAAAATAACTTAAAGTTATCTTCTTTAGTAAGCTTTTCCTTTTTAGAACTTTCTTATAATAAATATACTTTGTTATAAGAAATACTTTGATATGTAATATCGTACTTTTAGATATGTGATATGCTTTTAAATATGTGAAATAATTTTAGATATGTGATATATTTTTCCCTTAATAAAGCAAGAGCAAAGTATACCATATATTTATATCACATATCTATCTTCTAGGGAAGTAATAAAAAAAGTTTTGGAAATAATTCTACAAACCTAGAAAAAAAATTAAAACATGAAAGCTTTTCTAAAACTTAAGAAGGAACAATTTCTCTGTACATTCTAATCATAATCACATATTTTATGTAAATCTTTTGTTTTATTAAAAGTCGACCTTATGATTAGTATATATTAAACAGTTCTACTATAAATGAAATTCTAACTATCAAATCTTGCAAGAAACTTGAGGAACATATGTGCTTAAATACGTTGCTCACATTTCTTATCCTTTGCACAAAGTATTTTTTTACTTATTGATATTAAATCTTGTACCCCTTCATGAGTGAAATAAATTTCAAGAGTATCATCTATAGTTTAATAGTTATTGCTAATTATAAATTTATAATATTTTAATTTGTTTTCTTGTTTGAAAATGTACAAAGACATACATAAAGTTATATATGATATAAAACAATTATTATTTTTCAGGCTATTATACAAGAGAGAGTTATGTATGGAACAGTCTTAGAAAGACAGTGTGCTTTAAACAGACAGTTTTTAATATATCATTCCAAGGTTAGTGTCAGTTTTAATACTACTTATGTAAATTCCTAGAACAGTTGATACTCATGTTAAGAAAATTAAGTATTTATAAACAGTCAAATCCTATAGTCAAATCACAATCAAATCAAGTCCCCCCCCCCCATTCGATTTTCCTAATAAAATGAAAAACATAAAATTATCTTGATTTGTTCAATCATTGGGGTCTGACTCAGGTCGCTGAAAAAATTTTAAGAGTATTTTTTTCCATTTCCTAAAATTAGAATTGTAATTTTCCAAAGTAGGGACTATTTAAAATAAATTAAAGGGGATATAAATTATTTTCTGATATTTTTTATATAAAAGATACAATACTTATTTTCAAATATATTTATCAACTAATGGACATACTATCCAAAATGTAATAAGACTCAAAAGTTGGTACCTTAAATAGTCACAAAAATAAATCAGCAAAAATAAAATTTTAATAATACAGCTTACAGTTTAAAATAGAAAATGAACTATTTTCAGACTCATAAAATAGCTCCCTTTATCAGAATTAGATATATAGAGTGATAGTATCTTATGTATCTAATGTGCAGTATTCTCTTTTAAATCAAATAGATGACTGTTAACACGAGTTCTCTGCCTTACTATATCTATAATTTCGACTTTATTCCTTTGAAACTAATTTATCATTTAGTTTTATGTTGTATTTAAACTTTCTTTTAGAGTTTAAGGGTCTATTTTTATACATTTTTTGACTGAATGGAAGCCTAAATTGCATTTCATTGCAAAATCTTGTTAAAAAAAATTCAAGTCTTTCAGTAGAAATTCTGATAAGTAATTTCACGTGGTTGTCTGCAAAGCAAGTTTTATAATGTATTTTGATATTACTGTTTTTATTTGTGCAATCTAGTTCAGATTATCATTTTTTCTCATCATCAATAAATCCAAGTCTGATCGAATTTTTATATGAAACATTATTTTCTGTACATTTATTTTTAACTTGGGTATCATACTGTAAGTTTAAATACAAAATATTTTTCAACTTTCTCATATCAAAAAACCCTCAGCACCCTATCAATTCAAAAATGCGTATTCTAAATGTATTTTTGATTATTTATTTTATATTTTCCACTTTCTTCCTGTATAGGGCTCTGAAATTTTAGAAGAACAGTTGCCACACTGGGAAAGTATTGCAGAAACTAGAGATAAATTGCCAGAGTCTTGTTATGCAGCTGTTAAAAATGGACCAGAAGTAAGACATTAAATTTCCATATGTATGAAACCCATTTAGCTGCAATTATAGTTAAAATATTCTAACTTCTGGTTAATTGCTTACCTGTACTTCCTGTAGTTCTATTAGATATTTTAATTATTTCATTTCAAACTAATACATCAACAATATATTTTCGTTGAACATCAAGATCCATTTTTAACACTTTACAATATAGTTGAAAAGTGTTTATGAATTTGTTCATTCTGTCTGTCTGTCTATCTGTCCGTTAGCACGATAACTGCCGTAAAAATGACTTTATCAAAATGAAATTTTAGTATGTTTTTCAGACGGTCTTTGGGACCTATGAGAATATAAATAAATAATATCACCCAATTAGTTTTTTATTGAACCCTGGTTGAAAAAATGAAATACATTGAACCCTATGGGACCTAATTTTTCAAGCATTTTTTAAGCAAATTTAAAATTCACAAATTGCTTCGAAATTTTTAGGAAATATTCACATTATCCCATAAAATATATATAAAAAATTTCAATAAAATATGTTGAGTAGTTTTTTAATTAAAAATTATTTAATATAGGGAAAAAAGCAAATTAAATTAAATTCTGACTTTTGGGATATCCTCCAGAAAGAAAAAAAAATATATATTATAATAAATATCTTTCCAAGACCTTAATCATTTTGTATATGAGAGAGACTTTACATTTTAAAATAAATTTGGTAGATAACAATTTTTCAATTTTTTTTTTAATTTTATATAACTCTTCATGATATACTTATTTGATGGCATTTTTAATGCACTTTTCTAAGTCCTAGAGAGTTAAAATTTGGTACACAGCTTAAATTTGTTGAACATTTTATTCTACTAAAATTTGGTGGATCTTTAAATATAGATCATACATTTTTTTCGAAATGGCCTGCAAATAATCCCCGTTCACTTCTATAAATCATTGTTGTAATATTGTTAAAAATTCTGATGTGGGCAGCACATGTCTTTCCCTGCAGACTCATATTCACGTTCTCTTTATTTCTTCAATAATAATTTTAGTTTATCTGCACAAAATAACAGCCATAAGTATTTTAAATGACATTGAATTCGCACGTTAAACTTAAATTTGGTTCTCATTTGATAGCTGCACTTATTGTCAAAGGTGGCGTAGCGAAAACGCGAAAAAACTAGAATATCTCAAGAACGGCAGGTCTTAGAGTAATGGGGTTAGTCTTATTCTTTTTGTTGTCAAAAATCACGTATAAAATAGGAATTTAATTGATATAATTGAGCACACGTAGTCCTTTATTTTTATATTTAACGATTTTTGCTTGCCATTTCGCAAAAATAGCCCATTCCTTTTTCCTGAATCGTACTAGAATAACCTACAAATGATTTATGTACCAAATTTTGTTAAATTTGTTATATAAATCACTTGTAGGTCATTGAAATATTATACACCAAATTTTGTTGAATTTGTTCCATTAGTTTTTAGCTAGAGTGGATAAAGGCAATTTCTGCCGGCCATTTCGCGAAGAAGGCAGATTCTTTTATTACGAATCGTACTATAATCCAATGAACATCAGGATTTCCCACAAAAAACATTCCTACCAAATTTTATGAAATTCGCTCCATTAGTTTTTCAATTAGAGTGGATATAATATCCTCACATACACACAGAAACATACACAGATACACTCTTACACACACAGACGTCTTCCTAAAATAGTTTTTCGTGTTCTAGAAGTCCCAAAACGTGTAGATCTTTCGAAAATTCGAGTTCCGATCTTCGGCACGATTCCAATACTTTGAATACATACACACCCATATATATTATCTGCGTATCTGTGTATCTAAATTTCGTGCCTATGCAATTACAATAGTTGTGATTTTAAATGATCCCTAAACTTTTATTATTTTTTCAACGAAGCCCAATTTTAACTTATGCAGAATGCAAATATCTGAAGCGATTGTAAGGTGAGTTACATAAGAATTGCTGAATTTTTTTCACACAAAATTATTTAGCTCTGGAGTCTAGAATACAAGTTATATGAATGAAATATTCATTGATTTTGCATAGAGAATCAGATGATTTATATTTCGATACAGTTTTAAATCTTTAAGTATAATAAATTACTGTAGTACTGTGATAATGTAAAAGATATCACCACTGAATATATCACATATTAAAAATTGTTAAATGAAATTGCATTTCAGTTGTAAAGTGTTTCATAATCAATGCTTATGCATGATTGATCTTTCTTGTTAATTTTTATGATTGCTATAGTTCTAATTGATTATGGAACATCAAAGCATTTTAGATTTAGAACTATACCGCAACAAATTAAATTTAGAATTATATCTGTCGTAAATTAAATTTAGAATTATATAAACAATCGTCTTCAAATTATCATTTTCAAATACATTACATCTGAAAAGGGGCATTTGCTTTTATCTAATTTATCATATAAAAATCCTTCTTTTGACATACCCTGGAAGTTTTATCTGATAATATTTTGAACCTTAGAAAATAGCAAACAATATATATATTTACCCTATATGTGATAGGATAACATGTTGCTCTTAAAATCATACACAATTTGAGATATATCATATTTTAATTCCAAGCTAAACTACATGTGAGGGTTAAATTTGTGATTCACTATATATTGATATATTTGGGCCTTGTAGCTTTGAATGCTGATAACTGTAATTCAAACCTACAATACCCCAATAAAAACACATAAAACCATTTTTATACTCTGAGACTGCCTATAGGGGTAGAACAGCAAGTTTTCTCGCTGCTATTGCAGGTATCAGCTATTCCACGCTAACGAAAAAAAAGCATAAAACCAGTCCATTGATACTGTTATCTGCAATGAGAGTGCAATACCATTTTCAGAGTTCTGCCAGTATTAGAAGTATGCTTTTAGTAATAAAAAATTATTTATTTTTCCTTCTTTTTAAATTCAAAATAGCAATCTATAATTCTTCACTTTTTTTCTAGCCTTTGCCTGGTAATATGGAGAATCTATATTCTTTAGACAGTATGCTAGATGTCGTAATTCGTAATAACTCTATTGCCCGAAGTTATGGAAAAAAGGATAGGGATTCTTTCTTGTCACAAACATTAAGAATCCCTTCTTCAGAGGACAATATTTATGCTAGGCCAATTATGAGAGCAAAGTCTGAATACTGTCTTCCCACTGTCTCTACATCACCAAAGTCAGGTAAGCTAAGATTACAAGGGTAATAAAAAATTATTTATTAACAATAGACAGAAAATGCAGAATGTAATTAAGAGGCATACTTGGCGATCATTTTTCTACATAATCATCAAATGTATTTAGGCATTTATCAGAACGCAGGACCAACTTTTTTAACCCGGCTTGGTAGAAATCACGTCCCTGTCCATTGAGCCAGTTCTCGGCAGCTGTTTTCACATTACTGTCTGAAGAGAACCTTGTTCCAAATAAGTGTGCCTTCAACTCTGGAAAAAGAAAATAGTCACTGGGTGCCAAATCTGGGCTGTATGGAGGGTGGCTCCAGGCTTCCCACTTGAACTTTTGCAGCAATTCTTGAGTTTGGCGAGCAGTATAGGGTCTGGCATTGTCATGCAGGAGAATGACAGTCACTCAACATGCCCATAAAAAACGAATCACGGCTCGCACCGCCAAGCGAGACCAATTTTCTAAACATCTTGCCATTTCAATCGCTCTGACGCGTCTGCGAACTTACACTACCTACCCGCACAACCATTGTAAGACAACTACCGCCATCTGTCTCCACTCTGCGGGAAAATATTCCCTCCACAATAATTACTTTTTAAATGCTGCTGCTTGTAACATTTTTTTTTTGGATCTACCGTCGTATTATTAGACTAATATATATATTGTCTGAATTTTAGCGATTAATGGCTGAAAATATTATTTATCCCATATTAGCTTTTATGCAAGGAGTGTGATCCATATGACAGGGAGTATGGCCATTTATTTCATATTTGCTTTTTGTGCAGTTTAGTACAGGATTTTTGTAAAGTTCATTTCTGTTAAAAGAGAATTTCCAATTCTCTATGGAAGTTTCAATTAATCATAATTTTAGTATTCCCATTATGTGAGTAATTTTATGTTAAGTGGTTGACTAAACTTAAGTGAAATGTATTTTTTAGAAACTAATTCTTCAAGGGAGAAGGCTTGATTAAAATGTTATGACTGTTCCAATTTTGAAAATATATTTTAGAAGACACTGTGTCTAAAATGTAATTTTTGAAGGATTTGATTTTGAAATTTAGAATTTCGTGATAAGATTCTTGAGAAGATCAGAAAATCTGTCAAGGGTTTTGAAAATGTTTCCAGATTTTAGAGACTCTGTTGATTCTTTCTAAATTGCAGCCCGATATTGCAAATATTTGCAATATGAAACCATTATTGATAAATTTCATATTGGCCCAAAGTCAACATTCTTATTTTGATAAAATATTATACTGTAATTATGATTTGTTATTGACAATCGAGCAATAAAATCCTCTAACCATTCGATCATTGTTAACCTATTGTTAGTTCATCATTATCTGTACCTATGTGATATGTTTTGATGTAATATATGAAGATATATATTTCACGTTAAGAAATTTAATACTGTAGATAATGCTCAGAAGAGGTACAGTCGAATAGTTGAATACAATGGTGACGGTGAAACAAGTTATGCCAAAGCTCTGTATGCATTTGAGCCTACAGGAGACCACCAGCTAGGACTGAGAGAAGGGGATATCATTGAATATATCACCGAGGAGAACACAACTGGATGGCAGTTTGGAGACAATTTAGTGTCTGGAAGGTAATGGCATCTAATATTTTTACTTTCTTATACTACAGAAAAAGTATTACATTTTCCTGAAAATTTATTAATACTATGACCCTATTTCGTCCTGAAACAAAACCATTCTTAAATGTGCGAACATAAGTTTCATTTTTCAAAAGTTGCTTCCTTTAAAACACGCCCTTGTTTGCGAAGAACTCCCAATTAACTATCTTCTTCCTTTTTGTTTCGAGGCCAATTGGTCAGCCAGACCATGGGAAATCATCTGCAGAAAGAATGAATTAATTTGAATTATTACATTACAAGATTACTCGTGTTGTTAAAATTTTATAATTAGTAATATTTGATTTATCCATTAATGTCTAAAACTAAAGATTCTGAAGAAATTGTTCTTGGATAGCTTTTTGATACCAATTGTGATGTGGGGGGAAAATTAGAGAAAATATTTTTATATGTTGTTTTAATTCTTCAAGTTGGGTTGATGGCCACTACATAAGATAGTTCCATAGATATTTCTGTTAAACAGCAAGATATATCAATTTATAAATCTGTTCTTACCACAATAGAGATATATCCAAAATTGCGGAATTTTCGTTTGAATTTGTTGCAATCGCGTTGTATAGGAATTTTCTATGTACATTTTTTACTTTTCCTATAATACAAATTATATGTATCGGAAAAGTGTTGCATTAGAGTCGAAAATTTTAAATAAATATATATATATATATATATATATATATATATATATATATATATATATATATATATATATAGGTAAGAGCGCGAAAAGAAAAAGAACATGGCCGTACGTACATTAAATTTAACAAATACATAAATTTATTTACAAAATATTATATATATACTTACAATTATTAATTTAAACATTACTTCTTCATATCAATATAATGGATTGAAAAAAAACAATTCTAAAACAATTATAAAGAGTCTAAATTGAGATGGATGGTAACCGATAATTAAAATTTACTTGCCTAACGTTAATTTGAAGACAGTAAATCGGCGAGAGAGAAAACAAAGTATACATATTATAGGAAGTCTCCAAAATAGTAACTCGCCTCAGTGTTGCGTCTCGAATCCTTCTCCTTATTTTTCAGAGGAGCCGGGAGGCACCAAGAGAGCGACTCTCTTTCTCAAGTCCAGAGCCAACTCTCACTCATCTTCTTTTCAACACTTTACAACAAAGTTGAAAAGTGTTTATGACTTTGTTCATTCTGTCTGTCTGTCTGTCCGTTAGCACGATAACTGCCGTAAAAATGACTTAATCAAAATGAAATTTTAGTATGTTGTTCAGACGGTCTGTAGGGCCTATGGGAATATAAATGAATAATATCACCCAATTAGTTTTGGATTGAACCCGGGTTGAAAAAATGAAATACATTGAGCCCTATGGGATCTAATTTTTCAAACATTTTTTAAGCGGATTTAAAATTCACAAATTGCTTCGAAAATTTTAGATAATATTCAAATTGTTCCATAAAATATATAAAAAAAAATTCAGCGAAATATATTCAGTAGTTTTTTAAATAAAAATTAAAATAATAACACATCGTATATGAAGCGATCACGTGACCATGATATGAAAAGATCACGTGACCCACTTCAAAATGATATATGGCATCCATCTTGTCTCAAAATCGTGACTTTTAAAGTTCTTTTTAATTCATATTGAGTGTTGTATCCGTTCTAAAACCATTTTATTTTTGCATAAATTCTGTGCATCTACATACTGAAACAACGCAATTACAATATATTTGAGTTTAAATGCTCATCCAAATTTGATTATTTCTACAACGAAGCCTATTTTTCACCTATGTAAAATGTAAACAGCAAAATATGTAGAATGAGTTGTATTAGAATTGCTGTATTTCTTTAACACAAAACCATTTAGTTCATAGCTGATATGAATGAAATATTAATTGATTTTACAAAGAGAAGGACGATTTTTTTTTATATAGGATTTTTTTCGATTTTTTTCGATTTATGCGACGAAGTTTTACGCATAGAGTTTAATTACTTGCAACTCCATGGTCTTAAATTTTAAATAAAATACATTATTATAGTATTGTGATGAATGACATGAATGGGAAATTATTTATGAATGAAATGCTGCTTTTATAGAGAGATCCAGGCGTGTTATTTTTTCTATGACGTCATTTGCATTAATTTCAGTTGTTTTCGATGAAATTTTCAAATATAATAAATTATCGTAATATTATGATAATTCTAATATTATTACCGAAGAATGTATAACATTTTAGAGATGTTTAAACCAGGCAATTTATATTTCAATGCCGTCATTGAATGAAGTTCATTTTTTTCGATGAAGGTTTAAGTTTTCAAATATAATAAATTAATATAGTATTGTGATAAGTTTTAAAATATTAACCGAGGAATGTATTGCATTTTAGACTTGTTTAAATAAAATTGAATTAAAGTTGGAAAGTGTTTCATAATCAATGCTTTAAGCATGATTGATGTTTCTTGTTATTTATATACTCAAATTAAAATGTAATATTTCTATTTTAGATCTGGTTGGTTTCCAGTATCCTACACGGAGCCTGTCAAAGATGTTTCACAATTTATGTTGTAAGTAAATTTTAAAATGAAATTACTTAAATAATAACTAATGTTACATAACAATTTCAGCATTTAAAGGAATCAATAAAATCTCTCTTAACAGTGGTAATTGGAAACTGAATATAGAACGATTGTAGCTTACGGCATTCAATGTTTGATATTCAAGTCTATCAGTTAAATAGATAGAAAGGCTGGATTATTTTGGTTTGATATTCAAGTCTATCAGTTAAATAAATAGAAAAGGCTGGATTATTTTGGTTTGATATCCAAGTCTATCAATTGAATAAATAGAAAAGGCTGGATTATTTTGGTTTGATATTCAAGTCTATCAGTTAAATAAATAGAAAAGGCTGGATTATTTTGGTTTGATACTCAAGTTTATCAGTTAAATAAATAGAAAAGGCTGGATTATTTTAGTTTGATATTCAATTCTATCAGTTAAATAGATCAAAAAGGCTGGATTATTTTGGTTTTCTTAGAATATAGTATACTTTCTTTGGAGAGCTCTCTTGGCAGTATTATCATGCAAATAGGCAGCCATCCTGTCTATAAAACAAGAAAAATCTGCATTTATCAGGAAATTATCCCAAAAGATAAGGGATGAATAAAAAAAATCGTTGTTAAAACTCAAAATTTAAGAAAAGCCAGAATTAAAAACTTTTGTCTAACATTAACTGTTTTAGAAAGTTCACCAAAATATATTCCACGATTTTCTTATTCCATAAAAGTACGATATAATTAAAAAATACTGTATTTATTATTTACTTCAATTGTTTTCACCTGTTGGGATTTTAAGGCCTCAAAATTTTAAAAATCTACACGTGAAAAGCCAAGTATTTTTATTATGCTATTTAGTTGTCAAGTGGAATCTGGTACTTGTCTATCGAAATCCGTCCCAGCTCAAATTTCTGTTCATTAAATAAGGTTTTTTTTTCTCTTTCTTCTATTTAAGATATTAGATTTGTTTTGAGTGTCCGAAAGTAATAAAAATCAAAGGTTAGTCATAGAAATAAGGTGAAATATGATAAATAATTGACTAACAAAAGAAAATTTATCCATTATGCCTACTCCCCAAGAAGAAAGAAGAAATACACGTGTAAATGAAATTTTAGACTTCAATTTAAAATCCTACACAAAATTTGGGAAATAATTCTTTTCAATAAATATATATCTTAAAATCATTACATAAAAATTTAAGCAAATGACTAATGATTAACTTTTTATATAACAACAAGAAAGATCAATCATGCTTAAAGCATTGATTATGAAACACTTTCCAACTTCAATGCAATTTTATTTTAAAAAAGTCGAAAATGCAATACATTCCTCGGTAATATTTTAAAACTTATCACAATACTACATTGATTTATTATATTTGAAAACTTAAACCTTCATTGAAAAAAATGAACTTCATACAAATGACGGCATTGAAATATAAATTGCCTGGTTTAAATATCTCTAAAATGCAATACATTCCACGGTAATATTTTAAAAACTATCATAATACTACGATAATTTATTATATTTGAAAACTTTATCGAAAACAACTGAAATTAATTCAAATGACGTCATAGAAAAATAACACGCCTGGATCTCTCTATAAAAACAGGATTTCATTCATAACTTTCTCCCATTCATTTCATTCATCACGATACTATAATAATTTATTTTATTTAAACATTTTATTTAAGACCATGGAGCTACAAATAATTAAACTCTATGCTTAAAACTTCATCGAAAAAAATCGTCCTTCTCTTTATAAAATCAATTAATATTTCATTCATATCAGCCATGCAGACTCCATGGACCAAATTATTTTGTGTTAAAAAAATACAGGAATTCTAATACAACTCATTCTACATATTTTGCTGTTTACATTTTACATAGGTGAAAAATAGGCTTAGTTGTAGAAATAATCAAATTTAGATGAGCATTTGAACTCAAATATATTGTCATTGCGTTGTTTCAGTATGTAGATGCACAGAATTTAAGTAAAAATAAAGTAGTTTTAGGACGGATACAACACTCAATATGAATTAAAAAGAACTTTAAAAAATCACGATTTTGAAACAAGATGGATGCCATATATCATTTTTAAGTGGGTCATGTGATCGTTTCATATCATGGTCAGGTGATCGTTTCATATAAGATATGTAATTATTTTAATTTTTATTTAAAAAACTACTGAATATATTTCGGTGTTTTTTTTTATATATTTTATGGAACAATTTGAATATTATCTAAAATTTTCGAAGCAATTTGTGAATTTTAAATCCGCTTAAAAAATGTTTGAAAAATTAGGTCCCATACGGCTCAATGTATTTCATTTTTTCAACCCGGGTTCAATCCAAAACTAATTGTGTGATATTATTCATTTATATTCCCATAGGTCCTACAGACCGTCTGAACAACATACTAAAATTTCATTTTGATTAAGTCATTTTTACGGCAGTTATCGTGCTAACGGACAGACAGACAGAATGAACAAAGTTATAAACACTTTTCAACTTTGTTGTAAAGTGTTAAAAATGAAAAGGATATTTTTGTTAAGTATTTTTTTTTACTGTCCTTCTCATTACTCCATTTGCATGTACCTACGAAAGTACCTGGTTATTTTGTTCTTGTATTTTATTATTTTTATTAAGTGTCACTGCAGTACATCAAATTGAATATAACAAGAACTTTGCTATAACAATAATTTTAATGAAATATGTCAGTTATTATAAGAACAGAAGTTTGCTATGACCTTAACACAAAATTACCTGCATGAGAAAAATTACTATATTAAACACAAAACTAAAACTATTTTTATGAAACTGGGACGCTGTTAGAAAAATCTGGCCACACTCTTGACATGCAGAATATAAAATAATCATTAAAATAGAGACTGGAAATTTAAAATTCTTGTTCCATGCAGGAACCACAGCCCAAGTCACAAAACACAGATATTCTGAGTTGTGGACTGTATTTATTTGACATGGAATAACCAACCATACATATCTGATTGCATTAAAATGTATTTTCATTTTCACAAAACAGTTTCATCTATTATATATATTCATGTATATAATATATCTCATTTACTCTTTCAGTAAATATGAGAGTATGAATTCTAAACCAAAAGTACCTACTCCCCCTCCCGCAACTGTAGGGTCTGTTCGATCAAAGATAAATAACTCACAGGTAAGTCCTTATTTCTAGAACAAGTATATAAGCGAGTTGCTTTAAACATCCCTGAACAATACCTGAAATTTAAATAAAATATTAAATGAGTTGTATGAATAAGATGTAAATATTTTGGTATTTTTATAAGTAAACTTCCAGTGTTATACATATGTACTGCCCTATTTGAAATGTATCTATGAATTTAATGATCAATGAATGATTTGAATAACATTTTTTATGAGTTGTACAGTCCAAATTTCCAGAACTCACCAAATGTTGCCAAGTTGGCGATGTTTCGCCAAATTTGTCTCCAAAATTAAGTGGCCCAAACATTTAAATTATAACAAAGGTTAATTGTTAAGTATTCATAACAATATAATGTTACTTTCGTTACATATCCCTACTGCCCCATTTCTTTTATTATTTATTCCATATCTGCATCAGTAGATGTTTTACATCAAAAACTGCTGTAGCTCTACATTTTAAAGCCTGTAGTAACTAACAGTCTATTGTACCATGTAGCTAGCATCATATCCATTTAACATTGAGCTCAAAATAAGCTGTTATATTTAATGAGCCTATTATTATTTAATAAGCCTGTTACTTCTGCTAATATGTTTCTGCTCTCGAAAATAGTTATAAGCTCAAATTTTCTTCTAGCCAGATTGAAGAATATATGTTTTAATTTTTAAAAAAAAACTGCTGTTTTTGTAATTTATATTCTAATTCTCTTGTTAAAATTATTTGGCAATATTTGTTTTTCTTCATAAAATTTATCTTATCTTTGTTAAAAATTTTAATTTCACATAGGCTGTAATATTATTTAGCCATTTATAATTTATATTTTAATTATCTTGTTAAAGCCACTTGGAAATATTTGTTTTTCTTTATAAGATTTATCTTTGTTAAATTTTTTAATTTCACATAGGCTGTGATGTTATTTAACAATAAAACTAGAATGCTATGAATTGAACTTTATCATTTCATTAAAAATATGCATTTTTTAGCAACAGGACGGGAGTGAATATGCAACCCTTACCAGATCATCCAAAAAGCTTCTTCCTGTTGAACCTCCTGTTGTAAACACTACTTTTGGTGGGAATCCAACCTACGGAGAAAATGGTACACTGAAATCAAAACATTATGCTTCACATCCAGATATTCTTGAGACGACATCGCTTGGTCGCAGCAATGGTAAAATTTATCACAATGGACAGCATTTACCATCTATGAGGCTCTAGTCCTCTATCCAAAGGCAGTGCATCTCATAAATCTAGTTTTCAATGTGTATTTTGTTGCACACAACTGATGTAATATATATTTAGTTACCTTTTATAAGGGTATTTTATTATTCTGAAAATGAATTTTGAATGTTTAAGATAGTTAAGGCTGCCGTCAGGTAAACCTTACTTCTCCATATGAGCAATGAGGATTTCATATCCACACGTGATTTAAAGATATACTGCTTGTAAAATGATACGATTTTGGGGAGCAATGAAGGAAATCCCATTAATGAAATTCTATATTTAATAACGTACACATAATTAATTTTTATTTAGTGTTTATATGTCAGAATTTTAAACATTGAAGAAGTGATGCAAATATTAATTATTTCAAACTTATCATAATTATTTGTAATCTTTAATTGTTTGAAAATACTATTAAAATTGAGTGATTATTCCTCGTAAATATTTCCTAACTTATATCTGCCATATATATATATATATATATATAAATATAAAATTAAAAAATAAAAAGTAAAAATTATACATAATTAAAAAATAAAACACATTAAAAATACTGTATTATGAAATCAACGCAATATTAGTTATTAAGAAAAGATTTATTGTTGGGAAAAACAGAACAACAATCCATAAGAAATAATACTAATTGAAAAAATAATAAAATAACAATGGCTGGCAATGAATATAAGGCAAAGAATGTGCAGAATCATCAGGAAGTGCCTGCATCTCTTTGGCCACGAAATCAGTTCTTTTCATTAAATAACCTTGTTACAATGAATAAAATGGTTATTTTGCGCCTCAAAGGACTGCAAAATAACAATTACCATAGAATAAATATAAAGAACGAAATAAAACCCAGTATTGAATGAAAAATTACAAAAACTGGAAACTCACCATCTATTTGATAACTATGTGCTGCTAGAGAGCAAATCATCAACCATTGACACTCATAAGATGGAAATCAGTGTTACCAATAATATACTTATAATAACAAATATATATTTATAATAAAAAATATATATATTTATAATAAAAAAAACAATAAGTTTCAATTCATGTTCTATACTAACAATAAAGGTTATATATATATATATATATATATATATATATATATATATATATATATATATATAAAATAAAAAATAAGTTTCAATTCATGTTCTAAACTAACAATAAAGGTTATATATATATATATATATATATATAAGCTTTATTGTTAGTATAGGACAGAAAGGTTACACTGAAGACAGTTTTAAGTAAATGCCTTAAATTAGTAATAGTTAATTAAATTAGTAATAGTTATTTAAATTAGCAATAGCTATTTAAATTAGCAATAGTTATATTTAGTAATAGTAATTTTTAAATGCTTTATAGTTCAAATGAAGGGACTAGTGATGGTATAAAAAAAAAATCTTTAAATTAATTAGTTTTCAGATACAAAGCTTATCTATATATGGAAAACTGATTTTGATACATTCAAAATATTTAAGGGTATGTTCATAATATTAAAATAGTTTCTTACAAACTGTATATAATTTGAATTCATTTTTACAATTACGTATGTACAAAAATAAAAATTCGCATATATATTTATTTTTTAGAATTAATAGTTTACATGTATAATTAAGGAACTTGCTATTAACTTTGACAGTTTAACTTTTATTTCTTGAATGAATAATATTTATAACTTGAGTGGATAACTGGCTCTTTGTGCTTGTTTCTGATTATATCTACTAACCTAATATGAAAAATAAATTTCTTTGTAATCAGTGAATTTGGTAATAGAATTTTTTTTTCAGCTGCTTTTTCTAAAGCTGCTGCATCCATTAAGTTCTTGCGAATTCAATTTTGAAATGTTTTAAATTACAACATACAGGGTGCTTGTTTTAATTTTTTGCCTAGTGCCAAGTGCCTTGCTTTTGCTTAGCTTTGCATACTTGTTGCCCATTTTATCTATTTTCTTATCTTTCTAAAGTTCCAGTTAATTTTTTAAATCAAGCTTTGCTCT
This sequence comes from Amaurobius ferox, assembly GCA_951213105.1. Lineage (NCBI taxonomy): Eukaryota > Metazoa > Arthropoda > Arachnida > Araneae > Amaurobiidae > Amaurobius > Amaurobius ferox. The sequence continues at coordinate 157,470,627 of OX578136.1, forward strand.
CTTAAATAATGATTTTCACCAGTTCTTGTGTTCTTGGTTGATAAAGTTATTCGTGGTATAATCCTCCAGTTCCTTTAAGTAATAAGTCAGGATGTGTGAAGTTTATTTTTCTTATTATTAGGAAATTACCTTTATTTTTATATATAATATTTTGGGAGATGCACACAAGTTTTAACCATGTATTTACAGACTGACATTTGCATTCAAACTTATATTTATCTGAGATTGAAAATCTTGAGAAAGAGAAAGTTATGTGTAGTATTTAAATGTAGTAGTCTATAGACACTAAATTTAAATATTACCTTTAATGTAATGTTTGTTTTATTAAATACGCTACTTGTTGTTTAAGTTTCAAGTCATGTACATTATCACTGATTTCTCGCCATTTTAACTATTTTAATATTTCAAGTTTGTAGGACTACGCTATACTATGTAAGTTGTAAAATATTTTTATTATAAACGACTTAGATTATAATAGTCAAGATAATGTATAATAATTAACACCTGCAAGCAATTTTATGAATAAAGTTGATAAATGTAATAGATTAGTTCATTTAGAAAGTGACATTAAGTTTTCATTTTTAGTCACATTATTATTGTAAAGATAGGATATTTATTTAATAAACTTGCTCATTCACATGTATATCTGTATGATAATTTTGCTGTCTTAAATCCCCCTCAGAGTTTTATTTATGTGGCATGTTTTCAATATTTTGATATTTACAGATGCGTCTGTATATAATATATTTTTGTACATATGTATTTTTAGAAGAGCTTGTAAATTGTAAAACGGCTGTAAAAGTTTTGAAAATTTCCCTTTTGTAACAAAAATGCTTCGTATGTTAATTTTTTTTACGATGTTAAAAGAATTGAATTAGAATAAAATCATATTTTCCAAACTAATAGCAATACAAATAAATAAGTTGGTATCACATCTGATTTCAAATAAATAAGATTAAGCACACAACTTTGATAGGTCTTTTATTACACTTCTTATAAGACGTACAAAATGGAAAAAGACCAGAGCGCTTTCGAGCGTTAATACGCTCTTCATCAGTGGCTACATGGAAAGTAAAAATGATCATTCGTATATAGACCAGTAAAGATGACAAATTTGCATAAATACAAAAGTAAATGAACATTCGATTATGTAAGGAAAAATACACAAAAAACATATACTCGTTTTTATATCTCAAGAAAAGTGCAATTAAAAATACTATTTTATTACAGGAATGCAAATTCAGAAAGGACAGTCATGCCCAATCCGCATGAGGATGACATCAAAGATAACTATGAAGAAACTTGAATTGCATAGAGTCGAGAATGAATCGCCAAGCATAACGTAAAATTTGAACGGGGTCAAAATTACAAATCGAAGCACGGTAGATATAAATAAAAAGGAGAATATTACGGGGATTATTACAACACATTAGAAGGAAAGTTTTTTTCAAACATAGGCAAAAAATTATCATTAACAACATAATGAGCAAGAACCGTAGAAAGTTTACCACCTTTGGTATCCCGAGCGTGTTCTGCTAAACAGATGCCAACATTGCGTTTGGTACTACCAATATAGAATTTATAGTCACCATCAGTAGACAACAGGGGAACCACATACACCCCAGCATAGCTTTTAAAGTCATCCAGATCCCCAAGTTTATCAGAACAAATACGGTTAAATAAAGTAGTTAGATTAAGTAATTAGATTAATAAAGTAGTAGTTATATTAGAGTGAGCAGGCCTGAAACCAAATTCATGACAGAACTGAATAAAAGGACGGAAAATCTTAGGATGGTACGGAAAACTAGATTTATAAGTTAAGCGATCTTCTAAAGAAACAAGTTTAGTATCAATTTGAGTAACTTTACGGCGAACATAGACGAAAATCTTATAAACTCAAAAGAATAGGCAGCCTCATGGCCAAGATTAAAAATAAAATGAATTTCATTGTATTTAAGCAAATTTGTCATCTTTACTGGTCTCTATATGAACGATCCTTTTTACTTTCCATGTAGCCACTGATGAAGAGTGTATTAACGCTCGAAAGCGCTCTAGCCTTTTTCCATTTTGTACGTGTTATGAGAAGTGTAATAAAAGACCTTCTATCAAAGTTGTGTGCTTAATCTTATTTAATAGCAATACCACTCCACCAGGAAGTAAGAGCCTGCTTATAATTGTTCCAATGTCTTATATTTGACTAATGCAACATTTAACTGCTGCTGATGGTGATAGAAAATTTCACCATGCTTTCTGCAGGCAAACCTGGTAGTTGGTGCCATTTCTTTTGAAGCATTTTTCAAATCACAAAATGTATATCGTAATTTTAAACGGAATTTTAATTATTTTGCAATTTGAATCTTATTTTCAAACTATAAAGTATTTGTAGCAGAATCTAGGGAATTTTGTTCTCTAAAAATTTTGATACTTTGCTTACATATTTGCTTCTATAAGTAATAGACAAATGACGAAATTTTTGTAAAGAAAATATAAAATATCTAGCATTTTAACTTCCAATTTTGTGGTGAAATGCAGTTAGATATTTAACATTACGTAAGCTTTAATTTGACTATATAGATAAGATTTCTCACCAAAAATGAAAGATAATGCTAACTTTTTTTTTATTTGCTATCTTGTTTAATTTGATCAATGTTAAATTTTGTAATATGACTACTATTATTAGTTTTCTCTAAAATAAAAGCTGTAAAGGCTGCTGCTGTAGAATGAATATTTGCTACAGAGTTACATTTATTACTTTGAAAAGTATGATTTTTTATTAGTTGGAAGATATATATTTCTGATTGTATTGTTTTTATCGTGTATAAACAGAAAAACACGCATCGTTTTGAATTTTGTAGTTTTATAGTGGTTTACTTTCTGAATGTAAAAATATTTTCATATGTTATAGTTATAAAATGAATGTAATCTATTAAATTCAATGTTTTGTAATAATTGAAACAGTACTAGTGTTGGTAATGTCTTACCAAATGAGGAATTATTTTCTCTTAGTTATAATTGTTTAAGAAATTTTATTCCAGTGCAATTCAGTGAAGCATCTGTGTATATTAAATCATGTATAATATGAAATAAAATTTAAAAAATTATAATTTTTGTGTTTAATAAGGCTTTGAAAGAATAGTTTTATTATCCATAGACCTGAATGCCAGGATCCTTTACTGCCAAGGATTGTCGCATTTCTATCTGGATCTTCTTTCATGTTCCTCGGGTTTATTATAGTAGATCTGCCAAATTTCATCGTCCTCAACGAAAATTTGCTCATTGAGTTCTTTTGGATTCAAAATTTTTCGAGCTGCGCATTTTGGATTCTTAGTTTCCTCACGCGAGGTGAGTTTTCTTTTGTTTTTCAGTGAATTACGTCTGGTTTTGGATCGAGAGTGCACTGAAGTGCCCGGATGAGAGCATCTGGAACTTGCGATGGCATGGAAGTATTTAGAGGGGGTCAGAGAGGTGCTTTGGCACCCCCCTGTAGAAGGATAGTTTTGCCTCCGAGAAAAGAAACAAATCAGGTGATACCCTTACATTTTTGCTGAAGTTTTAATCCACAGTAAATTTGCAATCGTAGTCTTATTAAAGAATTAGAATAAATGACATGTGATTTGTGATTGTTCATATAACAAACTTAGAAGATACCGAGCAATCTTTTATCTTAAGCAAATTTGGTATTTTTCTCCGTGTTTTCATGTGACCTTTTATTTAATATCCTACTACATTTGTTTATATATGTTTTATTATTTGACCGACTTTTACCACCTCATCCTCCAAATTGAAATGTTGCGAATTTTTTATCAGTTTGTTCTTATTGGACCTCTAAATCTACATTTGCACGACCATTTTAAAGGTTGTTAAATGAACAGGTTAGATCTAACATATGGGGGTGGACTCTGAAAGGAAATGTTGACAGTAATCTCCATATATTTTGAATGCAATCAATTTTAGCATACACACCCTCCTTGGAAAAAAATCCTGCATACACCCATATGCGATGTATGACGTAATTTTGTGCAATCTCAACTTTTCTGTTAAATTCAGCCAAAAGGAGCTCGTCTTGGCTGTAAGACCACCTTTGGAAGCTCCGCCCTTCTTCCCCTTGACGCTCATTGGTTCTTCTGAACCCAATGGCATCACTTCACAGCCCCTCTCAGCCCCTGTGGCCTGGCACACCTAAATTTATAGCATTTGACCTAAAAGTTCAAGTTGTCGTAAAGTTCGGCGCCAGTCAGACTCAAGCTTTCTTTTCCTTAAAGGACACCATAAATAATCAAATAAAAAATGTCTCATGTGAAAACAATTTCTGGTCTCACACATAATGTATAAGGAAAGTAGTGTGACGGGGTCGAAAATTCGAATTAGAGTTTTCGACGGGAGAGAACGTTTCAAGCATCCCGGGTCACGAATCAAACATTTTTGAGGTGATGTGTGTGTGTGTGTGTGTGTGTGTGTGTGTGTGTGTGTCATTGAGTCTGTGGACACGATATCTCACGAACGAATGGAGTGATTCGAATGAAATTTGGTACATAAAAAGTATATTTGTTATATAAAAAGTTAATTTTGTTAAATTTCTACAAAAAATATGGTTCAGCATTTAACTGACTATTCCATAATGCCCTGTGTCATTTAAAGCCTTTTTGCAGTTGGAACTATGGGTCTACAACCAATTCAAAAAATCTTCCAGTGTTCGCTTTCTATGGGACACCTTGTATAATTGAATTTCGGATCCTGTTTTGAAAAGGTAAAAAAAAAAAAAAAAAAAAATCACCGATAAAGACTCCTAGCAGGATAATTAAATTAAAATTAGTGAAGACAGTTTTATTATTATCATAATAATTATTCGAGGGTAGCACGCGTTCCCACCCGAGACCTGACTATCGCAAGGGCATGCGGGGCAGCCCGTGTTAGAACTCGAGTTGTCACGTCTGTTCGTGTTAGAAGTTGTTTAATTTGGACCCCAAATTGAACAATTACAACATCGAAAAAATTCACGACTGCTTCCTGAAAATGAATTACGCCATCGGAATAGATTTGTCCAGAGAAAAGATTCAATTCGAAGATATATAACACAGCATTAATTCAATATCTAGATGTCAACTAAACTTAAAATGGTAAATTTTTTCATTAAACTTAGCCATTTTTCATTTGCCCGACATAGTCTAGCGCTCACTTGAGCATTCAGGTCTAGGCTTGTTCACGTTGAAGAAGGAAATCCAAATATTCTCGATACATACGTTTGCTTACTTAACTGTATGTGCCCTACATTTGCAAACATGATCAAACTTGATCACTCCTACATGATCAAACTTGATCACTCTTATATAATCAAACTTCTTAGTATTAACCAAAGTTTCATTGATAATTTAAAACAATATACCGATAGTTTGAATAAAATTAGAAATACCGGTTTTTAAATAATGTTTGTTCACTGTTTAAAGTAAAACCTACTCTTTTTTTTTTTTTGACTATGCTATAACGAAGTTTACGAAAATCTAATATCTATAGCTTACAATGAACTCTGATTTGTATCAATTCGTGATTTAGAAATTTCGGGGCTTTACATTCTATATTTTATATGAAATTAATCTATAAAACATTGAATGTAACGGAAAGCATTAATGTATGCATGCATGATGTTAGAAAACACAAAAGTCACCACGATTTTATACTTAGTAACTTTAAAAATGTAACCGATACGGCCAGCACATGACTATCACTACTAGTGAATGTGAACTACTTTCGCAACGAAATAAGGCACGTATAGGATCCATGATACAATGTTTTTGGCAGTTACAGTGAATGAACAAACACCACATAAATTGAAACTGGGCGCTTTATTCATACTTAGTGCATAATCCTCCTCGAAATGCAATGGACATTTAATAAATAACTCAAATAAATAACTGCACATTTGCGAATTTATTGACGTCGAAATACAGAACTATTACAGTTGTGACGTCTGAAGCTAAGTATTATTTTGAAGATAGATTTTTTTTTTAATTCAATCGATTTTTTTTTGTGTTGGGGGAATATTTTCCGAACATTTGATTGCATTTAAAATCACTAAGGTTCCAGTATTCACTGATTGCAATAATTCGTACCAAATTATTTTCAAAACGCTTCATTCGTTCGTGAGATATCGCGATCCTTGATTCACTGATACACAGACCTCACTTCAGAAACGTTCGATTTAAATTCAGGGATGCTTGACACGTGTGTTTCCGTCGAAAACTCGCATTCGAATTTTCGACCCAGTGACAATACATTATACTATGTATATAGGGAAAGAAGCAAAACATGAATGAAATTATGTTGCATCCTGAAGCATTCGCACGATTAAAGATTTCCACTACTAACACAATAAAGGTAAAACGCTTTCATGTTTCTGCATTAGCTCCATTATTTGACTTCCGGTGGGTATTCATGCCTTAGATACTATTGACATGAATGAACAAATTCTAAAGATGCAGGTGTCATTAGATTGTTTACTACGCGAATTCAGACGGTTTTTGCTAGCATTTAAAAGAACAGAATTAGTTTTTCTATAAAACATCCCGATTTTATTTTTGCCAGGATATTAAAGAACAGAATTAATCTTTTATGAAACATTCAGATTTATAGCGTATTAAAATTTGATGTAATGAAACATCGCTTTACAATAGAGCTTGAATCTGTAATGTAATATTTCTAAGATCGTGAAATACAGAGAGTTAATTTAAGCCATATTCGTCGTTCTAAATAAATGTTACGTCTAGCATAAAAAGATATATTGTTCAAGACATATTTTACAGAATAGAATAATCACATTTAATAAACACGCCTTAAACAATGGCGTTTAACCGTATCTCTGAAATCCTTAAACAAATGCATATAACATTCACAAGATTCAAAATTTACGTATAATTATTTTAATTAGGTTGAGCTACACGCCGAAAATAACAATCGCTCACATTTTAAATAAATTTTATTAGTGCCATCTGCAGGCTCTGATTATGACGTAAATTTACAAGGCCGGACCTTCGACTGCTCGATTTTAGGGAGCTCCAAATCATACTATAATTGTATCTTAAAACTTGCACTTTTTCTTAAGTTCTTGCATGACAGCCAAAAGTGTTTAAAGTTCATTTCATATAAAATAATGCGCAGGATTGTGCATAATGCCGGCCGTATTGCCCCAACTGACATTTCATGCTTTATATTTAAATTCTTCAATACAACTTGTATACATACTATTTGTATACATACAACTTGTATACATACTGTCTGAAAAATTTAATGTCGTTCATGATAAATATATTTTTAAGTTGAAAATTGTGTAGCTGTCCTTAAAACTGCATGCACTTTTATACCTAACACTCTAACTAACTCTTTATTACTTTCCCTATATACATAACGTATAAGGAAAGTATTGCGACGGGATCGAAAATTCGAATTCGAGTTTTCGACAGGAGAGCACATTTCAAACATCCCTGATTACGAATCGAACATTTTTCAGGTAATGCGTGTGTGCGTGTGTGTCAGTCAGTGAGCCTGTGGAAACGATAACTGACGAACAAATGGACCGATTCGAACGAAATTTGGTACAAAAATCACAATCCGTAAACACTGGAAGCCTATTCTTTTTATACGCAATCAAATGTTCAGAACCCTCCTAAATTTGAAGTGATGTCTGTGTGTGTGTTGTGCCGAATTAAATTAATTCACCAAATGAAACCGTAATTAAGTCTCCCCCGCCCCGAAATGGAATTCGGGCTTGGAAATTCTGGACCGTGCTCACCTGTTACCCTTTGAACGTGAAACATGGCAGGGGTCGCCAGAACAATGGATGTCGCGAACCCCGCGCCACCAAGTCTGAAAAATTGACAGTTAAAAAGAAAGGCCAAGCTGGCATGAACCGCCTTGAGTGATCGCGTGAACGTGAGGGAAGTGTCCCCTAGACTTACTGGCACGAGTCTCCGGACAAATGAGACTCAAGGAAAATGACATCACGGATAGTAAAATCCAATAAAAAAAATAGAGAGAAAATTGTCCCCTCCTGGCTCCTTTTCTGAGAGCGACCGGAGCAGAATTTTCGAGGCAGATGAGATCTGATCTTCGACAAGAGAGCCTGTCTTTTTGGAAAAAAGAGTGCTTCTCGGGCATAGGCCTTGTACCCTTGTTTTTTTTAGCAGAAGTCGTCTGCGGAAATTCCTAAGTACGGGAACGGAAGAGAGATCGAGGGCCCTGTAGGACTCGATCCATATAGACTACCACTAGTCTAGAATTTAGACCACCCGGGTCTAGAATTTGCAGTGACAGGACGTCACCGCATCGTGGACTTACGTCTGCTTCATCCCGAAGCTTCGCGAGATAGTTCATCTTGAAACCTCATCAGAGAATCACCTCTCACAGACTTTCCACGGGAAATTGATTTGGACATTTTCTTTGAACACGGCAGAGTGACCTCAGCGGACTATTCGCCTTACTTCAGATTTTGGTACCTTTGCGACCTAACCTGTATATTTACGAATTTCTCTAAGTCAATAAAGAATTGAAGTCACTCGAGATTTATTTGGCTGTGACCGAAAACCCACGCTACCCACTACGCCACAGCCATTTTGGTGGCAGATAAGTTGGATAAATTAGTCGTCAATTTAAAGACGACAGGCCCACACTTCATCAAGAAGTTGAAGCAAGTCAACAGACCGGACCACGGCGGACTGGAGCTGTAGGACATCCCGTCCAAGAGTTTGAAAGGACATCCCGTCCAGGAGGTTTAAGAGGACATCCCGTCCAGGAGGTTTAAGAGGACATCCCGTCCAGGAGGTTTAAGAGGACATCCCGTCCAGGAGGTTTAAGAGGGCATCCCGTCCAGGAGTGAGTGCCACATCCCTTCCGAAACCGTTGCGAGTCGTCCTGTGCTGAATGGTTACGTCAGAGGAGACTACATCATAATTGAGCTGAGTGACATCGACGCAGAACGAGGGTCGTCAGACAAGGTAAGCCTGACTCATTCTTTAGAGGCAAACAAAATTTTGGTAGAAAAATATTAATTTGTAATTTGTGAAAAATAGCTAAATTAATTAAGAACCAGATTAAATTGTTGTATGTGCGTAACTGTCAAACGGTATGCAAGTCTGGGTTCTGTGAAGGATGTTGAGTAAATATTAAGTTATTTAAATCACGTAAATTAAGGGAAAGGAAATTTTTAGGATATTCCAGTTTAGTAAACTACTTTTTGGAAAAGTGTTGTTATATATGTCTTACATTAAGTCATTTTAATGCCATACAATCATATTGCATAGTGTTGGAAGTTGCATTTAAACTTATCTAAATTGGGGCACAAGAGTCCGAATTATTATTATTGAATGACCAAGATAAAACCTGTTGGGAAGTGTTATTGCAACTAAGAGCTTTCTTCAATGTAAACTGTATAACCATTGCTAGTCAGTAAGGAGATAGGCATTGTGTGTTATAATCTTTAAAGGCTTAGGGCTGTTGGGGGTAGTTAAGCCGTGCTAGACCCACCCCAGGCAGTTGCGATTGAAAGGAATTCTCCCCTTTTTCGGCTGAAAGTCTTATGGTTAAGCTGGGAAGTAGGGAAGAGGGATTAGTGTATTGTGAGAGAAATTATGGTGTACTGTGTATATTGACTTTTAGAAAGGGACGTTTCAGAAACTAGATTGTTGTTATAATTAAAGCATCGTGTTAGTGACTCCCCGTGAATTCACGAATTAGGTGAGATGGTGTTTCTAAAATGGCATAGAAAAACTGATCTTCAAAGCCTCGTTGTGGAACTAGGTCTAGAGTTGGGAGATGACGAGAAAATAATCGACCTTGTAAAAAAAATTTAAGAGAGTCCAGATTTTGACGAACCAGGTGTTAAGGCCATGTTAGAGACGATTATGGAGGAACGACATGAATCCAGGGAATCGGAATCAGAAAAAATAAGAGAGGAACGGACATACGAACTTGAGAGGTTACGTTTGGCTCAAAGTGGGGAGACGATTAGCTTGGCCTCGGCGAGTCACGAGGGCGCGAGACCCCCTGAAAATCTAAAATCTGTGATGCAGAAATATAAACCCGAAAAGTCGGATATGGCTCTATTATTTGAGCGTCAAGCTCGTAAGAATGGGATCGATAAGGAAGAGTGGGTAACTCAATTATTTAGTTTGATACCGATTGAGATCGCCAAAATTATAATTAGAGAGCCCGAAGATAAAATCGATGACTATGAGCATATTAAGTCGGTACTGATGGAAAGGTTTAAACTTAACTCAGAGACCCTTAGGACCAAATTCCAAACGCACAAAAAACGGGAAGGACAGCTCTGGAAAGACCTCGTTTTTGAGTTACGGGCATATCTCGAAAGATGGTTAAGAGAAATAGAGGTCCAGGATTTTTGATTCTTTAAAAGAATTGATGGTGGCGGACCAATTAAAAAGATGCGTGTCGGCCGAAGTGAAAGAACACTTCATCGATAATTGGGGGAAAGTTAACAGACCAAGCAAACTAGCGAAGAAATTAGATGATTACGAGGCATCTAGACGTTTTCTAAAGAAACCCCAAATTTTTAAACCTCCCGAAAGGAAATTTGTAGACCGCTCAAAAACAACCGAAAAAACCCAAGTTGGGAAAAGGGTGAAGGTAAATAGAATCGGGTCTAAAAATGGGTCGAGTGCTAACCAGACAAATAACGATTGGAGAACGATGGAATTCGAGCGAAAGAAAAGTGTAACTTGCTATCTGTGCCGGAAAATCGGACACATCAGCACGAACTGTACCGAATCAAAAAGAGGCGCGGAGATTATAAATAATCTAGAGACGACCGGCCATTTTAATACGTCGTTTAAACCCTATTTAAGCCGGGCGAAAGTGAATTCCATAGATACGCTTGTACTCCGTGACAGCGGAAGTAGCATAGATCTTGCGTCCATCAATTTAGTAAAACCTGAAGACTTTACAGGGGGAGACCGTGTGAGTAAAGCAACCCTTAGGAAATGATTTTATGTGTTTACCGCTAGCCCGTGTGATTTTGGAAAGCACTGAAGTCAGAACCATTCAGACCAAAGCAGCCATCGTGGGCAAATCAGTAGAAATGAGTCACTACCTGTTGGGGAACTCAAGTCAGGAATTGATCGACTCAAGTAAAGATAACCCCAAAGAATTAATGCTATGATTACGAGGAGTCAAAGCAAATCTAAAAAACGACCGAAGAACCAAAAGGGAGCGGGGAAATTGAAAATAAAGGGAATTCCGGGGGAAGACTAGAGTTGATTGAGTCAGAACCCGCTAATGTAGAGGAAAATGAAGAATTAATAGAGGGGGAAGAAGAACCGATTGATTTACCTCCGGTTGAACCATACCCTATGCAAGAATTAGTAAACGTAAACGCTACTGAATTCTTAGAGGAACAGAAAAATGCCCAAATTTAAAGTCTCTCTGGGGAAAAGTAGAGCAAAATAAAACGTCGGAATTTGCAATTGAACGCGAATTACTGTTCAGAAAATCGACAGATCGCCGAGGGTTAGTTAGGAAACAGCTGTTGATTCCCACTAAGTACAGATCAAACATATTAAATCTTTGTCATGAAGGTTTTGGTTCGCACATGGGAACTACTAAGACCAAGGATAAACTTTTGAGACACTATTTTTGGCCTCAGTGGTTTAAAAACTTCGAAGAAATAATAAAAACTTGCGATGCATGTCAGCGAGTCGGGAAATCATTAGAGAAGAAAAAAGCTCCACTTGAACTTGTGCCTGTGATTTCACAAATATTTTCAAAAATAAACATAGATACCGTAGGGCCGCTGCCGGTATCTTCGAAAAATAATAGGTATCTCCTAACTTGAATTGACATCGCCTCTAAATATCCTGAAGCTATACCCTTATCTACGGTAAGCTCGCAGAACGTAACGGATGCTCTGTTGCTGTTATTCAGTCGCATTGAGTACCCGAGGGAAGTCCAATTGGACAATGGAAGCTATTTCACTAGCAACTTGACTACGATGTTCTTCGAAATGTTCGGAGTGAAAACCACCCATAGTTCGATTTATCACCCCCAGTCAAATCCCGTCGAAAGATTTCACAGAACTATTAAAAGACTGTTGCTTGCAATGTGCACCGAAACCGGTACTGAATGGGAGCGACATTTGCCCTCAGTCTTGCTGGCATTACGCAATGTCATCCACGAATATACTGGATTTAGTCCGTCCGCGTTAGTTCACGGCAAGAATCTTCGAACGCCGGAGACGCTATTGTTCGAGCAGTGGGCGCGCGAGCCGTAGGATGACGTGATCACGGATTATGTATTTGACCTTTTAAACCGATTAAGGCATTGTCAACAGCTGGCTCCGGAAACGGAAATAGATAAAAAAAAATACAACAAAAGGGGTATTATGATAGGGGATCAGTTAAAAGAGAGTTTAAGGCAGGGAATCAGGTTTTGGTTTTGGCGACACACCGGCTGAATAAATTAGCCGTTAAGTGGATAGGTCCCGGGAGTATTGAGAGACAATTATCCGAGACAAATTACACTGTAAGGATGCCAGGGAAATCTGAAAAGGTACAAGTATACCACGTAAATTTGTTAAAACAGTACCACCAGCGCGTGGAGTGCGTGAATGTTTTAATAAGCGAAAATGTTGCAAAGGAAACAAAAGATTCGGAATTGGATATTTCATATCCCGTAGCTAATCCGAACATTTTTGACTTCGAGGAAAGCGTCAGAGACAGTGCGTTACGAGAAAAGTGCACTTCAGAACAGATTGAAGAGTTGAAGAAGTTACTGAAATCGCATGGAAATCTATTTTCAAATGATCCAGTCAGAACGCATTTAATCGAGCACGATATCGAACTTATAAGCAATAAACGAGCGGATAAATAGCACCGGACCCACTCCGATTCGACCAACAAGGAACCACTACTGACGATGATGCGTTTGACGTAGCCGATGACGTTGGGTATACGTTGATTCTGATTAGCGGAGTTTCTATTTAGCATTCGCGGCAAATTTAAGTTTCGTGAATCTTTTCTTTTTGAGAAATATGAATATTGTTCCAAAGCTTAAGGATGGACCAAACACTTCACAAGCCAAAAACTCACAGAAAACGGAAAAGTTTTCTAAAATGTGCAATTGCAAAAAGATATTTTCCAGAAAATCTACCTTTTACAGACATAAAAAAAAATGTTCACCAGTTGTTGAAAAAACAAATTATGTTTGTAAAGAAATAAATTGTAATTTTACAGCACTGAAGTCGGATGATTTTCGCAATCATTTGCACACTGTTCATGGTATGGAAGAAAAAATCTGATGTGGGCAACACATGACTTTCCTTATATAATGTAATGAATTTACTACTTTTACAGTAAAAAAATAGGTTTTTCTTATAGTAGATATTAATATTCTTTCCACGATATTGAATTTTCGACAATTAGTCGTCATTTTCATTGATTTAGCGTCATTTTTATCCATTTGGTGGGATTTTCGTTAATGTGGCAGCATTTCAAAAAGTCGCCAAGTTGGAGACATTCCGCCAAATTCGTCGCCAAAATCTCGCCAAGCGTTATGCACTAAGAAATAAGTTATTCTTACAGCAGATAAATGACTATTGGCGTAAAAATACAAAAGTATTACTCAAACTATTTTTTTTCATGAATGGAACGAGCAAGATCCACGAGAATAATGTCGCCCAATTTATCGCATGGTATGACATATGAAAAGTGAACATGTTTCTCAATAGGAGTTTTTTTTTATTTTATATGATTTTTTGATAATTATTTTGAAAAATGTACAATATCTTGAGAACGGTTCATGTTAGCGTTCTAAAATTTATGTCAATCGTTTTCTAATGAAAAATTACATTAGAAATGTCTATTTGCGTAACTTTATTAGTGGTTTTAATTTTTTGACAATTTTTTCCATATTTCATTCGAAAATTTAGAGGGGTTTTGAACATTCGATTGCGTAGTAAAACAATAGGCTTACAGTGTTTATGGATTGTGATTTTTGTACCAAATTTGGTTCGAATCGGTCCATTCGTTCGTCAGTTATCGTCTCCACAGACTCACTGACACACACACACACACAGACATCACTTCAAAAATGTTTGATTCCTGATCAGGGATGCTTGAAACGTGCTCTCCCGTCGAAAACTCGAATTCGAATTTTCGACACCGTCACAATACTTTCCTTATACATTATGTATATAAGGAACCTTATATACATAATCATGTTTTATTACTTTCCTTATACATTATGTATATAAGGAAAGTAATAAAACATGATAATGATTTTCAAAATTATTCAGGTATGTTCACATTTTCATAACCTCTATTTCAATAAATTTTATTTATTGGTGAATAAAATAAAATAGTTTCACCTAAAAATACAAAGAATGGATGAAATGCATGAGATTTTAAAATGTTACTATGTAAGATGAATACAAGATATATCATATTCTCATAGATTAGAAGATATACCCATGCGTTTGTGGAAGATTTTCCGTACTTCGTACTACAAGCTACAACAATTTTTTCCAAAATAAAACAATGACATAATAAATTGAAACTATCAATAACCCCCAATAATATCAATAATAATAATGACCGTAACTGATATAATCCAGTCAAAAATGCAATATCAATTAAATTTATTTCATACGTATACATATCTTTATTATTTAAATCGGAAAAGATTTAATAAAACTCTTCTGCTGCATAAACACATTGGATTTAAATCCATTGCTAAGAGACATAACATAATTTTCTTCAAATAAATTGGTGGAAGAAATATAGTCTGCATAATGCTATCTCTATGGAAGGTTTAATTGTTCGTTTTTATTTAATATCTTAATATTTAGACAACCCCTGGTCTTAGAAACTTGAAACATGTACTAAATTTTAAGTGGGGTTATTCCAATGTTACCCATAAAATTTCATTAAATTCGGTTCAGCCATTCTCCCGTGATAATGAGACAGACAGACAGATTTTCAATTTCCTTTATATAGATTATGCAATTGCTATGTCAAAAATATAAAATAACGTAAATATGCACATTACTGTAAAGTCTTGTGTAAATACAAATTTTAGTACATTCCTACATAAGCTGATAATGATATGCAAGAAAATAACAAAAATACAAAATTGAGTAAAATTTTTGAGTGGATAACAATTTCTTCCTAGCTATTGACATATTTACATTTAGGCGAATGACGAAGGTCAAAGTACCTGGCCATTTAAAAAAAAAAAAAACATATTTACATTTGTCAGCTGAAACATATCATTTATGAATGACTGATTCTGGATTAAAATTATCCAAATGTAGACTTTTAATAGATATAATGCAAGTTTACTAATTTTGCTTATTTTCAATCTATTTCTCTAAATCTATATAAATAAAATGGAAAATCTATCTGTATGTGTGTCTCATCATCATGGGAGAACAACTGAACCGAATTTAAATGAAATTTTGTAGATAGCCTTGAAATATCCTGACTTAAAATTTAGTCCATGTTTTGAGTTTCTAAGACCAGGGGTTGCCCAGATATTAATTAAAAACGAACAATTAAACCTTTCATATAACATTAAGCAGATGATATTTTTTCCGCCAATTTGTTTGAAGAAGATTTTATCATGTCGTTTAGCAACAAATTTAAATCCAATTTGTTTATACGGCAGGTGATTTTTATTAAATCCTTTCCGATTTAAATAATAAATATATATATATAAAATAAATTTCACCGATATTGCATTTTTGACAGGATTATATCACTTATGGTCTTCAGGTTTAAACATTATTGATATTTTCAGTTTATTATGTCATTGTTTTATTTTTGCAAAAATTTTTGAAACTCATATATTGTGCGTAACACCGAGTAATCTTCTACAAATGCATGGGTATATCTTCTGCCAGGGTTATTTTAAATGAAAAATACGCAAAACAATAAAAAGCCTTGAAAAGTAAGGGGGCCTGCCCCCCCCTCCCCCAAAGCATATGTTGGGTTATACTTTTGGATATTTAACAATTTTAGGAGTTTTGCTTTTGTTTAAACGTGTTCAGGGGTCTTATTTACATAGTCACTCTTCATTTTCCAATTGTTTAGGTTTTGATATTCTTCTGTTCCAAATAGGTTCTATTCCATAGGTTTTGTGTTAAAAACGGCGAAAGTTCATTCTTTTTAGGTCTTAGCAATTTAAATTTATTTAAATTCGCTAATTTGCAATTCCATTTATTGCCCTTTTTATTCCCTTTAATTTGATTCCAAATTTATTGCTCTCAGTTAAAAATTCGTTAATTCATTGCAATTTTTCAGTTTTATTCTATTTTCAGCTTTTTAAATATTTCAGAATCGTCCATATTTAAATTATTGCCGAATTCGTATATTTCCAAATCGTTTCACTTCATTTCTTTTTAATTTTCGTCTGCTTTGAAATTCCATTTCTCTTTTTTAAATTTCGAGTTTTTAATTGGTTGACCGTAATATTAAAATCGTCTGTCATTAATTATTTTATCGTTCATCGATAATTTTGTTTACAATCTGTGGCAGCGATGTTTCGCAGTATATAAGTAAAATCGCGCGATTTTTCGCTCTCTTCTCTTATTATTTTTGATTGGAACTGAAGATGTGATCAAGTGTTTTTAGCGCTTCGGCGCGAGCCGAAGTTCGAATTCGACAAGCGTTCTGAGGAACGAAAGTTTTTTTTTATTATTCCCGGCCCATTAATTGTGCTCTGTTTATTTATTATTCCTGCCATGGAGGCGAGTCTTAATCTATACATTCAAGAGCTTCTGACAGTGTTACGTCTGATGGCAGAGAGTTGTTGTGTCTATAAGGACTGGATGTTTTGAACTCCTGCCTCTTCAGTCTTGCTAATTAGTTTCCTGTCTGCTAAATGTTGATCCAAGATGTTCCGCGATTTATGCGATGTCCGCCGAGGAAGTTGCAATTTGTTTATTTACCCGAGTTGTGCAGCTCTTTACATGAGGAATGGAATCAATATTTCCGTGCCCAATAGACGGACATATGTTTTTGGTTTTCGTTCTGATGTCAGAAGTTCGGTGCTGCAACTTGGAGAAATGATGTTTATTGTTGGACGTCCGGCTGATTTGGAGAATCTCCCTTGGAGTCGGAATTCGTGGAGCGATCGTTTTTCCAGATTTCTACTGGACAGAAATAAGATCCTGTGCCATGGATTTTCCTCTTCTGGTTTTCCCTGGGTCTGCAGCACGTTTGGTGACTCTTCTGATGATTCTTCCTCCCGCTGAACTTTGCAGCTTATCTTGGAGCCTTGGTGATATTATTCCTTTTCCTCCAAATTCTAATTATATTTCTCAATAGTTAAAATATGTTTTTATTCCAATTGTTTTGAGTTAGCTAATGAATTCAAATTCTAATTATATTTCTCAATAGTTAAAATATGTTTTTATTCCAATTGTTTTGAGTTAGCTAATTTGTTTTGTTTAGTTAATGTGATGTTTAAAATTTGTAAAATATTTTGGAAATTCTTTTAAAATGAAGTTTAAAATTTTAATAAACGTTAGATTTTGAAAACCTAAAAATCTGTGTTCTTTCTCTTACTTTTAATGTTTTTATTTTTAGGTAAAGTGCCATTTTTAATATTTTACAAGAGTACATATTTGTACACGTAGGGAAACTGGTCAATTGGTCCACTTTCAGTTTATTTCAAAATTCAGTTTATTTCTAGAATGTTTTCAGGTTTGAGGAACTTTAGAACTTTTTCAGAGCTTTTTCAGATGACATTTAGGTTTTAAGAACTTTCAGTAAGAACTTTGAGAACTTAGAATGATTTAAAATTGTTTTAGTATTTCATAATGTTCTCTTTCCCCCCCCCCCCCCAACAATTGGCGCCGTTTGACCAGTCTAGGGGCTTATTCATGCTAACTGTAATAGATGTTCTTAATAATTTTTGTTCTTAAAAATGAAATTTCCGTAAATTGATTCCATACCTGTTTATTCTAAAAGTGATTACTGTTGAGATTTTGATATGTTCTTAAACTGAAGCTTGATATTTTAGAATGTTCTTGAGCTAAATTAGAGGAATTTACTTTAATATTTTGATTAAAATGGAAGTTTAAGATTGATTTAAATATTTTCATTTAGAATTTTTTGAGAAAACTCTAGAATTTTTGAACTTAAACAAAATTCTAAATGAAAAAGTTATTATTCAAGCATACCTTAATTTAAGTTAATTTGATTTGAGTTTATTATTTGAAATAGTTGGAAATTGAATTTAATTCATAAATTTAGGAAATTATAGGCATGCGAGGAACACACTTTGTGGAATTTACATTTTTTTGTTCTATACCATCTCATTAACAATTTTTTTTTTATTTTGTTGTTCTTGTAACCCACGCTCCCAGCAACATTTGGAATTGTTTTTATAAAATAGAGAAAAATTAATTGAGTAAATTTAATGAGAATATTTTTTTTATTAAGTTAAATTGTATAGAATTAAAGCAGTAGTTTTTCGACTTAAAATTTTTTTTGTTCTGATTTGGAATTGAGATTTAAATGCTTACTGATATGTGAATGTAGATGATGAAATGCTGTTGATTTATTGAAAAATTGGGTAATGCAGGTGTTTTTACACTCCAATATGAGTGTGACATAAATGTCATCTTGAGTTATCTTGTTTTTCACATTGATCATGTGTTTGGTTTTCACACTCAAATAGTGGTGATAAAATCAGTTTGTTTGTTCTTAATTCTGAATCTGATATTTTTAATACTGTCTTTAAAAATTTTTGGTCGTTAAAGTGGAAAATATATTTTATTATAGATGAATTAATTTTTTTTTTGTGTGTTGAATATTTCAAATTGTGCAATGCAATTTGAGTTCTTTTGGTTTTGAAATTTAAATGGGGATTTGTAACTTAATTTTTTCTTTGGTATTTTGTTTAAAGAAATTTTGATAAACTTGGCGGTTAGTGAATTTAAATGTACCATTTATACATGAGATATATTGTTGAATTTTGAATTATGAGAATTTTTTGAGATTTCCAGAGATACAGTTATGATATTTGAGAATATTGTTGTTGAGAGTGCAAGAGGTTGCACCATATTTAGTGGAATCGCGTTTATTGTTATTAGTGTAAAATGATGCATAAGGTCATTTTAGTGTATATTTGTCTTTTAAACGATCTAATTTGCCAAGTAATCAGTTTATAGTATAATTTGTAAACAAGTCGGTTAAATTTGTGTTCAGTTCCAAATTGTTAGGGAATTGAGTTTGTTATTTTGGGGTAAATATTCCACAAATTTTTTTTGTTTGTAACTTGAGCCAACTTTGATATTATTATTTAAATTGAAAATTATGCTTCGAATAATTGTTTTCTTTATAGAGGAGGAGATTGGTGATGAATTTGTTGATTTATATTTATTGGTTGTTATGTTGAAGGTACCTTTTCAAAATTTATTGTTTAGATTATTGGAATTCTTTGGCTGGTCCAAAGTTTTCGTTAAAATTTATGTTTATTCCTGACAGCTAATGATATAGAGATCTGTTTATTATTTTTCTACTACTTCTCTTTGATGGCATATTTGTTGAAGCATTTTAAAAATGCATTGATGAACTTTTCAGAGTATAGAGTTATAGTGAAGTTAAAGAATTTAATGTTGAATCTATATGTATGTTTAAGAGTTTAGAGAAATGTTGAGAAATATGATAATTGATATTATGAAATGTTTAGTGAAATGATTATTTGATTTTTGATTTATTTATAAGGAATTTGATTTTTATGTGATTTTATGGCTCATGTTACAGCTGTAGTTGAGATTTAGATTTTTTTTTCTCTCCTTCGTTTCGCGGAATTTTGTCATGTGTTAGCTAAAATTTTTCATTTTTCAAATGAAAAATTTTTTTGGGACGTTCGAAGGAGTTGTTGGGTTATACTTTTGGATATTTAACAATTTTAGGAGTTTTGCTTTTTGTTTAAACGTATTCAGGGGTCTTATTTACATAGTCACTCTTCATTTTCCAATTGTTTAGGTTTTGATATTCTTCTGTTCCAAATAGGTTCTATTCCATAGGTTTTGTGTTAAAAACGGCGAAAGTTCGTTCTTTTTAGGTCTTAGCAATTTAAATTTATTTAAATTGGCTAATTTGCAATTCCATTTATTGCCCTTTTTATTCCCTTTAATTTGATTCCAAATTTATTGCTCTCGGTTAAAAATTCGTTAATTCATTGCAATTTTTCAGTTTTATTCTATTTTCAGCTTTTTAAATATTTCAGAATCGTCCATATTTAAATTATTGCCGAATTCGTATATTTCCAAATCGTTTCACTTCATTTCTTTTTAATTTTCGTCTGCTTTGAAATTCCATTTCTCTTCTTTAAAATTTCGAGTTTTTAATTGGTTGACCGTAATATTAAAATCGTCTGTCATTAATTATTTTATCGTTCATCGATAATTTTGTTTACAATCTCTGGCAGCGATGTTTCGCAGTATATAAGTAAAATCGCGCAATTTTTCGCTCTCTTCTTTTATTATTTTTGATTGGAACTGAAGATGTGATCTATTAAGTGTTTTTAGCGCTTCGGCGCGAGCCGAAGTTCGAATTCGACAAGCGTTCTGAGGAACGAAAGTTTTTTTTTTATTATTCCCGGCCCATTAATTGTGCTCTGTTTATTTATTATTCCTGCCATGGAGGCGAGTCTTAATCTATACATTCAAGAGCTTCTGACAGTGTTACGTCTGATGGCAGAGAGTTGTTGTGTCTATAAGGACTGGATGTTTTGAACTCCTGCCTCTTCAGTCTTGCTAATTAGTTTCCTGTCTGCTAAATGTTGATCCAAGATGTTCCGCGATTTATGCGATGTCCGCCGAGGAAGTTGCAATTTGTTTATTTACCCGAGTTGTGCAGCTCTTTACATGAGGAATGGAATCAATATTTCCGTGCCCAATAGACGGACATATGTTTTTGGTTTTCGTTCTGATGTCAGAAGTTCGGTGCTGCAACTTGGAGAAATGATGTTTATTGTTGGACGTCCGGCTGATTTGGAGAATCTCATTTGAAGTCGGAATTCGTGGAGCGATCATTTTTCCAGATTTCTACTGGACAGAAACAAGATCCTGTGCCATGGATTTTCCTCTTCTGGTTTTCCCTGGGTCTGCAGCACGTTTGGTGACTCTTCTGATGATTCTTCCTCCCGCTGAACTTTGCAGCTTATCTTGGAGCCTTGGTGATATTATTCCTTTTCCTCCAAATTCTAATTATATTTCTCAATAGTTAAAATATGTTTTTATTCCAATTGTTTTGAGTTAGCATTAAATAAGACCCCTTTGACTTATATATTTTAAGTTACGAATCCTGTGGATTATTGTTAGGATGTTCTAAATTCCCTTTTGGCTAACTTATGTTCTTTTATCCCAAATTCAAGTTTAGACAAATAATTGTATAATTTTATTATTGTTAACTTTAAAATTTAATATTCTAACGTTTTTTCTACCACTATACGACCGGCCATTCCATTTATTATTTAAGTTGTTTATTTGTTTTGTTTAGTTAATGAGATGTTTAAAATTTGTAAAATATTTTGGAAATTCTTTTAAAATGAAGTTTAAAATTTTAATAAACGTTAGATTTTGAAAACCTAAAAATCTGTGTTCTTTCTCTTACTTTTAATGTTTTTATTTTTAGGTAAAGTGCCATTTTTAATATTTTACAAGAGTACATATTTGTACACGTAGGGAAACTGGTCAATTGGTGCACTTTCAGTTTATTTAAAAATTCAGTTTATTTCTAGAATGTTTTCAGGTTTGAGGAACTTTAGAACTTTTTCAGATGACATTTAGGTTTTAAGAACTTTCAGTAAGAACTTTGAGAACTTAGAATGATTTAGAATTGTTTTAGTATTTCATAATGTTCTCTTCCCCCCCCCTCAACACATACGCTGCTGCTTCTACTCTGTGATAATATAAGCAGTACATTAGCACATATTTTGGCATATATTGGAATCAATTACGACCTTTTAGGTTTTAAGATTACGGAATTATTGATATTTTCAATTTATTACGTCATCTGTTTTATTTTGGTAAAGATTTTAAAAACTCATAAGTTGTAGTATGGGTCCTATACAGTTTTAGCTCTTTTATTTTGCATATATTTATTCAACTTCATATATTTTGTAAATTTGTTTGCAAACAAGACCAGGACATTTTATTCTTCAGATCTGCTCGTGAAGATAATTTTGTATAGCTAAAACAGATATTCTTTAACTTCTTTTTAGGAACATTAAATTAAATATTTTAATAGAATATTTTGATTAACAATGTCATTTAGTATATTATAGGAACTTGCACATGATTGTGAATTTTAAATTGAACTTGACAACTTGAATGTTGCAAAGAACAATGTTTCATTTTGAGATTCTAATTAATGCATGACTAATAAAAGAAGATTGATTTTGTGAGTTGCATAATATAAACAAAGCAAATAATTTTTAAATTGCATCTATGTAGAACAATTTTTCAAGTGGGGAAAATTGGTTAGGTGCCATTGACACATGGCCCTCAAAATGACTAAATTATATCTATATATCACATCTAGCCATCAATTATAGAGTTTAATATTCTATGCTATCCAATAATACGAAGGAGATTTAAATATTTAAATCTCCTTGAATAATACCGAGATCGTAATTAAAACAAAATACTCCTTGCACAGACGTAGTTCATTTTAAGCATCAACTATAACTTAGAATTTAAACTATCTAATAATACTAGTATACGATAGTAAATTTAACAGCTGAGTGATGATGAGTTCGTATTATAAACTACATCTCCGTGCACAGGCGCAGTTCTCTGAAGCTACTATTGGTCGTCGATATTGACGTCGGGTGACGTCACATCATGACGTCGGAGTGGGTCCGGTGCTATTTATCCGCTCGTAGCAATAAACCCGTGCGTTCTAAACCGTGTAGGACGTCCCTGGGACAGAACGATATTGTAAAACGGGAGATTAAGGGAATGCTGGAATTAAAAATCATTGAGATTGGGAAGTCGGATTATACTTCCCCCATAATCCTAGTGGAAAGTCCAGGGAAGTACCCGAGATTATGTGTCGATTACAGGCGGTTAAATTCTATTATTCGCACAGAATATTTTCCGCTACCTAACATGGATGATAGGATAGAGAAGGTGTCGTCAGCGAAGTTCATTACGGTAATTGATCTGACCAAGGGGTACTGGCAGATTCCCTTGAGCCCTAGGGCTCAAAGGTTAGCTGCGTTCGTCCCGACCTTCGGAACGTACCGACTGTTAAGGTGCCTTCCCACTCACCGCAACGCAACAGCAGACGGTTCACGGCAACGCTCGAGGTACACGCAAGTCTTTGCGGCAAAATAAACCCCTTCACACTGTCGGTCGACGGCGAAGAAATGTAGCCAATCAGATGCAAGCGTAGAAATTTCTCCTCGTTCAGCGGCCATGTTTACAAACCATCTCTTCCAAAGCGATTTTATATACATGAAATATTATATAATAAAAATTAAGATATTATTACTAATAAAATCTCTTTGGTCTCTTCTGATTCAAATTTATATTTACCAGCGGGTTGCTAGTTTACAGTATTGACGCGTTTCAGAAAATCCGCCTTTCTGTGAATTTAAATAAGAGCGTACGCGAGTTTGCTTTGGCCATATATACATATTTCATCAGTTTTCTAAAATAAGCTAACTAAAGTGATTCCATCGCAAAACACAAAGGATCCTAATTAAAATTGTTTTAGAATATTTACTACACTGTGGCAATTTCCTCATTTTAACGAATGCAATTATGTTCTCTTTCTCGAATCGTTAAAAAAAAAAATCCGACAGAATTCAGAAAATAAATTTTGACATATGTTCTTCATAGACTTTCTTTTATCCCTCTATTGCAATCCTAAAACAACTTGAAAACATATTCTGTTTACTCTTTAAAATAATATTCTAAAATAGCATTAAATGCTTTGCATGATATAATTTGAGAGTACATTTCACGTGTGAAGTTTTGGCTTGAGTGGTAGAGAATCAGCTCCGCAAACCAGTGGGTTCTGGTTCGAATCCGAGCGAATATTAAATGTTACGAGTGCTGCCATCTGTTGCTGAAATATTCAAATACACAATCTGCAGAATTTTTTTATTTTAAATTATTTTAAGTTCTATATACAAAATAACCTTATATCACTAAATTATTTTTAAGTTTGAATGCTTATAAAAATTTATTTCGAAGTTACTTTGAAAAATATCTTGAAGTATACTTTATACCAGCTATAGATGGAATGTACTCCTCTTAATTAAGAAAGTGTTTGTAGAAATAGCAAATATAAAATGTGCATTTAAAATTAGACAGAAATCATCGAACATCATTATACAAGTAGTAGTTATCTTTCGACATGTAATTTTGAACATTTTAGATTGGAATAGAAACAAAAATCAAACTACTTTGAAATTTTAAAGAGGTTGCATTTTAATAATTTGGCGCTAACATTTGAAGAATTTTTTTTATTTTAAATGCACATAGACAATTAGAAATTTACAATACATTTGAAAATCATTTATTTTTAATAAAATAAATAAGTTTACATGTAAATATGAAAAGTTTACTCTTTTAAGTTTGAATGCTTATAAAAATTTATTTCGAAGTTACTTTGAAAAACATCTTGAAGTATACTTTATACCAGCTATAGATGGAATATACATTTAAATCTATTTTAAAACATAATTACTCAATAAATATAAATGTAGATAAAATAATTTTTAAATTTAAAAATTTACTTTAATGAGAAATATTTTAAACGTTCCAAATGAGCAAAGAACATATTCGGATATTTAAAATAGATACGTATTTGAAAATTAAAAAATATTAACTATTAAGAAATATATTCACTTTTTATATGTAATATCATGCGATAAATTTGGTAACATCATTCTCGTGGATCTAACTCGTTCCATTTACGAGAAAGCATAATTTGAGTAATACTTTTGCATTTGAACGCCAATAGACATTTATCCGCTGTAAGAATTATTTATTTCTCCGTTGATAAAGCTTGGCGAGATTTTGGCGACGAATTTAGGGGAACGTCGCCAACTTGGCGACATTTTTAAATGTTGCCAAGTTAACGAAAATCTCGCCAAATGGATAAAAATGACGCTAAATCAATGAAAATGAAGAAAATAATTCAGTACATTAATTTGCATAATTCGTGTTCTTTTGATTAGTTGCTTTTTTACTCATCTCAATTTTGTTTTATTAAGGGTACATAAATGGGTTTCTTTTCTCCTTTGTAATTTAAGCTTAATTTACAATTCTGCATTGTATTCGTTCATTCGCCGTTATTGGTCTCTAACCTCTGTGGGCACTACCTTCTTAGAATAAAGAGGACGGTTCAGCTGCTCAGTCTTAAGTGCATTCGCTTTGGTTGGTTTTGGGCTGGTTTCTTTACGATTTTCCGTTTTTCGTTTAAATAGCCACTTACCTTTTACCTCAGATTGTTTCTTTTAATATTTTGTTCAGACGGCTGAGGGTTTTAAGTTCGTGTCCTTTGCGCGTCTCAGTTTTTCACTTATCTGTGTTTCTAGTGTCAGGTTCCCATTCTGTTCTCCCCTTCTCTTTTGCCTTTCACATTAATGGGTTCTGTTAGAGACAATATGTCAGAAGGTGTTTCCAAGACAAATCTGAATTCATCAGTCGGCCTATCAAGGACAACATCGACAAGTTCGCTCACTTCAGAAATTTCGGAATCACTGCAAGACCAGCTCTATGTAATTGAAGATAATCAGGACCCATCAATAAACACTCAGAAAAGAATAATGGAGACTATTGATAATTTAGTGAGAATCAATTATAACATTAAAAAGTCAAGAGATAGGGGAAAAGCCGCAACTCAAAAATCCCTGGATACAATGGGGATAAGCATAAAAGATCTAAAGGCGCTGTGTCTCTATAGAGATGAAGAAAACTGTCAGTTGCTAGAAAGAGTACAAGAGCTGGAGAAAGCACGAATAGTAAATATCAAGGAAATTGTTGAAGCTACCCTGAAGACGGCAGAGAACAGGCTATGCATTAAGGAAGTTTTAGAAGACAATAAAGAAAGAAATAAGGTAGACAAAACTCTGAAAACAAAAGTACAAGAACTTATAGACAAAGCGAGCAAAAATTACAGAGAGGAGACTAAGTTACATGAAAAGGTCACGGAATTTATGGCTACAGTAGAGAAGACCAGTGAGAGAAATATAGAAATTATCAATAATTTAAAAGAAGTTGTTACAAAAGCAGAGAAGACATATAGTTACGCAGTCAAATTTGGGGCAACAAGGGATGAAAAAGAAAAGAAGCAAAGAACTTTAATGCTGCAACCAGTAACGGAAGATTTCGACCCAAGGGTCCTAAGAAGGAATCTAAGTGACTTAAACTGCCCAAGAAGCATTAAAATGAACTCCATTAGAACACATGGTAGGGGTATTGACATCAGGTGCAGTGGAGAAAATTTAGAAGAGCTAAAAACAACGTTAGAACAATGTGAGCAGTTTAGAGGTAAAACAAAATTAATAGAAAAGGGACCAAGAATGACCAGAGTGATTATCTTTAATGTACCCCTAGAGCAAGAAAATTATGTCAAAGAAGCTCTAAGCCAGGAAGCTAAAATAGGCGCAAATGAAATACAAGTCCAGAGATCGTTAAAAACAGGAGGACCTAGACAGCACTGGATCATGGATGTCCCAGGCAGAGTAGCGGCAGAGCTGATAAAGAAAGGACGAATTATTATTGGCTTCAATGCCTGTACAGTCAGAAGATACGTAACTTTACAAAGATGCTTCCGCTGTCAGGCATACGGCCACATAGCAAAGGAGTGTAATGCGAAAAGAGATTTCTGCGCAAAATGTGCAGATAATCATAGAGCAGAGGCTTGCACAAATACGACCAAAGAGTGTATAAACTGCTGGGAAAACAATAAAAAAAGTGGCACAAATTTTGATCTTGATCACGAAACTTTTGCAAGGGAGTGCCAATCATACAAAATGAGGATGCGAGAACAATTAGATGCAGAGTACAATATAACAAAGCAAGAAAAGGAAAGAAGAAAGCAACATGAACAAAATAGACAGGACCAGAATTGGTTGGTATCACAACAGCAACTGGATAAAAGACAAACAGCAGAGAACGGCAGAAGACAGGAGTTGCAACAAGGACAGAAAACCACAGTGTCTACAACAGAATTAAATAATTCACAATAATGCTAAACACATCACAGACAGAACACCAAGAACAACAACAGACTTGCATAAAAGAAGATTCGCAGACGCAGTTAGAAACAACGAAACAAGTTTGTCAAGGATTACCATGTCTCCAACTGCTGCAAATCAATCTAAATAACAGCAGAGCAGCTACAGCTCAGGCTGCTCAGTATATTCAGCAAGAGAAAATAGAAGTTGCCTTACTGCAAGACGCTTATGTGGTAGAAAGTAAACTGTATGGGTTCCCGATGTCATGGGGAGTTTTCTTTCTATCTGAAAATTGACCTTGAGTGGAATCCATCTCCACTCTCTGACCGCGAGTCGCCATGGGGAACTTTGCGCCCCTGAAATTGTCGCCACCGAAGTGCTGTGCGTGATTTGCAATCTATTTGCTCTCTGCCAAGTCTTTCTGTAAACTAGTTCCGTCCCGTTGTACGTGTCCATAAGTTTTTAAGGGAAAGGAGAAAGAAGCCCTTTCGCTAGAGTTTTTGTGTTGACATTTTGCACTGACCGTTTGAGGAGGGGGGGGGGTTTCGCTAGTGCTGTGTTGTGCTGACATTTTGTGAATGTCGTGTATTTTGCTACTTATCTGTCGCAAGTACGTTAGATAAGAAAAGCGGGAAGAGATTGTTTTTCATTACAATTTTTATCTCAAACCCATTTTTCATTTTTATAATTTATTCATTGCCAGATCATTTTCCAAAGAATTCATTTTGACTTATATATATATATATATATATATATATTATT
This sequence comes from Amaurobius ferox, assembly GCA_951213105.1. Lineage (NCBI taxonomy): Eukaryota > Metazoa > Arthropoda > Arachnida > Araneae > Amaurobiidae > Amaurobius > Amaurobius ferox. Next base: position 157,498,599 of record OX578136.1, read on the forward strand.
TTTTTTACCTCTTTCTCATCTTAAAATTTTTCAAATAGCGATCATCAGACAATATTAAGTTCCTAAAAATTTTTGGTTTCATGAAAAAATCTGAACCGAGTTTTCTTTCATTCCGCTTTTGAATACCTCCAATTTCACTTGTGTTACAAACTTGTATTTCATGTGGAACCTCTACTTTTTGCCTAACATACTCTTTGTTTTGATTCTCATCTGTAAAATATCTTTTCTTAAATTCATTTATACTTTAATTTTAAAATTCTTTCTTTAATTTAATTCTTATTTTGCACACAAAAAAATTTATTCAATATATTCATTTTTATTAATTCCAATTATATTTATTCTCTTCATTAAAATTTAAATTTCGGCACATAACAGGTCAAAAAAAACCGCAAAGTTGTCAGAAGGGTGCAAAAAAGAATTTTTTTATTCCAGGCTCAAAACTGGTTCAAACGGCACCAAAAATGCTATGTGGAAAACCACACGTCCCGTAAGGACGCTAAGTAGGCCGATCACGTAAAGTGGAGTAAGTGAAAAAATACGTAATACAAGTAATTAAAATGAAGAGACATAATTTAAGAAGAATAACAAAAATATATTTATTAAGATAAAACCTCATTTAGCATTTTAACATCTGCAATTCATACTATCATCCTTAGTTGAAGGCCCAGACCACACGACCAACCCAGGGGTTTATGGTAACAAATTGTGTGGCTGGACTATCATCCTTAGTGTAATTATTAATCCTTAGTGTATTCTGATAATAGAATGAAGGGGATTTATATATCTTAATGTATTACTATCATCCTTAGTGTAATACATGAAGATATATAAATCCCCTTCATTCTATTATCAGAATATGAGTTTTTACAATTATTACCTATCCAGGTACATTAAATCACTAATCTTACATGCCATTGTCTTATGGCCCAGGTTAACCTTATTTAGAGGGTTCAGAGAGTCAAAAAGAAGCTTTCGTGTAAAAATATGTATAGAAAGGTCTTACCTCTGCCATCACCGAAGTACCCCGGACTTGTCGGCTCGCTCGTCGTTGCACCGTTCCGCCGAGTTCGCTCTTCTACCGTCTCTATCGCGACCCTTCGTTTTCACCGCCAAAATTCAAGTCCTCGATTTCAAAATTTTAAAGTGCAAAGTTGCTCTCTGTCTCTTCCCCCTTTACAAGGCGCCCCTGTCCATAATTGGCTAAGTAAATTAACAGCTACGCCCTTCAGCTATATAATTGGTCAAGGCACCCCCTGAAATATAAGATATGAAGTCTCCTGTTTTAAATCGTTGAAAGTTCTCACGAGAATTCTCCCATGGTCCAAGTGAAATGAATTGACCTCTCGGGTCAGGAAGTTCAACCCCTTCCGTTTGTCACAGCACCTAATGCTAACATGAACTTGAGAAGCCCCCTCTCTTTTTCGAAACCATGTCCGGTGCAGCTGCGTTAGAGGGAGCGTTATACTTATTGCCTCACTGCATGAGGGACCGTCTTCTTAGGTCTACTTCCTCTTTCAAAAGAGCAATGTTATATTGGGATTGCAAATTACAATATAACAATTACCCTTCTTCCCCCCAAAATTTGGTGGGAAAAAAGCCAATTACAAAGTGACCAGTTCATAGTTACTGCAGGCGTGTCCACTGTGTAGTCCAACAACTCGTCTTGCTCTCATCTGTATCTTCTGTAAAAATACACTATATACACATATACACAATTCATATTATCATATATACTATTACATGCCATCAAAAGAACACGAAAATACTATATAAAAATACAATTCTCAATGTGTCTGAAAATGACGATATCTGTGTCGTTCAGCTGTACTTAATATAGATTGAAAGTTTATTCATGTAAGTACAAGTTCATCCACTGGTGATACGTCTTTTTTTATAGTTCAACACAAGTTCAATGTGTATATCTGCAAAATTGTACACATGCGCTAACCACAATCACTTTGACTGTCAATTGGATAATTGTTGGAATCAGGGCCTAACACATATGGCCCCTAATAGTAGCACTTTGTCCCCTCGTAGTTATGGTAGAATCATTTTTTGTAGCACAACAACCTTGATCGTACCTTTTCGGAAAAAAGTGTAAAATATCTCTCCTTTGAAATATACACCGATATCACTGCACAATTGGGAACCGCTGAACTGTAAATCGCTCCACTGCTGGGACTCGTTGAAGAACTGGACTGCTGTCTAACTGGAATTCCTTGAACTGTAAATCGCTGAACTGAAGTCGCTGACCAATTGAGAATCTTTGTACACCAGGAATTGTTGAACAACCGGAATCGCTGATCAACAGGAATTGCCGACCATTTGAGAATCGTTGGGCAACTGGATCTGTACGCTGTTTCATGTTTTGTTTAGGCCAATCAATACACATAAATTACACTCAGGCTCAATAAAATACTCTCCTCTCTTAAAAGTCTCCTAAGTATACTTTATAAAATTCACTATCCCTATTTTAATTTGGCACTCTGCACAAGAAACATTATAAAGAAAAGAACTCTTTTTTTTCTTCTCAAACCCATTTAAATTTGATAACATCCTCCAAATTACCCCATTCAAATTCCTACCATTTATATACTTTGTATCCTTCCATTTTATATATACATTTTTATTTAAATTTGTTACTCTACTCAAACTTAAATTCTTTAAATTCCTACAATTTATATATTTTATATCCTTCCACATTATATATATACATTTCTTATTTAAATTTGTTACTCTATTCAAACTTAAATTCAAATTCCTACAATTTATATATTTTATATCCTTCCACATTATATATATACATTTCTTATTTAAATTTGTTACTCTATTCAAACTTAAATCCTTCAAATTCCTACAATTTATCTATTTTATATCCTTCCACTATATATATATACATTTCTTATTTAAATTTGTTACTCTACTGAAACTTAAATTCTTCAAATTCCTACAATTTATATATTTTATATCCTTCCACATTATATATATACATTTTTTTTTCATCCTATCCATTTAAATTTGATACCTTACTCAAACTTAAAATATTCAAATTCTTACACTCTCTATACATTATGCCTCACCACTCTTATTTTATATATATATTTCTCACTTCATCATGTGTTCTCAACCGAACATGCCATAAATATAACTCATGTACATACTTATAATAATAATACTTAAACAATTACACTATTCTCTCAAATACTACCAAAATAAAACTCATACACACTCCAAAATTTCCGCAAAATATTTTAAAATTTTCCTACATCACTTCTCTGAGATGAAAGAAAAACCCATGCAATCATTCAATTACCATCCTACTGAAACTCTTATTAACCCACTGCGATTCTATATTATAGTATACATAATTATACATTTTCTTTCATATATCACCTGGTTCAATCCAGATCCCATACTTGGATACACAATTTCCCGAATTCATTAAATTATTCACTTTCCCACCTAATGAAACCGTATTTAAATTTTTCCACAATTCTTATAACCCACTGACATTCTATCATTGCATACATAATTACAAATTTTCTCTCAAATATCATCTAGCTCAATTCAAATCCCATACTTGAATACCAAAATGTACATTTTCTTTTCATATTCCTTCTAACTATATTGAAATCCCTTTATATAAAATCTATCGAATTCATCCACCTCTCCTTTTCCTCTTTTCAATTTCCAAAATTTGTATATCATTTATTTCAGTCTCTGAATTCCCTGTTCAACTGAAAATCTAATCCCTGGACACAAGGTCGCACAGTCCTTGGCTATTGTGTCATTCTCCGGGACAAGCTCCCCTTCTGACCTGCGGCTAATACGGGCATCTTTTCGTGTGGGGTCCAATACCCAATTAGCTGTACATAGCTTTAATCTGTCGTTTTTTGAAAATGGTCCAACTCTTCATCCGCCATGTTGGCCATAGTGTTCAGGATATTCAGTTGTGCACGTTTGCTGTGTAAGTGCTCCATGTGCTCCCAAAAAAAAAACCTCTCTGGATTACAACGCGGCCTACCATGGATTACCGAATCAAGGATTATCGTCTTGTTCTCTGGATTAATACGGTTAGTGTTCCTTTTGTTCTTACATTGTATTTTATTTATATACCTTGTTTATTCCCGTTAAGAGTACCTAAATCCAAAACCTCCGTCGTTTTAAAATTTTCACCTCCATTGTCTAGCGTTCCCTTCGAAAGTTCGTTTCTCTCAAAATATATGTGTAGGCCTCTATTCAATACCTGCAAAAACGCTTTTTTTCTTTTTTTTTTTTCTCATTATTGATTTAAACTCCCATTTGCGTATATTTTTTTTATATTAACATTACCTATTCATTTTAAATTACAATTTGCATAAAAAATTTCATTAAAATTATCTATTTTCTCTCTTTTTTTTTATTTACCAATTATTTATTTATTTAAATTACAATTTTTATTCTTAATTACCAATTATTTCTTTATTTAAATTACAATTTTTATTTTTAATTACCAATTATTTATTTATTTAAATTACAATTTTTATTTTTAATTACCAATTATTTATTTATTTAAATTACAATTTTTATTTTTAATTACCAATTATCTAATTATTCAAACAACAATTTCCTATTTCTTCTCGCGTATTCATCTAACAAGGGTTGATCAGTCCGCTAATTAAATGAAGGGCGCAAAAAGAAAGTTTATTTTTGTTATAAGATTTCACTGTTCTTTTAAAACTGTCTTTAAAAATTCAAAATATCCCTTTATTTGATATTCCTTATTATCTTACCCAATTAAATTTTACTGACTGGAATTTACAATTCTCTTAAAAAAAATCATCTTTATATAGAGTTATAACGACTTTTTATAGAGTTCTAACGATGTCCCCCCCCCCCCCCTTTTTATTTTTTCTCAACAAATTGTAACTTGATTTCTCTGCTATTTATGCTCTTAAAATTTGAATTTAATCTACACACATCTGTAGCCTAGCATTCATAAAATTATGTTTGTCTTACAACGATACCTCTTATGTATTTGTAACAATTTCCCCCCCTTTTTTTATATATATATATTTTCGTATATAAAATTTGTTGTAGTCGTGCTTCCAAGATTAAACCATATTTCTCTTCAAATTCTTAACTAACCTTATTTTTTTTTATTTACAATTTCAATAGAGTTTAAAATATATAAAAAAAAATTGTATACCTATTCCTACATTTATTTTAAATTTTTATTCTCTTTTAACCAAGGATAAATCATCCTCCCGCCTTTGTTTTACACTTGTATTCGAAACCAGTTCTTCCCTATGAATATTGTGCGTACCCTGCTTCTTTGTAGACTGAACTTGCAATACACTCCCTTTGTGAGATCCCATTTCCCCTTGTTTCTATCTGAAAATTGACCTTGAGTGGAATCCATCTCCACTCTCTGACCGCGAGTCACCATGGGGAACTTTGCGCCCCTGAAATTGTCGCCACCGAAGTGCTGTGCGTGATTGGCAATCTATTTGCTCTCTGCCAAGTCTTTCTGTAAACCAGTTCCGTCCCGCTGTACGTGTCCTCTATGACTGGAATGTCATTGGACTCGTATATATCGAGTTTTGAGCATTAAACTATCACAAGTGCAGTAAATTCAAACATTGGGATTTTATGGAGAGAAAGAATCAAAAAGGTTTTGGTATCCAAAGAAAGGTTTTTGCATAATAATAACATGGATTTCAATAGTCTTGAATATATAGTTTTATTAAGTAATAATTAAATAAGAGTGAAATGATTTCAAACATTAGTTTATATATGGCGATGGATTAGCCAATAGGTCTTGAGTCCATTTTTAAAAATACAGACACTCTGATATGTATTTCAAACATTAGTTTTGTTTTTAAGTAATAATTAACAAAGAGTGAAATGATTTCAAACATTAGATTATATATGGCGATGGATTAGCCAATAGGTCTTGAGTCCATTTTTAAAAATACAGACACTCAGATATGTATTTCAAACATTAGTTTTGTTTTTAAGTAATTAACAAAGAGTGAAATGATTTCAAACATTAGTTTATATATGGCGATGGATTAGCCAATAGGTCTTGAGTCCATTTTTAAAAATACAGACACTCTGATATGTATTTCAAACATTAGATTTGTTTTTAAGTAATAATTAACTAAGAGTGAAAAGATTTCAATAAATAGTTTATATATGGCGATAGATTAGACAATAGGTGTTGAGTCCATTTTTAAAAATACAGACACACTGATAAGTATTTCAAACATTAGTTTTGTTTTTAAGTAATAATTAACAAAGAGTGAAATGATTGCAAACATTAGTTTATATATGGCGATGGATTAGCCAATAGGTCTTGAGTCCATTTTTAAAAATACAGACACTCTGATATGTATTTCAAACATTAGATTTGACTAGAAAGGGATTAAAAGGAATTAAATGACTAAATGTGAGGTAATTTTACACAGGTTTATATATGGAGATAATGCGGTTTATGGGTTTTATATCCAATTTTTAAACTATAATATCCTCTCGGACCGGGATTTCATTGGTCTTGAGTATTTAGTATTTTAAATTATTTGTTATATTTTTAAAGCATGATTCTTGAATAGTTGCAGCGTAGAAAAGTAAACTTTTAGATTTTTAAAATGTTATTGAAATTGTATATGTATGCGATTTTTACGGATTTATAAAGGGTCTTGAGGCAAATCGAGTAGGGAGTATCGGTTACCGGGAGCGTTTGCCATGGCGGAAAAAGCTTTAACCGGAGAGATGGGGGTCGCAACTCCCCCCGGCCGGTACTTCTGTCACACTGCTAGAATCTGCACGAGTACATTGCTACTCGTCCCCTTTTTGGGAATTTATATATATATATATATATATTATTTTTTTTTACCTCTTTCTCATCTTAAAATTTTTCAAATAGCGATCATCAGACAATATTAAGTTCCTAAAAATTTTTGGTTTCATGAAAAAATCTGAACCGAGTTTTCTTTCATTCCGCTTTTGAATACCTCCAATTTCACTTGTGTTACAAACTTGTATTTCATGTGGAACCTCTATTTTTTGCCTAACATACTCTTTGTTTTAATTCTCATCTGTAAAATATCTTTTCTTAAATTCATTTATACTTTAATTTTAAAATTCTTTCTTTAATTTAATTCTTATTTTGCACACAAAAAAATTTATTCAATATATTCATTTTTATTAATTCCAATTATATTTATTCTCTTCATTAAAATTTAAATTTCGGCACATAACAGGTCCAAAAAAACCGCAAAGTTGCCAGAAGGGTGCAAAAAAGAATTTTTTTATTCCAGGCTCAAAACTGGTTCAAACGGCACCAAAAATGCTATGTGGAAAACCACACGTCCCGTAAGGACGCTAAGTAGGCCGATCACGTAAAGTGGAGTAAGTGAAAAAATACATAATACAAGTAATTAAAATGAAGAGACATAATTTAAGAAGAATAACAAAAATATATTTATTAAGATAAAACCTCACTTAGCATTTTAACATCTGCAATTCACATACTATCATCCTTAGTGTAATACATTAAGATATATAAATCCCCTTCATTCTATTATCAGAATATGAGTTTTTACAATTATTACCTATCCAGGTACATTAAATTATTAATCTTACATGCCATTGTCTTATGGCCCAGGTTAACCTTATTTAGAGGGTTCAGAGAGTCAAAAAGAAGCTTTCGTGTAAAAATATGTATAGAAAGGTCCTACCTCTGCCATCACCGAAGTACCCCGGACTTGTCGGCTCGCTCGTCGTTGCACCGTTCCGCCGAGTTCGCTCTTCTCCCGTCTCTCTCGCGACCCTTCGTTTTCACCGCCAAAATTCAAGTCCTCGATTTCAAAATTTTAAAGTGCAAAGTTGCTCTCTGTCTCTTCCCCCTTTACAAGGCGCCCCTGTTACCTTACACCTTTCTGGTAGGTCGGACGGTCTGGGTTTCAACAACAACAACAACAAGGCGCCCCTGTCCATAATTGGCTAAGTAAATTAACAGCTACGCCCTTCAGCTATATTATTGGTCAAGCCCCCCCTTGAAATATAAGATATGAAGTCTCCTGTTTTAAATCGTTGAAAGTTCTCACGAGAATTCTCCCATGGTCCAAGTGAAATGAATTGACCTCTCGGGTCAGGAAGTTCAACCCCTTCCGTTTGTCACAGCACCTAATGCTAACATGAACTTGAGAAGCCCCCTCTCTTTTTCGAAACCATGTCCGGTGCAGCTGCGTTAGAGGGAGCGTTATACTTATTGCCTCACTGCATGAGGGACCGTCTTCTTAGGTCTACTTCCTCTTTCAAAAGAGCAATGTTATATTGGGATTGCAAATTACAATATAACAATGGTATATTGCTCTTTCTGAGACTTGTATTTTGACATTTATATGGACAATGTGAATTTTAAATGCTTAATTTTAGCATGAAGCATTCGCATTACACTACGCTACACTACAGTTATTGAATAGCTCATATCAGTAAAAAGATAATCTGATGTGGGCAGCACATGACTTTCCTTATATAATACAATGAATTTACTACTTTTACAATAAAAAAATAGGTTATTCTTATAGTAGATACTTATATTCTTTCCAAGGTATTAAATTTTCATCAATTAGTCGTCATTTTCATTGATTTAGCGTCATTTTTATCCATTTGGCGAGATTTTAATCAATTTGGTTTTTATTTAAAAATATCGCCAAGTTGGCGACATTCCGCCAAATTCGTCGCCAAAATCACTAAGTGTTATGGACTGAGAAATCAGTTATTCTTATAGCAGATAAATGATTATTGGCGTTCAAATACAAAAGTATTACTCAAAGTATCTTTCCTCATGAATTGGACAAGCTAGATCCACGAGAATGATGTTGTAATGCCAGAAATATAAAATATTAAGGATTGGGAAGGAATAAGAAATGATGGAGCAAGGAATGCGGACGGAATGAAAATCCCTACGCTAAGCACATTGGCGGTAGCATACAGGTGGCCTCATGTCTTACATACCACGCCCCATGTCTACATACCACGCTAAGTCATTTGGCGGCAACCGAGACGGGGCCCCATGTCTTCAGATCAGCCCTTATGTTTACATACCAGCACGTAGACCGTCCAGCGGGTAAGGGATAAAAATGAGAGTTGCTCGGAGTTGGTTAGCAGTTGGAGTCAAGTCAGTCTGTTGGAGTTAGACTAGTGGAGAGCAAGCTGCAGTAGCAGTGTTAAGAGTTGTGTGTACGTCCCTGATATGGGAGTTCGAAGGAGAGCTCATGTTCATCTGATATTGCAAGATGTAAATTGTGACAAAGCATCGTTGTTTTTCTTCAAGATATGAAAAAGAAATTCAGGTACCGTACAATTATAACTATATGAGGATAACCTCTTTGTCTCAATTTGTGTTGAGAAAAACTAGTTAATTAGTCCCACCACTTGATCCAACCTAAGGTCTCAATTTACCTTGCATTACACCCCCCCCCCCCAAACTACCTTTGAGATGTATTCAAGTATTGTGCTATTTTAATTTTGTAAAAATTAAGAGTGTAATATAATCATGTACTAAAAATAAATATTTGCTATTTTCCTATAAACCCTTTTTAATTTTCTAACTTAGTTGTCCCGTTATGCACAAAATTAGGTGGGTTTTGCGGCCACCAAACGCAATGTACACAGCAGTAAGTTTAGAGCATATTACATGCATGATTAATATACTAATTAATATTTAATTAAATGTATTTTTCGACAAAATATAATAAATCGGCACAGATGTCACCAAATTTATCGCATAATATTACATATGAAAAGTGAACATGTTTCTGAACAGTTAATATTTTTTTATAATTTATGGGATGTTTTGATAAATTTATTTTAAAAATGTGCAATATCTCGAGAACGGTTCATGCTAACATTCTAAAGTTTGTGTTAATGGTTTTCTAAGGAAAATTTACATAAGAAATGTCTATTTGCGCAACTTTATAAAAAGTTTTGATTTTTTCAAAATTTCATTCGAAAATTTAGGGGGGTTCTGAACATTCGATTGTGCTGAAAACAATAGGCGTCCAGTATTCACGGATTGTGATTTTTGTACCAAATTTCATTCGAATCCCTCTATTCGTTCGTGAGATATCGTCTCCACAGTCTCATTGACACACACACAGAGAGACATCACCTCAAAAATGTTAGATTCGGGATCAGGGATAATTGAAACGTGCTCTCCCATTGAAAACTCGAATTCGAAATTTCGATCCCGTCACAATAATTTCCTTATATATTATACTATGTATGTATAAGGAAAGTAATAAAAATCCACAGTGTTGTGTTTTTAATGTTGAATTGTACATTTGGCGATTTTCCAGATGACAATATGTAAAACTATTTCAAAGTACCTAATTAACTTATATTTCGCGGAACTCTGAATAAAAAAAAATCTGATCTGGGCAGCACATGACTTTCCTTATATAATGCAATGAATTTACCACTTTTACAGTAAATAGGTTACTCTTATAGTAGATATTTACATTCTTTCCAAGATATTAAATTTAAGTCAATTAGTCGTCATTTTTATCCATTTGGCGAAAATTTTGTTAATTTGGCAACATTTAAAAAGTATCCAAGTTGGCGACATTCCGCCAAGCGTGGATAACCAAAGGTATTTGGTTGTGTGGTTCACGGACATATAATTCAAGAAAGTAATTGCTTATCTTAGCAAATCTTGAAAGGGAAAGTCTCCGTCTACCTATGGTGCGCAATGACTTCAATTGTATAACAATAGCCTATCTTGAGGTGAAAGGTGAGGGATCCACAAAGAATCAAAAGTATTTGTTTGTGTGGTTCACGGACATATAATTCAAGAAAATAATTGCTTAACTTAGCAGATCTTGAAAGAGAAAGTCTCCGTTCACTTATGGTGTCTTGATCATCAATCATCAAGACATCAATGCCATTGCAGCATCATAATTATACCACGGCAAGGGCCGTAGGTGGGGGTTCCATTAACAGTCAATCTCAAGTTGGCTGTGTAAATGGTTCACAGGCCTCCTGTTCAAGAAAAGGATTATACCCTGTCTGTCTCGTCTTGGTAGTTCCTATCTTGAATTGGGAGTTTGGCTCCCACCTCTGGTGGTAAAGACTCCGACATTTAGTCAATGATTTCCAAAATTTCAGCATTTGGGTTCCGTTCAATCATTTTAATCCTTCCCTCTTACAATTTTAGTACCTAAAGCGTTAACCCTGTGATCTTTAAAATAATTTTGAGCTAGGAGCTGGCTCTTATCTTCCTGATGCCGCCTTGGACATGTCACTGCATAATATACATCTTAATTTAATATTATAAATAAAATATAACTATAGCTGAGGCTTCAAAATTACAGTTCAATTTAGAATTTGTAAAAAGTAATATAAAAGGCTATTTTTTAATTTAATAATCTTAATATTTTCAAGACATTGTTAAGGCTTTTCTAAACGTTTAATAATCTTAATATTTTTAAGGTACTGGTGTCAACTGTCAGAGACAAAAACATGTAAATAGGAAACAAAACATATTTAGCTCTCAAATTGTAATTTAGTATAATTAGATGAATTGTGTAATCACTCATTTTGAGTATATTTTAAAGAAAATAATTCTTCATATATAAATAACTGCAAAGATATGAAAGTTCAGTTCATCTAATTTGAGATTCTATCAAGAATAAGAGGGAAAAGATGTTTCTATCTATACATGCAAAATCACACTTAAAGCAATCAATATTTAATGAAAAAATTAATAATGAAAAATATGGCAAACAAATTAATGTTGCGCATTTTTTAAATTCATATGTGAAACTAAACATGGATAGAAAAGGATGTTCTAACATAACATGGAATATATTTATACATCTGTACATGCAAAATTGCACTTATTTGAAGAAGTATGCATCAATGAAGTGAAAATAATGCAACTTAGTGCTGTTGTTATATTCTGTTTCATTTAAATTGGCAACTCAATATTATGGTAGTTCATTTTCCCCTTTCCGCTGTTTTCAGAGATTCAGAGGCAGACTCCATTTACCACACAAATTTAGGATAACTGCTTCAGGTGGAGTTTCTTAAAGGGGACTTCTTTTCTAGTCTTAACTGGAGCAGAGAAAGAAAGCATACATACTCATTTGAGGTTAATGCTATGGTTACGAAAAGGGAAAGTGTGAGCTTGAACCACCAATATAAAAGAAACAGACTATATGTTCATGCATGGAAGAAACAAAATGGCAGTGGCAAGTTCAATCAAAATTCTCTTTGACAGAGAATTTCTATTGTAAAATCCCCAACATTAGAGAATTGGGAAACAAGGAGTTTCTCAGAAAACCCCATCGAGTTGGCAGCTATGTATTGTAGAGAAAGTAATAAAAAGGAAAACACAACTGAGAAATAATTTTTCTTCAGTGCGTGCAAGGTTGTTTTAGAATGAAAAATAGCTGTTTGTTTAACCCTTTCGCGACGAACGGCACGCATAGGTGCCAGATGCGAACATGCATTCAAGGACGAGCGGCACTCACTTGGGCCAGAGGAAATTTTACCGCAAGCGGATAGTGGCACGCATAAGTGCCAGTACGCAGAACGTTTTAATCTGTGAACTAGATGGCGTTACTTGTCCATGGAACTAACTTCAATGCATTTTGCAGAGGCATGACCTTGGTAGAAGAGGATCGAATGAATTATTTCTCCATTTGGAGCGGTGAAAATCATTTTGTAACATAAACAAACAGAGCAATTCTCGTAGCATCAACAATTTTATAATTGAGTTTCGGTTTTTATTTTTATTTCAGCGTTATGATTTCGTTGGTGAATCATAGGAATATAAGAGAGTATTTTTTTTTGTTTGGGTTTTAGAGGCAGTGAAATTATTCGTTTATTTCGGATAAAAGAATGGGAGAAACTAACGAGTATTTTGTATTCAGATTTGTATGAAAATTATACATCAAATAGAACATAAATATTTCTTTTATTCCTGTAAAAAATAGATTTCTGTGTTGAATAGGTGATTTTTAGTGAATTTTTTTCGAGAGTTAGGCTTAGCGCAAAAAATGCGCCGTCTTTTTCGACCAGTTCGGAAGCGAAGAGCGTCGTCCTTTGGGCCGCGACAGCTCCGGAATGCCGCCGTCCCGAAAGGGTTAAAGAAAGTGACAAAAACAATTAACTACAAACGTAGTAACCAGTATGTTAAAAGCATAACACAGGTTTAAAGGTATGCATCGTAGGTACCACAACCGCAGCAGAATATTAAATAAACAATATTAAAAAATTGTACCGTCTCTAACAAAGTAGCACCAAAAATGATAATAGTCGTATCTGCACTGACTAAAAATGACCCAAACAAAAATGTATTACAGGGGACAAGAAATAAAAAAGTATATACAGTAATTTATTAAAATGTTATACATCTAAATATGTACACCTTTTGATGGTGCTCTTGTGAAATCAATGTTCAATTGAAACAGGAGAAGGAAAATTTTTGATGTATTTACAAAACATTCCTGAGTAGCTAATGGTTATCTACGAAGACCATTGTCACATAAAAGCAAGAAGGCTGCTAGCATAGGCCATAGGTTTCACATTTGGATGTGGCTGAAACAAAAATAATGATTATACACCTTGATTACACTAAGAGTAGGATATAAAACATTTCAGTATCTTTTGTCATAACACAATAAGATAATCTAAATGTATACTATTTCATGATAAGATATTTATAAAAGTAACCATTAAAAGTCACAAAAATATTAATAACTGACATTTCATATGTATTATAATACATCTTATTTTAATACTTTTGAGCACCAGACACTCATCATCAGAAGACAAAACAATGCAAACTATATGGTTAGTATGACACCTGAAAATGCTAAGTGCACTGTACCGCATCTGAAATGTTGTAAGTTTTTGATGATTTTAAGCTCCACATGCATGTAGTAATATATATATATATATATATATATATATATATATATAACCTAATTTATATATTTAAAAAATAAATAAAGAAAGAAAGACAGAAAATAATTCTTGTGGAAATTACTAAGCAATTAATTTTTTAATTTTAAATTGAATATGCACATAAGTGAAGTCAGGGTTGCATACCTGCCAACCTGGGAAAATTGGAATGTGTAAAATTTTGCGTAAATAACATTTATAATGATTTTTTTTAAACTACATGCGCAAACGACATTTCTAATGAATTTAACTATTACAAGTATCTGCATTAAAAAAATACTGCATTAAATATCAGGCATAGTACTGGTAGAATAAGAAAATTTAGGACACCAATTTTATAAAATTTCAGGACAATAAATTATAAAACAAAAAATATATAAAGGTTTTATCTGGTGAGAATTACTTTATAATGAAAACAAATATTTATGTTTGGCAAAACACAGGTTTTCACTAAAGAGAGTAACAAATATTGATCTCTAATTAAAAAAGACAAAAACAAAATATAGCACTGAATTATATTCCTGCCAAAATGGTTTCCTTTTTATTTGCCTAAATCATTGCTTTGATACCACTTTTTGGAAAATAGCCCTTCACAGAGTTCATACCCATTTTTTAAATAGAAAAATTTATATTATGCAAATATAATTAAAAAATTAACCTTAATAATTAGCCATAATATGAAAATAAGCTAGTTTAGTCAATTTAATATGCAACATTTAAATGATGGAGATGGAAAAAAGATACTAACGTACTCTCGGCACTTTACGCGAAGTGACTGAATTGCGCAATCGCAATGTTTATGCGAAAATAATTAAGAACTTAACCGTAGTAATTAATCAGAATATGAAAATAAGCTAGTTTAGTTGATCTAATATGCAACATTTAAATGATGGAGATGGATGGAAAAAGATACTATTCTACTCTCGGTGAACAAAATAACATTTTAGCGATTTATGCTGAATTAGACAACCTTTAAAGAAGTATATTTATTACTTTCATAAAATAAGCGATTGAGATCTTAATTTACATTACACGCGGCCGTCAATCTCCGTTAATTTGATTGGCATTACCCTGGATTTTATTATGGATTTGCTGTGATCCCCGGAATGGTAGATATCAGTGCTAAAAAAGCGGAAAATCGGTGTTTTCGAGGAATTATACCATATCTGGTTAATTGATAAATTAAAAAAAAAAAAAGGACGGAGAATTTTGCAGGAGATCGATTTCCTAGTAATGTTAAAAAATTCAAATAAATGTGGAAATGCGTAAAATATAGCAATATATGCGTAAAAGCGTAAAGAGCAGTTAAAATGTGTAAATTTTACGCATAATGCGTAAAAGTTGGCAGGTATGGGGTTGTTTCTCAGTTTGGGAACTTGAGGTGCTGGCCCTTCCTATATAATTCTGAACAGTTTAAAAACTTAACACCCTCTTATTATTAGTCTAAGATTACAGTCAGAAAGTTTTTTCTGACTGATTTTATTGCATCCTAGAAAATGCACCCAACAGCAAGGATAAATTGAATTCAACCATTTAATTTTTGAAAAGGCACAGTTGCTCACTATGCGAGCACATACATTGGGCTTTGCGTCAGACACATTGACTGATAAGTCAACAATGGCAGTTTAGAATTTTAAAGAGTTGAGTTGAATTAATTTGCAAAGACTGTGAACATTTCGCAAACAACCCAGGGATATTGCCTCCAGTCTGAACATATTTCCAAGATGGATTGCCACAAAAATCAACAATAACCAATCAAATAATAAAAAGTAACTTATATCAGAAAATAATCTTTTACTTTTTGGCTCCTCAGTTTCTTCCTGTGAATAACCCTAATTAAATGAACTGAACAATTTCAATAACAAGCAGTCCAGGTTTGGTGCCAAATCATATTTTTTTATTTAGATGCAAAATTATCAACGAATACTCAAACAGAACTTAAAACCTAACTGCAGCACAAGAAAAAATAAACATACTTTATATCATCAATTGTTTATTATGCCTTTCAAATGGAATATTTCAAAATAAAACATGATGTAATACAGGGGTATGGCTAGAAAGGGGTGTGAGCACTGGCAAGACACTAATTTAATGATTTTACTTTTCATATACAATATTAGTAATAATTCAACTTATTTAGCTTTATTTTTTAACTAATGATGCAAAAAATCTTGAATTATTGTCAATCAGAATGTCAAAAATTAGTGTGAAGGTAATTGCATTTGTTGCAGACAAAACAAATATTAAATAAGTATTATACACATTAGTCAATGCTCACATCAGTTAGGCCAATTTGGGGTACTGGCCAGATTCACTAGAATATAATTACAAGGTTTTACTGAGAGATGAGATAAATCTGGTGTAGAGAACTGTTATTATGGTAAATATTATTTCTATAAGCTTTAAGATCTCATAATAAAATAGAATTCACATTAGTTATGTAATTATTCTTTTAATAGTAAAATCTGCCCTTTTTACTAGCCATTTACAAAGGATTAGTGTCCCTACTGGTTAATAGCAAGTAATTGCATTTTTGAAATTTTTACTTTTATAACTTTCATTCTTTCTTAAGATTCATGCAACTCATTTAAGACCAACTCCAGAAGTGCCAACCTCTGCATAGTCTAGTCAGTAACTCAACATATTTTCAGTAACAACTCTTAAATTTTGCAATAATAATATACATTTCTTAATTTATAAATAAAATGAAATTTTTTAACAAGATAATTTAAAATTAATAATAACAATAGCTGACAAATTTTTAACAGTAACATATAGAAAAAACAATAATTTGCAACACTCTTGAGTTTAGAATTTAAAGCTGTAAAAAGTAATACAAAATATTTTTTAAAAATGTAATTATTTTAATATATTTTAAGATGCTGATTTATGCTCTCAATGACACTAATTATTTAAAAAGGAAGTGGAAGAATAAAATGATGCATGTTATTCTTCCCTGTTCTGATACAATGGGGAAAAAATGCTTTCTGAACTCTTCATTAACAAGAAAATAAGAGGATAAAATCTAAAAGCACAATACTTCATTTTCATTTATATTTTTTAAGAAAAAATTTCAATTTTATACAAATTTTAAAAATATGAAAACTTTCTTTATATAAATTAGGATTCTATGAAAAGTAAGATGGATGGAATTGGATGTTTCAATTATACTCACAAAATCCCATAAAAATATTTATTTTATGAAAATAGGAATTAATAATAAAACAATGTGAAGAAATGAATGTTGTGCCTCTTTTAATTAAAAAAATTTAAAACATAACATGGATTGAAATGGATGCATTTGGATGTTTCAATAATACACTGATTACGAATTAGTAATGAAACATAATACAAAGATATTAATGTGAAATTTTTTAACTAGATAATTTGAAACTAAACATGGACGGAAGTAGATGCTTTTGGATGTTTCAGTACACAGAAAAGTTATCTATATGTACAAAATCGCACTTTCAAAAATAGTCAAAATTTTACAAAAAATATTAATTAGTAATGAACTGTAGTATGAAAAAAAAAAATGTGCTTTTTTAAATTGAAACTAAACATGGATGGAAGTTGATGTTTTTAGATAACAATGCAACAGATTGGAAACATGAAAACAATCAGTAAATAAAAAATCACAATGCATAAAAAAACTGCTTATCATTTCCGCAGTAAAGCCAACTTTACAAGTGGGCTATGTTTCCACCGCCAAATGTAGATTTTGCGAAAATAACATGAAATGTTTTGATTTCGGCAACTTTGAATTGCGACATTTTCTGGCATAATTTTGATGGTTTTTTATAGAAGTAATCGCGAGTGAAAATTGACTAACTGGATGATAAATGATTAACATATCCACAGTATCAGCAAAGCAGAAAGAATGCAAGGTGAATATACAGAGAAATCAAAATGAAACTGGTAAATTTTCGTTAAATATTGCAGGAAACTCAAAATGCCACAGTTTTCCATAATGTTTTTAAGGATCTCCGTAACAAACTCAGGAAATCAGTAACTGTTACGGAAAATCCACAACAGTTGGCATCACTGCAAGTCCTACTTTCTACAAGAATTCAATTCATGTTTCAAATCTTCAGACACACATCGTAACACAAATAGTCAGACATGTTTTAATAGTATAGTTTCAGCATTATTTTCAGGATATCTAATAAAACTACAAATCAACATTCTCTGAATTTTCCAGAAGAAAATAAGCTAAATTTTTGGGGTGCTTTTTGTAATTTTGCGAATGAAAAACTTTGGAAAATAAGTATGGAAGTGCACTTGCATACAAAAGTAAAACTATTACTGTCTTACATACTACAACTAGTATGTACTATTTTAAAAAGTAAAAATTATTCATTACGTTATTCGAAAGAAAATCACACCTCTCAGTCAGTTACTAATAATCTTAATTCTTTTTCAATTCTTTGAATGTCACCATCAAAAACAATTATTACACAATCAAAAAATTCAGTATCAATTTGTAAAGAATTATGAGTCTGGTTACATGTTCCAATTATTCTTCCAAATCAACAGTGGATAATTTAAGAATAAGTTTTGGATTTTCTAAATGCCAAATCATTTTTTATTGATAATAAGAAAAGACTTATTTCAATAATATATTTGAAAGAGATTTTCTGTACAAAATCATTTGCAAAAATATAAGAATCTTGCCAAAAAATGCAAGTTTGGCATATAATTTCAAGGAGTAAACTTTAACCAAATTATAGTAGAAGTTTTGATTTGGAGCATAATCGAATTAAAACAATTGTAAAAAATATATTTGTAATTCTAATTTAATTTACAGATTTTAGTTTGAGACCAAATACAAGACAAACCAACTAAAAATACTCACCACGGCAGAGTATGTAACAAATTTGGGCTTCATATCTTTTCCATTCATAGTAATAAATGCCCCTTTGTTGCCCATAGTATCACTAAAATGGAACAGATTATTACTAGCTGTGCTGAAAAATCTTTTAATAGGTGTTATAAAATGACAATAAATTTTTAAAGTAATTTAAATTATAGAAGTGCAGACTGAGCTCATAAATGCAAAATGTGCACAATGATTAAGATGAATTAAATATATGTAGGGGAGATGGCTAATGAAAAGAGAATTTACTTACAAATTATTCATTATTTAACTATGAAATTCAGTATTTTTATCACAAAATAAATTACCACTTTCTATTTAACAAAAAGAAAAAATTTTATATATTAAACAAAGAGTAATATATTTTAAAAGCATCGAAAAATAGTAGAATTATCTGAATTCTAGTTCTATGTCTGGTATCTGTAACAAATTTAATGGGGAATGTAGAGGTACAATTAATTTTGATTGTGAACAATAATGTCTATAATCAAGGTATCCGGTTGAAACCTGCAAGTTACGAAAAATATAAATGCTTTGAATACTTATATCTCTGAACATAATAAATAAAATGCAGAAATATAACCTGCTTTGCCCAGGATTTAAGATGAACACTTCTGATCTCACAGTGAATTCTTGAAAACCAAATAGTGTGTAAATATTTTGCTTTTCATAGCAACCAGTCACTAACATTCCATCCACAATTTGAAATAGTTGCTTCAGAAAAATTTACAAGTGGTATTTGTGATATCACTATTTTGATTTTACAATATGTTTTTTACAGAAAACTATTTTGGCTCCATGAACCACTGATTATTTTTTATAAATATTTATTACAATACAAAATAAGTACACTATATATTTGATTACCGTTTTTTAACAAACTAACCGATTAAATATATTTGAATTAAATATTTAATATACATGTAGAACACAAGATATGTATATTTTTTCAGCATTAAGAGCTTTAAAACACTCTTTTAATTATGTGATTGATTCAAACTTGTTAATGATTTCAATATCGTGAAAGCAAAAAAATTCATCAAGTTCATGACAAACACAGGGCTCACAACAAATCCTTAGTTCATTTTAATAAAGTTTATAGATTAAAATTGGAAATTTATAGACTTAATAGATCTAGAGCAAAAAGGCTGTTCAATAGTGATGAAAGAATTACAATTTTAAATCCATAACAAAACAAAAATTACACACAGATCTTTTTTAAATACATAAAATAAATAAAGCTAGAGAATCAGAAAAATCCCTTAAACTTTCCACCGGAAACAAGTGAGCATTCAATCTCTGTGTCAAACTGCATACATTTTTAAAAAATTTTCTTCCGCATTCACATCTACACAATACTAACAGAATACCATTCAAATTTGGCTTAAATCATTTTACTAGCTTTTTAATTAGATTACAAAGGGCCAACAATTTTGACAAAATCTGGTTTCACAGCTAAATTACACACATTTTTCAGAATTTATTTTCTATGTTCACATCTACATAAAATATGAAACTTGCCACCAAAATTAGGTGTAAATTACTTTAGTGGTTTATGAAATTATGAAGGGCAACGATTTGACACCCACCCACATCTGGTCTGAGAAAAGTCATTTCTGCAGTATATGGATTATTTCTGGTAATACTATTGATGAATAAATGAATTTATGGTGAAAATTGGACTTATGATCAAATCATGATCAACATAATTTTCTTAGACTACATTGGTTAATGTAAAAAAGCTACTTAATCTACAGCTAAAAGCATACAGTGGTATAAGTCACAATCACCATACTTTTCTCTAGTTTATCACAAGGAAAGTAAAAAAAGAAAAGGAGAGAAATGCTCTCCTCACAACTCCCTCTTTTATGTATTTGAAATACATGAATTAACAATAAGAAAAATCATTTTTAAATGCAAAGAGACAATATAAAGTATTTCCAATTTGTTAAAAATGTTTTGCCTTAAATTTTATTTATAATGGATTAATTGCAACCAAACAAAATTATGAAATGAATACAAAATTCTGATTATATATAACAAGAAAAAAGTAAAAAATGTAGTAAAAATATTTTGAGGGGATTGATTTACATTTTGTTGGAAAAAGAAGTGGTCAAAATTTGCATTAGAATAAACACAGAAAATCTTCAATATGAATTATTTTAAACTGACTGTAGAAAATACAAATTCGTCACATGAAAAGTGTTAAAATACAGACGTTATTAGATTAGTAAAAATATAGACTTTTATAGACTAATACTAGGATGTATAGACTAATATAGACTTGCTGGAAGCCCCACAAGCGGTCCCCAAATGTTTTCGGCCATGAAATACTATTTAATAAATGGAATATATAAAAACAAAATTTTAATGTTAACATGGTAAAAGATCTTCTTCAACCATTTACAAACACACAAATCTAAATTAGATTTCTTGAAAGAATGTTTATACGAGGCTCGTCCACAAAGTAAGTTTCCCTGGCGTCGTTTACAGAAAAGAAACAAAATTTCATGGAAATATTTATTGCAACAGATACAGCAAGTATTCAGCTATTTTTCAACATATTCGCTATCGGAATTGAGGCATTTGTCATACCGTGGTACCAACTTTTGAATACCTGTGTTGTAGAAGTCTGGCACCTGGGATTTGAACCACTGTGCGATAACCATCTCCGCCTCTCTGTCATTCTCAAAACGCTGACGCTGACCGGACAGGAATTTCTTGAGGTGTAGGAAAAGATGGAAATCACTGGGAGCGAGGTTCGGGCTGTAGGGTGGATGATTAAACAGCTCCCAGTTGAACTTCTGCAGGAGACTTGCTGTCCGCCGAGCTGTGTGTGGTCTAGCGTTATTGTGCAGGAAGACAATACCGGCAATAAGCATCCCGCGCTGCTTGTTCTGAATGGCCGGTCGCAATTTCTGCAGTGTTTCGCAGTAACGCTCAGCATTCAGCGTCTCACCAGGAATTCGACATGAAGAATGCCCAGTATGTCCCAGAACATCATGCACATCACTTTCCGCGCCGACACCGTCTGCTTGAATTTCGTCCTACAGGGAGATCCACTGTGACGCCAATGCATTGACTGCTGCTTTGTTTCTGGGGTAATGTGTGCAGTCCACATTTCATCACCTGTGATGATCCGGTCCAGAAACTTGCCGCCGTCATCATGGTACCACTGCAGAAATGTCAATGCTGACCCCATGTGCTTTGTTTTGTGTTCTGGTGTCAGTTGCTTTGGCATCCACCTGGCATAGAACTTCCTGAATAACAGGCGCTCCGTGACAATTTCGTGCAACAAGGAGCAGGAAATCTGCGGGAAATGACTGTCGAGTTCCGTAATTATGAAGCGACGATTCTCCGTAATGCGTTCCCGCACAAGCTCCACAAGGTCGTCTGTAATGATGGATGGCCTCCCACTGCGCTTCTCATCATGCACACTTTGTCGACCTGCTGAAAATTCTATGTACCAGCGATGCACCATCTGCTTGCTCATGACGTTAGGCCCATAGACCCGACACATCTGACCGATGAATTTCGATCGGCGCTATGCTCTGTGCATTAAAAAATTTTATCACTGACTGCACTTCACAGTCGGAAGGAGCTGGAATAAGAGCCTCCATCTTCAACAGCTGCAACAATGCTACTGTGAGAACGTGGAAAGTACCGTTAGTGCATACACCATGCTACGTCATTGCTCTATCACATATGCGCAATATAAGGTTTGCTAGCTGTGGGACGAGTGGGAAACTTACTTTGTGGACGTGCCTCATAAAAATATATATTTTTCAAAATGCAAGGTTTATAAGAATGAAAAATCATATTTTTTTTAAGAATACTTATTTTAGGAATAATTCTGAAAAGTTTAATATGTATGCTAGGTTTATTATTACTTGGTCACTTTATATCTGTGGAATACAAAACTCCATATTAATAGATAGTGGCTAAAAGAAAAAAGTCAAGCTTAAGACTGCACTAAGATGTATTCAATGGAATATTTGTTAAGCAATGATGCAAAATTTACATTATTGAATGAATACACCTCCTATTCAATGCAAAATATAGCAGAAACTGTAGCTGAAATGATTCCTTTAAAAAAATCATTTCAGCCATAGTTTCTTTAACACATTTCCTATTTTGCATTGAGTAGGAAACAGTCAACAAAATTCAACTGTGAATATATATCAAATATAATAAATGACATTTTAAAACATCCACTATTTTATGATGTTATTTTTTAGTTTTATTGTGGAACATTTATTTGCATCTCACAGAACAATTTAGGAAACCATATACCAAAAATACCATATACTAAAAATAGATATTCTGTAGATGTCAATATAGCTGAGGTAGAGACTTTTCAGTTGCATCACAAGTATGTATTAAACATTACACAAAACTGTATCTTCTATCATTCTAGTAGAGAAATTTGATTTACAACATTTGTACCAGAGAAATTCTAAAACAGAATCTTTTGATATTTTATTAATATGTATAATAAATATTAACAAAGTTTAAATGTTTTATGTTAGAAAATAGTGTTTTAAATATTAAAAAACAGAAATATTTTCTTTTCTTAAGGAATGGAATTAAACACTCAAGAGCAGAGTTAAGGCAGAGAATAAGCAAAA
Organism: Amaurobius ferox; assembly: GCA_951213105.1. Taxonomy (NCBI): domain Eukaryota; kingdom Metazoa; phylum Arthropoda; class Arachnida; order Araneae; family Amaurobiidae; genus Amaurobius; species Amaurobius ferox. The sequence continues at coordinate 157,522,059 of OX578136.1, forward strand.
ATAAAATAAATGCAACTATTGTTAATTTGTCAATTTCTGCAAATTAGTAATCAATGTGTCTTACCAGTAATTGGGTGCCGAGAACACAGTAATACATTTTCCATCATGAGTTACTTCATATCCTTCAGCTTTGACTTCATGGCTTCGAATAACGTAATCCAGTTTGTTTTTCGTTAAGAAAGCTTTTGTGACATCAGGTCCAAATTGAATACCAACTCCACGTTTACTAGGTGAGGTCCCACATTGAGGTTGGGGATCAGACCACAGAAGTTCACACATTAAACCTGTACAAGTATAACAAGGTTCATTTCAATACTTCATTTTCGACTTTTAAGACTTAACATATTTTTAGAGTATTAGACATTACTCTAAATAAAATAGTGCACTGGCATGAAATAATTAAATGTGTATGAAAAAACATTTACAAGAAATAAAATATGCAATAGAGAAAATTAAAACAGTTTCAACCTAAATGTATTAGGGAATGGATGGAAATTACAGGGTTGCTAATTAAATATCATAATAAAATTCTCGCACTTTTCCAGGTATTGCAGAAAAATATATCTTTTGTTTTTTCTTTTCAGGTTAAAAAATGAACAGATCAATAAATTTATCATAATACATAAGTATAATGTAATGTGTCTAGACAAATGTGATATAATACAGATTCAGAAGACAAGTATTTCATACAACATATCTTAATTATATCCCAAAACAAATTTCAAAATTACCAGCTAAAACTTTAAAAGTCATTGACTTGTTTAGGGGCTTTTTCTAACAATGTTGCTTACTTTTTATTATACCTGATAATTCCAAGTTGCCCTTGTTTTTCAGGTAGGGTAGCAACCCCGAATTAGGATATAGTTCATCTTAGGATAAAAGCAAAAATTGAAGTTTATGTGCATATCTAAATAGATAGATTTGCAGATAAATGTCAATTGCTAATGGTATGTAATATATTGTCATTGCTAACAAGGATGTGATAAAAAAAATGAAGCCCAGATCCTAATGTCAAAATAGAGCAGCTGATAGAGTGCCTACAAGCTGCAAAAAAAATAAAAATAAATAAATAAATAAATAAATAAAAATAACAATACTTTTATGAACTGAATTCAGGTTGTCAAACTGGAGGTTAGTAGACCATATCCTGCTTGCACACAAAGTATGCTTTAAGTTATTCAAAAACAATTAAAATAAGTTATGTAAATTTACTGAACAATAAACAAATCGTTCATACGCAATACTAGTAAAGAACTTAATCCTATCAACATGAGAAAATGTACATTAGTGTTTCCCCCGGAATCAAATTTAGGCAGGGTAATATGTTAACAAAAGGACAACTTATTCCAAAAATGGGCAGTTTAGTATCGCATAAACAAGCTTTTTTTTAATTTATAATGTTTTAAACGGTATCATAATTTGAAATGATTGCACAATATTTTATTTAAACTCGTATTTGCAAAATTGTAAATTTTGAAACCAAAAGATGCAGGCATGTTCCCATTATTGTCTAAATAATTTATGATAAATGTATTTTTATTACCAAAATTTTACAAGCGATTAACTCCCCATCCACTGAAAAATTTTATGACGATTACTTTTAACATTACTGTTTTAAATACTGCCAAAATAATATATTTTTCCATTTTGGCAATGTTTGAATCAGTAATAAATTCCCAACATTTTTGACAAATTTCACGTCATCGTGGCACAAAATTTGCACAGTATGGAACATTTTACACCAAAAATCAAACTTTTGTAGCCGTATGCATCAGCTGTAAGATAAAATGGTGCAACTGCATATTAAGTTATGAATTCTCCCTATGGCAAACTGGAATTTCTGACAAATTTTGTTGAACTTTAAGCTAATGATCGTGACTGAAAATCGGCACAGTATAGTGCAATATATGCTGTATGCTAAACTTTTGTAGCAGTATGTATGGGCTGTAAAAATAGTGTAACTTTGTGTTTTGCTAAGAATTTTTCAACACAACATATTAGAATTTTTAACAGATTCTAATGAAATTTACGCCAATGATTGCGACCGAAAATTGGCACAATTTATCCTAAAAATCAAACTACTGTAGCTGTATGCATTAGTTCCTAAGAAAAAATGGTACAACTTTGCATCTTAATATTTCTTGCAACAAATTGGAATTTCTATTTGGACTGTGGTCGTAAGTCTTAGGTGAGAGCAAGAATTTCACCTTTTGAGGCTGAAAAAGAGACTTAAAACTAAGAAAATATACTTCAAATGACACTTTAAAGAATTGGCGAGAAAATCTTTGTTTCGGTTATGCAAAAAACTTGTGCTGTGACTCGTCAGTATTTAGTAAAGCATAGAATGACACTCTGCGGTGGTCCAAACAAAGCAGTTGAGGAAATTTTTGTAAAAAACAATGCCACTTAAAAAAAATTAAAAAGCGGAACGGCTAAGGAAATGCTCATGGAGAAAACATAGAAAACAGATACATGAAGCATTTTCTCCCAAAAAGTTATGGAACTCAAAAATTCAACAGGGCGTGACAACGGGCAGGGTGCAGCAGAATGTAGCAAAAGCAAGCAGAATGCAGCAAAAAACAGGCAGGGCGCTGCACCCTTGTAAAATTGCCTAGGGTAAACAGTAAAACTTCCATGTGAATAATGTGGTTTAACTTTACATAAAGACATTGCATTATCAAGAAATTAGTCACCATTTAAAAGTATGTGCAAAAGATATGACATTCAAAATATGAACAGTATGCTCCCTTCAAGAGGAATTCCCCACATGTGCACAGATCATGTGCAGCCTGAGCACACTCCTATTGGTACTGGCCTAATAACTGTATAAACAATTGAAATCCCTCATGCATTACAATCAGCTTTTACTCCTTTGATGTCATGCATAGAGCAAGAAATAAAAAACAAATCCCAGCATTCCTAGCAAAGAATTTTACACATGACGGGGAGCGTTACATTGTCTCTGGAGGTTGGACTAGAGAGTTGATATGTCATAAACTTAACCACTCATGGCTACATCAAGTGTTATGCAAGAGGCAGTAATGGCATGATGTAGTCTTGGAAATTGTTTTGGCTTTAACGATCCATCTACCTTGTGTATTGGTAAAAAAGCCCCATCATTAATGATAAGAAAACCTGGTCATGGAGCAAAAAAGGGAGGGAGAAGATATTCAGGGAAAATGCATAAAAATAAGGCTCAAATCAGTACATAAATCGTAATGATGTAAAACATAATCAAAATTATTAAAATCAAATATATTAGTTTAAACAAATAAAATGTTAATTTTATTATTTTTAACAGCAGAATGATTGACAGTAAAATGCAGCTCAGAAACTTATTGAATAATCACTATAACTTCATGACACATATTTTAAACAGTGTTCCAACACAACACTTCAATGTAATGCATAGTAACTTGCACCATATCTAAAGATTTTTCAACAGGTTCTGTGAATTTTTATTAGAAGATTACTACAAACAAACAAGTATTATTTCTTATCCACAATGATTAACTGCACATCATTGGTAAGTGCTACAAAAAGATTTTGAAAAATAAAATTGACTCATGTGAATTACAAGTTTCCTTCACATGAATTTGCTAGGCAAAGTGAATTAAATTGTCTCATGTATATTTTTTGATACATTTAATGTTGAAAAGATACCTTTTTCTGGTGGCTGCCTGTTTCGATCTATTTTCCTTATATCATCTAATGTGACATTAGGCTCAGAAAATAAACCACCATGCATCACCTGAAAAGGGAAGAAAAGCTATAATTCATATTTTAAATAATCACAATCAAATTGGGAGAAATATTTAATTCATAAAAAATAAATAATACTATTTGTCTTATTTTCAAATAATATATACACACACAAATACTAATAAGATTATAAATGTTTTTAAAGATTTATTGCACTATTTTCTGAATTATACGATTTTAAGTCAAATTTGCAAATGAAATTTCAAGTTCTATGAATGAGTTTTCACGTTCTCTATGTTTGCAAACTTTTAGGTCTTCAATCATAACATATTGTAATATGCCATCGTCATTGGGTCAGTGTTCAAGTGGGCTGCTAACGTTTGTAGATAGTCTGTGGGGGAATCAGGACAATCCTATTGTAGATGTAAGTCATGTACCGGAGGGCATTAGTATAGGTCCTTTTGGTGCCCTACTGCTATTTGAAGAGCTGTATATGAGCTGGTGCAGGAGATCCTTTTAACACATGGAGAAGGTACTTTTTGCACAAGTATGAGCAAATGTTTTGCATGACAGTTGAAATGATTAGGTCCTACGTTTATTGGGCTTTTAAACATTGCTTAACCGTGCTTAATACTAGTTATACCACTGCCTCATCTCTAGCTTCTATATTCACAGATCCAACCAAACCTTTTCACAACTGTAGGTTCAGTAATTTGCGGTTCGAATCACTTTCACTAGAAAACATCATCACCACAAAAATCAACTTCAGTTCTTGAACTTTTGATTATTGGACCACCAAATGAGAGAAGCAATTATATTGGCCGGCATGTGTCACGTGGATTTTGTCAGAGTGAGTTTTCACTTCACTGTGATAAGCAAACTTTGCAGAATATCTTTTAAACTATAAAAAGTAGATATACATATTAAGTGGCAAAAATATTCAATAGGAAATTTAGTTTCTAAATTAATAATTTGTTTTTAAAAAACTCTTGTCATTTTCTAGCAATTAGCTTGTCGAGTTGAAAAAATCAGGTTCTCAGTTTCTGAAATATAAGCTCCAACTTCAGAGTTGTGTCAGACATTTTTGAACAGAAATGAAATGAAAAATTTAATTTTAAAAATTAACATGTGCAATAAAAAATGTGAAATTTTTAAAATGTAAATAAAAAGCAATGAAGATTACTTTAAAGTAAACTATGAGTAAAAATTAATTTTAATGCAAATATTATCTGAGAAAGAGTGAGGTAGTGTGGCACCTTTCCATCTTCTAAACATAGCTAAACCTTCTTCACTTTGAGATCAGATAAAGTTCTGATAGATAGCAAAATGGTTTGCCATACTGGCCATACCATATTTAAGAAATTGAAAAAGGTAAGTTTGTAACAAGAAATTAAAAAGGAGATAATAAATTATAAAATTTACAGCAAGTGTGTGTGTGTGTGTGTATGGTGGTGGTGGTGGTGGGGGGAATAGGACATAGCTTGAAGTTACTTTCTCTGCCCCTACGGGTTATAATATGTGATAAAATAAAAATTGCTTCGTTTTAGACAATGGGGATATTTTCTAAACAATCTTTTATATGCTTTCTCATGACAGTTTTGATGGTGTTCATTTTAAAGACTTTTCGAGTGACATCGTTTCACAAGCAACAAGGATAATTTCCAATAGTTATAAAAATTATACTTTGTTCAATCTGGAATTTTTTCAATACTGGTTCAGAACACCCCCTCCAAGTGGGACAGGTATACAGAAGGATTGGTTGAATTTGAAATATAGTGTTTATAATTTCAATATTTTGAACTATTTTCTATGTAAATCATTTTTGTGATATTTCATAAGTTCTTCATCGGCTTGAAATATATATATATATAATAAGTATATATCTCATGCATTTGTGAAAATCTATAGCTGCCATTCTGGGTAGAATAGTGCATGGACAGATACGCATGTGATTAAGATATTTTGCATTGTGCTGTTGTAATGGTTTAACTCTTTCAGACCAAAATGTGAAAATTAAGATGTTCAGATTTTTGAAATGGACTTTATTTCACATATAATCATTTTCTTTTCCTCCCTACCCTGTTTCTAACTTCAGAAGAAGTGTCAATCAAGGCATTTGTTCCATGTCACTGATCATCACAGTTGAGCTGTGAAACATCCTTTCAGCCAACTTCCAAATGCATACCACAATCAAGAGGTTCTAATGATAACTATTTAAAGAACTTAGGGATAACATGAGGATTAAGAGAAAGGAATAAGAGGATAGAGAGAGCTTATATACACTGCTGGCCATCCAAAATGCAACACCATGAAAGACAAGAGATATCAAAGCCAAATTTATTGGACAAAGAACATAAAGTAAAAGGATGAATTTATTGAAAATACAGCCCCATTCGACTTGCGGAACATGAAGAAATCAGTATTTTGTGCAGCCGCCATGGCTGACAATAACTGCTGCTACGCGCCTCGGCATTGAAAGAAAGAGACTTTGGATGTGTTCTTGGGGTATGTCAGTCCATACTGCTTCCACACGCTGCCAAACTTCATCTGTCGTAGCAGCTGGTGGTGTTTGCTGGGCCAGTCGTTTGCCAATCATCGACCAGACGTTTTTAATGGGCGACAGATCTGGAGAACGGGCGGGCCAAGGGAAGCTTTGAAGCAGGCAAGCTTTGAAGATAAGGTAAGACAGCAGGCTCCAAAACTTCAGAAATGTAGTGTTGGCTGTTGAGTGTACCGGCAATGCCTATTAGGGGGGTGCGGGAGTAAAATCTAATGCCACCCCAAACCATAATGCCAGGTGAAGGACCGGTATGGCGATGCATAATGCAAGAGTTATGCATTCTCTCGCCACGGTGCCACTAAACCCGGATACGACCATCGTCGTGTTGTAGACAGAATCGTGATTCGCCTGAAAACACAATGCCGTGCCATTCGTTTGTCCATGTCCGGCGTTCAACGCACCATTGCAGCCACATACGCCTATGGTCTGGAGTCAAAGGTAATCGCAGCAATGAACGCCTTGCTAAAATTATCCGTTGCTGCAGACGACGTCGAATGGTACGTGCTGACACAGATTGTTGTGAAACAGACCTTAATTTTTGCGCTAGGATTGTTGATGTTGCAGTGCGATCCATTATTGCCATGCGCACAATATGCCTGTCCTCACGTTGGGTGGTGGGACGAGGCTGGTTCAATAGTTCCTGTCGGTTGGTCCAACCCTCTTGCACCCACTGATTCCATATTCGCATCACTGTGGCCTGATTTCGTCCAACACAAGCACCGATTTCTCGAAAGGGTAATCCGCAATCTTTATAAGCCACAATGCTTCCTCTGTCAAACTCAGAAACGTGCTGACATGGATGCCGTATTCTTCGACGAGGCATACTGAAGCTTTCCACACAAAATACAGGGTGAAAACAACATTCCTGTACTTTAGCTCTTGTAGGTGGCGCTACTGGGGCACATGATTTGCATATGAACTAAAATTCTAATCATTTGCATTCCCTATCGAGGTCTACGTATGGTGCAAATTTCATGCTTATTGGATGCTTCCTCTATGGTGTTGCATTTTGGATGGCCAGCAGTGTATTTGACCAAATATCAATCATTTTACATCATCCTAATGATGGTTTTGTAATTGGGAATCCAAGAGAAATCATAAAAAATAAGGAATCTCTTGTAAAATCCAGGTGAGCTGACAGTTATATGATACATGATAGTAAAAAAAAATTAAAGACAAAATTGCAAATTCGATTTGTTTTAAAATTAGAAATCACAATTATAATTATTTCTAGTAAAATTAATTTAAAATCATAGAAGAAAATGAGTAATAAATATATTTTATACACAAAAAGCAGTGGCTACAGAAATGAGAAATAGATACAAACCAAAACCCTATTGTTAAGTAGATGACAGAGAGGCAACCAATTGTAAACCTCAGTAAACAAATCAGACATCTGAGGTGAATATGTATCATAATTAAGAAATAATTTTATAAAATATGACAATAGCTAATTTTGACTTTTAATGTAAAATATATTAGCCAGTAAATGTACAGATTAGTTAAAAGAAAACTAAACTAAAGATGTGTAAAAAATTACTTGTTTTATAAATAAATATAAAGAAAATTCAAAACTTGTATGGCACAAAATTACTTCATCTAAGAATCAAATTTGTTAGAAATGTCATGTCATATCATTTTCACATAAATAGCTATTCCAGCTTAGGATATTTAATCTCAAAAGGTAATTATATAAAATTGCTGGTTTTAATTCAGATTAACATTCTATATATCTTAACAGAGACAATAATTCAGAGGTATTACAGCTATTTAAAGTTGCTTTATATTTGTAAAAGTAAAATTATGATCTCTTAAAGCTGAAATTGAATATGAACCTTCACCAAGGCTGAAATGTCTGATTAAAAAATCACAGAGTATGTTAACAGTAGACTGTTATACATAGTAAAATCAGTGCTAGGAAAAGGATCATGAGTTTATCAATTAAAATTTAAGAAAAATAAATTTTCTATATTGTGTGAATACAAAAACAATAAAAAAGGGAGAATAAAACTTTAAAACTGTAGAAAGAAAAAACAGTCCAAATAATTAACTAAAGAATTCAAAATGAAAACAAATTATATCCTTCTGTATCACAAAAATAAAAATCTGATGTGGGCAGCACATGACTTTCCCATCAGACTTATATCCACGTTATCTTTATTTTAATTAAATTTATTTCACCTTTAATTCAATTTTCGTTCTCATTCGGTAACCGGACTTATTTTCAAAGGTGGCGCAGAGAAAATAAAAAGCTAAAATATCTCGAGTACGGCTAGTCTTAGTGTAATGCGGTTGGTCTTATTCTTTTCATTGTTAAAAATTACATATTAAACGAGTATTTAATGGATATATTTGAGTATACCTAGTTCTTTAGTTTAGATTTTGACGATTTTTGCAGGCCATTTTGCAAAAAAAAGGCAGGTTATTTTTTTCCGAATCATACTAAAATCTAATCAGCACCAGGGTAACCCACAAGTGACTCATCTACCGAATTGTGTGAAATTCGGTCCAATAATTTTCTCAGAGTGGATACAAGCTTTTGCGGGCCATTTCGCAAAAGAAGGCGGGTTCTTTTATCCCAAATCATACACAAAACTAATCAGCACCAGACTCACTCACAAGTGACTTACCTACCAAATTTTGTGAAATTCGGTCCATTAGCTTTTTAGTTAGAGTGGATACAAAATCTGCACAGACAGACAGATAGACAGACAGACACACAGACGTCACGCTAAAAATGTTTTTTTTTGTATTCTAGAGGTCTCGAAACGTGTAGATCTGTCGAAAACTCGAGTTGCGATTTTCAACATGATTCCAATACTTTCCCTATACATTACCATGTATTGCAGAGAAGGTAAAAATCTGATGTGAGCAGCACATGACTTTCCCTGCAGACTTATATTGACGTTCTCTTTATTTTAGTTACAATTATTTCACTTTTAATTCAATTTTCGTTCTCATTCGGTAACCGGGCTTATTTTCAAACGTGGCGTAGAGAAAGTACGAAAAACTAAAATATCTCGATAACGGCAAGTCCTAGTGTAATGGGGTTGGTCTTATTCTTTTCGCCATTAAAAACTACGTATTAAACGAGAATTTAATGGATATATTTGAGTACACCTAGTTCTTTAGTTTAGATTTTGACGATTTTTGCGGGCCATTTTGCAAAAAAGGCAGGTTAATTTTTTCCAAATCGTACCAAAATCTAATCAGCACCAGGGTAACCCAAAAGTGACTCATCTACCAAATTTTGTGAAATTCGGTCCAGTAGTTTTTCAGTTAGAGTGGATACATTCTTTTGCGGGCCATTTCGCAAAAAAAGGCGGGTTTTTTTTATCCCAAATCGTACCCAAAACTAATCAGCACCAGACTCGCTCACAAGTGACTTACCTACCAAATTTTGTGAAATTTGGTCCATTAGTTTTTTAGTTAGAGTGGATACAAAATCTGCACAGACACACAGACACGCAGATGTCATGCTAAAAATGTTTTTTTCATATTCTAGAGGTCTTGAAACGTGTAGATCTGTCGAAAACTCGAGTTGCGTTTTCGACATGATTCCAATACTTTCCCTATACATTACCATGTATTGCAGCAGGGTTCCCATTTCAGCGCGAACCCGCGAGATTCTCGCGAAATCCATAAAAAATCTCGCGTAAAAATTTAGACTGCGCAAGAATTTCTCTCTCTCCAGTTCCGGCCTAAAATATTTTTTCCTTCAAATTGTATACCGAGAAATCCGATGTCCGATCCTGATGACTAGAGATGCAGATTCGCGGTGGCCAGGTCGCCATTGGCGACTAAAATTATTATTACAGTAAGTCGCCATTTCTAGCGACCGAAATTTCTCCAGAATCCTTTCAGTCCCACGGTGCCCGCGGGCGGTAGATCGGGTCGATTGCTTCGCGACCGCAAATCGCGATCAGTTGCCTCGTTGTTGCGAATCGCGGGCCGATTGCCGCGCGGTCGCGGACCGCGATTTCATAGCTACGTGGGAATTGCAGTCAATCGCGATTTGGACACACTAAAAGTACTATGTGTTTCTAATTAGCGAGATATTTTATAGAAAACTATAAGTGTCTCCCCAGCTTGCGCGGGTCGCAAATTCGATCAAATAAAATTTTGCTTTTTTTTTATAGGATTCTTTCACGGATTTGAATTATGCTCTTTCCGAGTACTTCCCGCATTTTTCTTGTTTTGCTCCAGAAATTTTCTTCTTTCCGCGGACGAAAATCCTTTCCCCCGTACACAGTATGTCTACAGGTGACAAAAATCCCGAAAATGTCGTGAAATTGGCCATATATGCCCCAAAAATGTCACAAAATTTGAACAAAGCAACGAATTTTTTATCAGAGACATTCCTTTCTTACATGATCTGAAAATCTGTTTCTCCGCGATTGCGAAAACGGCGTTTGCATACGGCAATTCCCACATTTTCTGAGGAGAGATGAGCAATGAATATCTTTTTGCCATTTTCACAATATATTGGCATCGACTAAATTTTTTTATAATTATTTCGTTTAATATACAAATAATAAAAGCCAAACCATTTTTCTACCATATTATTAATAAAATGAAAAGTTATTTTGCAGCAGCATCACGAAAATCTGCATTTGTACGCTATCCTCGGCATACCTCGTTTAATTTGAAAAATATTTCCCACTTTTCCAATCTGTTTGCATCGACTACAGTGTTTGTAATTGTTTCGCGTTTTATACAGAAAAATTATTTTGCAAACATATTATTTATGAAATAAAGGGCTATTTTGAAAACAAAAAGAAAAAAGGCGAGACTTTTCAAACAAAATGGCTAAAATCACATGACTGGCTTGAGATTCAACAAAAAGACGATGCAACCCTTATGTTCTGCAAGTTTTGTAGAAAACACAAAAAAAAAAAAAAAAAAAAATCCATTTTCAAACATTAAGTCAAAATTATTACCTAATTCTATTTGCCTAGTGAAATAGTTTTTGCCGATATTCGCCTTCGGCGATCAAAAATCGTTCAAGTTTTTAATTGCTATTGCTACATAAAAATTGATCATAAAATGCTTTTAAAAATCAAAATATAAAATAAATACAGTCGGCCCTCGACTTTTGCAGTTTACAGACAAAAAAATCGTAAATTCGCATGTGAGTCATTTTACATAAAATAACCCATTTATACGTTTTTATGTCTGCAAATAAAATCAAAACGTAAGCATGGGGGAAGTCAGGAATTGGAGTATTTTTGCTAACAAGTGGGGGGGGGGGGGGGGAGGTATAAAATTACCAAAAATGTGCTTACTTAATACTTAAACGACTCCTAATTAATTTTTAAAAAGAATATTAGTAAAAATGTTAAAAGAATGTTAGTTTTAAGAATTAAAAAATTTAAATGTCGAAGAATATGGGTTATAGTTATTGCTTTAATTTTTATTACTTTTTAAATTAGCATGGTAAAACAAAAATGAAATTTTAAGTGTCTCTCCTTATGACAGAAAATCTCTCCCAAAATTTTATGGAAGGAGAGATATTCTCCCCCTCTTTTCCTGACTTAGTGGGAACCCTGTATTGCAGGGAAAGTAAAAATGCATAAAATGTTAATCTTGTGCGAGGAAATCTAAAATAAAGCAATTTATAAAGAACGTGAAAGTTGCAAATTCATTGCTGTACACTAGACCAAACAAATTCTGAACAAAATTAAGTCTTGCTCATATCTTGTTTCAGACAAAATATTTTTTTTGAACAAAATAAGTTTTAGTCTTGTTTAAGATCATTGCAAGTATGGAAAATTAAAAGCAATATTCTCTCAAAATTTTTAGGGACTTAATGCCAATTTTCCCAAGATTTCTCATGTATTATTAAACATATATTAAATTCATTTAATAGTTTACGTTTAATAACCTTGAATTTTTTTCAAAACTCGCATTAACTCACAATTGTCATGTCAATCAGTACTTTTTAAACTAAATTGACTCGTTATTTAAAAACTGCGAGTCAAATATGACTTTCAAAATTCACCTATGTTATTTAATTTTTTTTTTTTTCACATGAGTTTTCAATCTCTGGCTATTTCATATCTGTGTTTAAACAAAGCAATAGTTATAGTACAATAACTTTAATAGAAGTTAAAATTGTACATCAATTACACTTTTGTTTTCAGTAAAAATATGCGTGGTAGTATATATGAGGGAGACATCAGCTTTTTTCTTTTTACCATTTCTAAATTAAAATTATATATGCTAAAAGGGAGCAAAAAATGACTCCAAAACTTGAAAGTTTGATTCATACTTTCAGAAGACAATTTAGCTCACAATTTTACAAGCTGCTCCATTCCTTGTTCTTTTAAAATAGCAGAAATACAACTTACTTTGATTATACAAAGAAAAAGAAAAAAGTTCCATATAAATAAAATGTAAAATATTAATTTAGGAAAAAAATTAATCTAGTAAAGGATATTTAGCTTTAACTTCTCCTTCAAATCCATACATTTGATTCATTGTCTGGCTTTCATGATTTCCTAGTAAAACAAATAAGGTAAAACATTGTAAGTCATAACATATTAAAAGAAATAAAAACTTTGAAAACTTAATTGCTAAATAGTTACTGAGATATGAATACACATAAAATCTGTGTGCTTATATATAAATAATATTTTATTAACACAATTTTATAAATAAATTTTATTAATATAAGAAATTTGGGCGAGAACAATGATCAAAATTTGAAAAAAATCACATGCATAATGCAAAATTATTAAAGTTATATACAAAATAAGTGAGGAAAGGATAAGGTTTCACACACATAAATATCAGAATTATTTAGAAATTCTTGGTAACAGTAGTTAAAGTGAAAGTTCAACATTTAGAGAAACTGATATTTGATTGTCAGTTACGGCATAATTTCAATTTTCAAAAATAAGCATATCTTTAATCTAATTAGATACTGACTGAAACCATAAAATTTATGGATAACACCTATAATCTATTAATGAATTTTTAACTCAATTAATCACTGTTTACTTTGTGTACATTCCCCAAGCAAAAAGCCTAGTTTTAAAACCACATTGTAGAACGAAGTATACACAAATAAAAGAATTTAAAACATCCAATCTCAAACTTGGTTTATTATGATACAAATGGTCTCTGCAGCTTGGAAATAACACAAGTCTTTGCAACTCACCTACATTAAATATGGCTTACTAAGAATATGTCAGTAGTAAAATTTCTTAATTAACAGGTATTTTGATAATTTATGGAATCACTTCACTGTACTTAATATCTGGCCTTTGAGCCATTTTACACAATTTTATTATACTATAAAATCTAAAGTTATATATGTGAAAATTTAAAATCATTTTACTTAAATTTTATTTTGAAGTATTCTAAAAACATGATTTGTAAAATGCAGTGGTTTACAACATAACTTATTTAATAACCACTAAATATATTTGAAAAATTTAAAAGAATTGAAATCTCCATATCTTACAGCATTAGATAGAGTACATTTTTATAGATTTGTGCCTGGCATTTTTTTAGCCAAGTGATGGGAATATGATTGATATATCAGTAAAAATCTCCGAATTTGGAAATTTTAGAAATATTCCCTTTCAGATAACAAAGCAGTGCAGTAATTTCTTTTCATGTTATTAATGCTTCAAAATTATAAACACAAAGAAAAAATCAAGTTATTTTTTTTTCTTGATATATCATTAAAGTTTGAATTTTGGTAGCTTATTTAAAAGATATTGCAATCCTTATATCTGATACAACTCTTTCAATATATTGGTTTTAGCATAGCCAATAAGTCTAATAAAGCTAATAATGTTCAATTTTACAATAGAGGTAATTTATCATACCAATCTATATTGATATAATTTTAATTTTATATAATATTTATTTAATAATTATAATTAAAACTATTAAGAGACAGTAAGAGGGCAGTGCTAGCTAACTGCTAATCTTCAAATTTAGAAAGACTAAAATATCCCTCATCCTTACAAGTTCAAATTTCAAGATAAGCAAGCCTGTTTGCAATGTGCAAGGTAAGTAATATAAATATCTAGGAAATTTTAAACCAGACTATAAATGAGGTTTTTAAATTTTTACAGAACATTTTTAACATACACATAAAATAATTCAACTGAAACAAAATGTTGCATAATTGGAAAATATTTTCACAATTCAACAAAATATATGGCGGATCAAGTATTATGTACAAATGTAGTTTTCTGTGATACTGCTGATAGCCCTTTACTTCGTTAATAATGTGTTTGAAATGTTAATAGCTTTTTTTTATATATAACACTAAATATTTATGAACAATTTAGTTGTTGCAAATAGATTTCAAAAGTGAGAGAAAGATAATCATTGATCATCTCTCTCATGATACGGAAAAAATCGCAACTTGCAAGCCCTGATTTCACAATCACAGGGAAACTGACTTTCTAATGCAAGAAAGAAATAACTGTGATTTCTGAATTCATAACTTTGCTTCCATTTTTGTAACATTCATGACTGATTTTATAACTTGATTTGGACTTTTGTGACTTGTTGACATAGTGCTTGTAATGCCAGATTTGTAAATTGTGTGTGATGAGCGCTCTCAGATTCATCTGGTGTTGAGATGGTGAAAAACCCGAGGATTCTCCCAAGATGTGAAAGTTTATTATCAGGTACATTTTTAATTATATGAGGATAATATCAAAATTGTGTTTTATTAAAAAAAGGCTAATTAATGCGTCTCACCCAGTGTTCCAACTGAATATTACTAAGTCTGGCATTACAGTGCTTAAGGAAAGCAAATTTTCAGAATTCATGAGAAAAATATCTTTACCTGCAGAAAGAAGAAAAGTCCTTGGGGGGGGGGGGGGGGGGGGGGGGAAATATGGAAGTATCCAAGAAAAAAAAAGTAGTATGATGATAATTACAATGGCAGAACGAAAACTTGCTAGCCACAATTTTGCAAACAAAATTTTTCATGTTAAGAGGGAGTATACATGTAATGCATAGAAAAATATACTTTTGGTCCAAAACTAAAGTAATATATGGACAATGTTTATTACAGCTGAACCCCACAAACTTGACTCTCAATGCTCCACGAAACTTGTAATCAAAAATAAATAAAAATAAAAGAATTTAATGTGTCGTTTTTTGTTTTCTTCTTATTTCAACTGTTTGAGCTGTGTGGTACGAGAATAATTCCGTTCTTGGAACATTATGCATCTAAGGATGGTACTGATTATGGCTCGTCTATAAGCTTTGTTTGTTCCTGCAGAAAGTTGCTTGACCATACAGGAAATGAGTTCCAAGGGAACCCAGAAAATGCTGCTCTAGTGGACTTAATAAACAGGCTTACAGGCTGTGAAGCAACTACTCGTGGTGATATTGATAAGTAGATGTGGCAAAATGAAAATTACTACCTTCCAGGGGATAACGAAATTGTTGCACTGGTGAAAAACAGGGAAAGTATACTTTCCCTTAAAAACATTTCAGGCACTTTTCAAAGACTTCCAAGTACCATATAATCTGTTTTCAAGGATATCAATTAACCCCTCATTATGAAGTTGTGTGCATTTCTGGGGAAGAAAAATAAATAGCAAACTAATGCTATTGTTTATTGTTGAAACCATTGTCAAGGGGAAGCAGAACTTCTTGGGGGGAAAAACCAATGCTGCAGAGTCTTTTTCAAGCACTTTCAAGGACATAACCAATTAAAAATTGTCATAAAAAATTCGAAAGTACTTCTCAATTTTCAAACACCCGTGTGCACTCTGGAAAGAAGAGAAAGATGAAGTGGAAGGTGCTGGAAAAGTTAAGATGACACACAGTAAAGGACTGAAAGTTGTTGAGGAAACCCTGTTATTTCGAAGAGCAAGGTGCTTCTGCAATGGACAATTTATTACTCTGTCGCTTATGCGATAAAGCAGGGCCAAGAAGGTATGAGTAGAAGACCCAGCGTGAAGAAGGTATGTGTGTTTTGTGAAGAAGGTATGAGTGTAAGAGACAATCCAGTATCATCAGATTTTTTTTCCCTAAAGGGATTAGTTATTTTGTCTGGACATATATATATATATATCTTCCCTATTTTTTTTTTGTAGCACAGTAATTATTATTTGATAGATTTTCTTTCGATCTGTATATATTAAAAGAGTTTAATACATTAATTTACAACAATGTATTATGAATTATACATAATCCATCCCGGAGTCCATAAGACTCGTCATTTTCAGTAACTTGTCATCTACTTAGTTCACATTAAGCCCAGTTTGTGGGGTTCTACTGTATCACAAAGCATTTGGAGGAATTATAATATACTGGAGCACCAGAAGTTGTGGTTTATACAAGAAATGCATTGAACAATAAGAGTAGTTGAAAGCTGATTTATTTAGCAGGTTGGATATTGGCAAGCAAATATGCCATTGCTTTTTTTTTTTTAATATTATGTATCACTTTTTACTGTTAAAAACTGTTGCTAAGAATTTTACCTTTCAGCAACATATAGCATCTTATTATGAGTGCAAAAGGGCATTTAATATATAACTAAACAATATATATTTAAATGCATTTATTTAGGTTCAAGATTGCACTTTTTTCAATTAGGTTATTTAATTTTGAACACATTCAACAAATTTGTAATTAAAACACAAAAATTTGCATGCATTTCAGGATGAAATATATATAAAACTCTTGCTCATCTTACAATCTACTTACCTCGTGACATAAAAAAATGATCTGGATAAAGTAGTTTAAAACCAAAAAGTGTAAATATGCATTCTACAGAAAACGATCCACGATCAACAAAATCACCATTGAACAGCTGATTTTATTAAGGAAAGCACTAAAAGAATTTCTTTCATAAACAAGAAGAAAAGAAAAGAAAAACAAGATTTTTTTAGAAAAACAAAATTTAAATGAAATATAAGGTAAATTAAGGGAAAATATGCAATGTAATTGAGCACAAATGAAAATAAACATAAAATGCAGCTGTTTCAAGGACTTATTGGATTCTTCCTGGTCACTGCTAAAAAGGCAAGTAAACACATTCAATATTGGCTTTTTGTCTTGAAAGTATTCTTCGCAATCATACTGACGTACAAACATATTAGCACCATAAATACTCATTAACAGGGAATATTATAATGAATTCACTATGGTGAAATTAACTAATCACAATAAATGGCACATAACTGCTTTTCTTCAATTCACCTTCTTAAGGCCTTATTACACAACAGCATTTGGCACAACAAAACCGTTCGCAAGACAGGTCATTCAACTAATCTAGCCACAACATTTTAGGTTCAAACCTAAAATGTTGTGGTTGAGGAAAAGGTTGTGCGAAAATCGACCAATCAGAAGTGCATAAATCCGAACGTCACAGGTGACGCGACTTTAGGGGCGACCAAGATGGCCGATAGACTGCTTTGGAATGAGTTAGAATCTCGAGATGGAAAAAATAATAGAACTTCTACTAAATTACAGACATCTGTGGGATATAAAAGAGCCAAATTATATGAAAAACACACACTAAAGAATGCTTTCTGAAATCGTCGGCATTAGACAGGACCTGTTAGAAAGGAGGGGCTTAAAGTATCATTGCCGAGCGGAAATGCTGAAGTTTGGCGATGGAAAAATAATAATAGAACTTTTACCAAATTACAGACATCTGTGAAATATAAAAGATCCAAATTATACGCAAAAAACACTAAAGAATGTTTCTTGGAATGAAATCGGCGACATAAAAGAGGAAGGGGTGTTAAAAAGGCGGGGACTAAAGTATCATTGCTGGGCGGAATTGCTAAAGTCTGGAGATGGAAAAATAATAACAGAACTTTTACCAAATTACAGATATCTGTGAAATATAAGGGATTTAAATTATACGCAAAAAACACTAAAGAATGTTTCTTAGAATGAAATCAGCGGCATTAAAGAGGAGGGGCGAGTTAGAAAGGCGGGGGAGCCTAGGGTATAATTTTCGGGTAGAATTGCTAAAGTCTGGAGATGGAAAATAATAATAGAACTTTTACCAAATTACAGACATCTGAAATATAAAAGATCCAAATTATACGCAAAAAACACTAAAGAATGTTTCTTGGAATGAAATCGGCGGCATTAAAGAGGCGGGAAGCTTTAGAAAGGCAGGGACCTAAAGTATCATTGCCGGGCGGAATTGCTGAAGTCTGGAAATGCAGATGGGAAGAAAGAAAATAATTTTTACCAAATTACAGACATTTTTGATATATAAAAGATTTATATTATACGAAAAACACACTGAAGAATGGTTTCTGGAATGAAATCACCGACAATAGAGAAAATGGACCTGTTAAAAAAGAGGAGTCTAAAGTATGATTGACGGGCGGAATTGCCGAAGTTCGGTAGTAAAAATTGCCCTGTGTAATAACACCATTATTCAATCTAAACGGAACCTTTGGGATGTTAAAAGCGATCTTTACAGCATCAGAACTCTAAAACGGTATTCCTATGAAAAAATTACGAAGCGAATGCAAGGAGGAAAGAGCTTCCCCCACTTGTTGAGTGAAGTGACGTCACGTTCGTTCTGTGCTGCGTGGAGTGATGTCACAAACGTTGCAAAGCTGTTGTGCGAACGGAATGTTGTACCAAATTGCTGTCGTGTAATAAGGCCTTTATGTGAATAAACACTGAATATGGTTTCTAGCTGGCTCAAACAATCCTGCTACCTAGCAAAGAAGTTCAGTATATGCCTGAACTTGCCACCATGGCACACTCCCTTCCTGCATACTAGATCTAGGCACCAGTGAGACATTCTGGAGTAATAATGCTTTACAATCCAACTGAGACTTTATTTTCAATGAATAGAACTCTATAGGAACAAGTGGCACATAACTCACACATAAGACAAGATAAGCCACAAGAGCAGTAGTGACAAGCCAAGAGAATCTATCAGAAAGAGAAAAACCATGGCACACCACAAGCACCCACTATTTATCCTAAACTCTAACAAGCAATCTAGCGGTTAATTCCACACAACTATTTTGTACAACTCCTATGCTCCCACGAGGAAGCCCTTACAACAGGGCATGATTTCATTTTTTAAAATCAGTATCAAAATGTGCTAATGTTAAAAAATGATAGTAGCATAAATATTCTCTGACTAGCAAGTAAAAAATTTGATGACTTGACATTACTACAGCCAATGTGAACTGAGAGAAAGTGAATTAAGTTTATCGTTCAAGTATGAGTTCATATTCCCCCATGGTGAAGGAGTGCTTACGCACCACGTTCACAAGACCCCTCAGGGTATCCCATGGTGAGAAAGGGAGGAGATTTGCAGCTTCACTTTTATAGAAGCTCCCCGAAGGGCGGAAGTCTGACTTGGCCTCGACATGACAATATCCATGCCCGCTGGCGAGATTCAAACCCGCAACCCGGCAATCAGACGTAAACGCATGCCCCTGACCACCAGATCGGCTCAAGTATGAATAAAGTGATTGAGTCATGCAATGATGGTTATAAACTAGACAGGTATCTTGCAATGCTGTTAAGTCCTAGATTTTCTGTGACTTACAACAGCACCACCAGTTCGAAGGCTAATAATCTTTTCCCATCCATTGTGAAAAATTTAAATTACAGGTGAACTTTGTATGAATTGCATTCAGGATATTTTGTGAAGTGGTTGTTTTCAAGTTGGTTAATTTTATAAAATAGGTTGAAGTTTCTCCTTAGGGCAAATGAACCAGGAGAGGTAACTAACAATCTTTGCCACAGAAGTTTTTTTTACTAGACTTTACATTTTTTTTAACTAGCAATTTGCTAATTGGTACTGATGAAATCACACCCTGCCTTCTAATAACCAGAAATGCCATAAGGTCAAACAAATGCTTTGATTGGCAGAATATGTAATATTTTAAAGTACAGCAGCATTTCAATAATCTAAATATTATTTTTTTAAAAGAAACCAAAATTGGACAGTTATAACAAGCAGCTTGGGACTCAACTACTTTACTTGTTAAATCCTTTGTGCATAACAAATGAATAACTTGAAGAAAGGCCCAGTAGCAGAATGTTTCTGATTGACTGTGGCAGAGATTGAGGGTTTGAAAATTTATCTGTGGTCTGCACATTGTGCTTAGTCTGTACTTCATGGGTTATTTTTAAAATTGGCCATTTTCCATGTATTTTTTTTTTTTTTTTAATATTTCAAGTTTTACATACTTTTGCTTATTATTTTAATGATTATATTTAAATTACACTTATTAAAATGAAAAGTAAATTAATATTTAAATTAAAGTATAGATGCACATATATCAAATTTAATTAATGCTCCTGAAATGACTATATTTGTAAGCACT
The DNA here is from genome assembly GCA_951213105.1 of Amaurobius ferox. Taxonomy (NCBI): domain Eukaryota; kingdom Metazoa; phylum Arthropoda; class Arachnida; order Araneae; family Amaurobiidae; genus Amaurobius; species Amaurobius ferox. Next base: position 157,542,630 of record OX578136.1, read on the forward strand.
TATTGTTTTAATTACATTATTAATAAAATAACCCTTTTTTTCATTAATAATATGTTTGATAAACATTTGCAAATATCAGGGGAGATTCAAAAGATTCAGAACAAAATATCTGAAAATAATGGAGGCAAAATTTCACAGAAATATTTAAATTTTTTACTGAGCAATATTATCAGCATGCATTTATAATTAATACCTTCTTATTTTTGTTATCTATTAAATTTTTAAAACATTTTTCTTAACTTTTTCCAAAGTTTATCGCTAAGTCACTGTCAGTTTTCCCAATTTTTTCCATTTCTTAAAAGCTTTCCCAATTCTCAAAATTTTTTATTTATTTTCATTTCATTTTCTGATAATTTAAAACATTTATGATCACCAATTATTTTCCAAAATTGTTTAAATTTGTACCAACGCGGAAAAATTCCATTTACCTTGTAGCATTTAAATACTCTTGATGAAAATTTCAAACCAGCTTTTTCACACAACAATTTAATTACTCAAGATTTTTCAACTTTTATCTTTAAGGAAAATTACCAATTATTTCTGATATTGCTTGCACCCTAATCATATTTCTTTGTTTCTAAGTTTTCAAGTATTGATTTTTTATTCTGTAATTTCCCAACTAAAGGACTATTTGCAGTATTTATTGCTATTTTTATAGATAAGGAGGTCAGCCACACATTTTTGTTTAAATTAAGATTTATTGCTAATAGTTCTTAATGATTTTTTAATAATTTTTATATCTGTTTTAATTTTTTGATCACATATTCCATAATTTTTTAATCATCATGATCGTGATATTTTGATAATTTTTTTCTGTTGCATACCAAGATTTTAATGGTGAAATTTTCACAATCTAGCCAAAAATTGATAGTCAGTATGACTGAGACAGTAGTCTTTATACACACTATTTTAGCTAAGGTCATCAACCTCCTTTGTATTTTTGGGATGATCATTTATAGACTGTACATAAGCCAAATTGGAACAATAATACATAACATAGCAATATTGCCACTTCAGTATAGAAAAGTTCGGTTTCAGATTCCCCATTTCCTCTTTGCAGTGATTGTGATGCTTTCTTGAATATGCTGAGGGCTTGTTCGTACCGAACTTGCAATGCATTTGTGAAACTTTTATTTGTATGCAGACTACTTTTAAAATTTATTATGACGTAAAATATGTTATGAGTATCTAACTAATAAAAAAGTAATTTGGCAAAAAGAAAATTTTTGTGCATGATACGAATTCAGTTTGCACGAAACGTACACACTATCAGGAACCTTGGTCCGGTATAAAAACAAAATAGGATGTAAAATGAGTTTTAAAAATTTTTTAATCCTATTTCTTTGTATATAAAGCAAACAAGATACTTTTTTTTGTTTGCACAACTATGTCATTTACATCTACAAGTTTATCAGCAATCTGCAACCTTGGAAGGCTTCTTGCGATGCTTGTGCAGATATACAACAATTATAATTAATGTGATATAGCACACAGCCAAGATTCAGCTGTAGGGGGGGGGGATGAAAGCATAAGAAAAGTGGCATTTTAATAAATAAATTAGGCTACCCCTTTCACTGTGCTACTGATGTAACACAACATTGCATAGGAAAGTATCTTTGTAGATGCACAACTTTACTTACATCAGTATTGACAAATTAATATATCTAATTCAATAACAAAATATACAAGATCTATATAAAAAAGTTATATAAGATAATATCAGGCAAAGGAAATGAAAAATTAAACACACAGAAATAATGAAAAGGATACATAAGGATTAGATTCAGAGGGTAAACCATTCATGTCAAAGACATTAAGAAGATCATAATACTGTCCATGTATATCTCCACACACAGTAAATTTATTATTCTAAAAATTAAATATTTATTTTTAAAACAATGTCATAAAATCAGGTTACATTTAAACAATTGGCTGAACTATCTACTATAAATATACAATCAAAATATATTATTTTGACAGTTTAAACTGATCAAAACAAATATGTCACAAAATAATGTTAGATACAGCTTGGAAAAAAAAAACTGCATTAAATATTAAGAATGGAAGAAAACAGATCATGCTAGTTTTAATTTCAAGTCATCAAATGAGAAAAATATTACAGGAAATATTTTAATTGTTCATATTTTACAGGATATATTAAAATAATACACAAAAATACATACCCCTGGTATAGTAACTTCTACCATAGTAGGTGCTTTTTCAAAATAAGTTTTAATATCAAGCAGAATCTGTAAAACATTTTATAAATATTTAATTTACAGCGAAAAACAAAAAAGTGCAGCCTAAAACATAATAATATGATTATGAGGTTGAAATCTTATCCTTCAAACATTTATTTAGTTTTTAGTCTTTTATACCTTAACATATGAATGACATACTTCAGAAAATGCTATTGAAAGCTTAGAAGCTGTGATGACATAAAATAATAAATTCAAGTTTGTATACAGTGAATGAACAGATGTTAACTTAAATAATGAATATACTATGTATATCTTCTGTAAAGCATTCTGGTACTTAAATGCATTTCATAGCAATTGTTTTATTATTCATGCCATGAGAATTCTGCACAAAAGAATATTAGTATAACAGGATGGAGGGGGTGATTGGTCCAATAGGTGCACTAAGGCAAATACCTTAAGAATTACCATAAGAAGAGCATAAATATCAACCTAACCAACAGAAAGGTGCTGGTTAGTAATATTTTCATGTATAATAATTAGTATATAGCTGGTATTATTTTGCATTAGAGTAATTTTTCTCTCACATTTTGGGAAAATAGCAATAGTAGCTTAATTCCTGATACATACTAAATTTTTAAAACAATATTTCAGAAAATTACAAATAGTTGTTCTTTTAGCACCTATAAACGAAATTCTAAGTAGCATTTGATGCCTAACTTCAAATTTCCAATTTCTAACACTGTGCTATTCATATTCGTAATGTATCTTTACATCAATTTTTTTTAATTTCCTTGAAATTTAAACAGGTCAGTTCAAATAATAATTTAAGTTGCATTTAATAAAATGCTGTTAACATTAAAAAAAATATATATGTTCAAGATTAAGCAAAATTTTACATCCCAATTTTCATTATTTCTTATTCATAAAAATTTGAAGTTTGAAAAATCGCCATTTTTCATGATTCTTGACATATTTAAACGTCTGTGTATTTTGACCTAATCAACGGATAGTGCTGAATTAAAGCATATTTTGTAGCTTAAGGTATAACCTTTCTTGTGATATGTCACATGACTTTGCAAATGATATGTTTCAATTTAATGTTACTTGATTTGACCTTGAACAGCAAAAAAAGTTTATCTTTAATTTTTTTCAAACAATGATTGAAATGAAAAGTTTCATGATCATTTAGCTATAAATTAACCCTTTTATGCACCCAGGTTAACTATGCTGCCATGCTAAAAAAATATAAGATTCTGAATAAATTTCAATGTTTTTGCCTGAATTAAAAAAATTATCAAGTTATAGATATTTTGTTAACAAAGCTGAATATAAAGTTTGGTGAAAATCCATTAATATTTGTGGCAGCTATCGTATAAACAAAAAATAAACCACAGATGGACATCATATTAAAAATAGTCAAAACGTGTTCAGGAAGGCCCTAAAACATATATTGGCATCAATATCTCGAAATTGAAAAGTTTCGTGAAAACAATATTTTCTCTATACTATATTCTTTAATATAAGAAAGTAAAAATAATAACTGGGAAACAAATTTTATATTGAGATAAAAAAAAATATATATATTAACCCCACACTTAACCTTAAACCCAATATTTTACAGGAAAAGATGCAAGACAAATAAATAAAGAAAATAGAGGGATAACGAGGCTGAATACTGAACTCTATATTTCAACTGCTATGCAATGGTAACTCATACCCATTACAATAGCGAGAATTAATCAAATATGAACCAGATATGGAAAATAAAATTGCCCCCCCCCCCCTAGATTAATTTCAGATTTTTGTCCAATTATCTGTGTATCAAACTGGCAGTTTCTGCTCTTTTTTAGAGGTGAGTAAACATTTCCGAGCATAACTGCAAAATTGCCCTTGTATACACTCTTACAGGTCACCTTCGTCCTTCTGACATAATAACGGAAGATCTATCTTTGTGTGTGTGCAGTCTGTAGCAGGAAATCTAAGCATCGTACAGCCATGAAATTTGGTATACAGGTAATATGGGACCTGAAAAGGTACACCTTGGTGTTATTTTTTTAGTACACTACCCAACACAGAAAATGCAATACCACGAAAGAATGAATAGTGTGTGATGATGAAGGACACACAGACAAAGATGGCATATATAAAAAACCTGATGTGGGCAACACATGACTTTCCTTATATAATGTAATGAATTTACTACTTTTACAGTAAAAAAATAGGTTTTTCTTATAGTAGATACTAATATTCTTTCCAAGATATTGAATTTTCGAAAATTAGTCGTCATTTTCATTGATTTAGCATCATTTTTATCCATTTGGCGAGATTTTCATTAATTTGGCAACATTTCAAAAAAGTCGCCAAGTTGACGACATTCCGCCAAATTCGTCGCCAAAATCTCGCCAAGCGTTATGCACTAAGAAAAAAGTTATTCTTACAGCAGATAAATGACTATTGGCGTTCAAATACAAAAGTATTATTCAAAGTATATTTTTTCATGAATGGAACGAGCTAGATCCACGAGAATGATGTCACGCAATTTATCGCATGGTATTACATATGAAAAGTGAACATGTTTCTCAATAGGAATTTTTTTTTTTTTATGTGACATTTTCATAATTTTTTTGAAAAATGTACAATATCTCGAGAACGGTTTACGTTAGCTTTCTAAAATTTATGTCAATCGTTTTCTAATGAAAAATTACATAAGAAAAGTCTATTTGCGTAATTTTATTAGCGGTTTTGATTTTTCGACGATTTTTTCAAAATTTTACTCGAAAATTTAGGGGGGTTCTGAACATTCGATTGCGTATAAAAACAATAGGCTTCCAGTGTTTACAGATTGTGATTTTTGTACCAAATTTCGTTCGAATCGGTCCATTTGTTCGTCAGTTATCGTCTCCACAGACTCACTGACACACACACACACACACACACACACACACAGACATCATTTCAAAAATGTTTGATTCGTGATCAGAGATGCTTGAAACGTGCTCTCCCGTCGAAAACTCGAATTCGAATTTTCGACACTGTCACAATACTTTCCTTATACATTATGTATATAAGGAAAGTAATAAGTGATGTTAATTCCAGAAGGATAATGCAATACAGTAATGGCATAGACAATGGTGATCAGTAGGCACTAGGATCACCTCCTGCAGTGATACAAGCAGCAACCTTTCGAGGAACAGATGCAATGAGTGTGAGGATAGTTTCCAGAGAGATGGATGACCATATGCCTTCAACCATCCGCTACAGGTCATTCTCTGTTTGAGATGAGGGCAGGGCAATCAAATGATGGCCAATGACATCCCATACATGCTCAATGGGTGAAAGATCTGGAAACAGCGGAGGCCAAGGAAGCACCTGAATACCTTGCAAGGCCTGTCTGCTGATGGTTACTGTGTGCAGTCACACCGTATCTTGCTGAAAAACAGCATTTTGCAACCACTGAACGTAAGGCAGTGCAACAGGCCACAGCACCTCATCCACATATTGTCGTGCCATTATTGTGCCTCTGATGCGAACCAGAAATGACCAGTTATCAAAGCTGATGACACCCCAAATCATGATGCCACATTGTCGAGCAGTATGGTGTTCAACAGTTGTAGCAGGATTGGTTATGTTTCCATGTCGCCTACAGACTCATACGGCGACTGTCATTCGACAAACAGAACCGAGACTTGTCGCTGAACACTACCTTGTTCCATTCAGTTGTCCAAGAGGCTCTCGCACTACACTTGCAATCTATTATGTTGGTGTCTTGTTGTCAATATCAGTCTTCATAAAAGATGGTTTGAGTGCAAGCCACTTTCAGTCAATCATTGAGAAATTGTTCTCACTGATATAGGAACATCCAATGTACCCTGCAAATTCTGCAGAATGTCAGCATTCATCGCTTGTGGGGCCAACAACGCATGCCTTTGAATACACGATTAATGCGTGCTGATGTATGTCTGAATGGACGTGTACCACTGCGATGATTCACATGCCCTTCTTCAATCCATCTTTACACAGTAAACACAAATTTGGATGCCAAAATTTAAGATTTTTTCTTGTTACACTATTAATAAAACTTTTGAATTACAATTTTCTTGTTATTTTTTTAAGTTGTATTTTTAATATAGCATAAGTTACATAAAGTTTAATAAAACAAACTTTCATTACTATTTTTTATAATCATTTCAGAATTAAGGACTCCTGTTGTAATGGACTCTCATTAATACATACAATAAATGTTGGCCCCCTTTACTGTCCATCTTAACTTACAGTAAAGCTGACAGTAAAGTGCTTTGATTATATAAGTTTGTTTCTGTATATGATATAACATTATGTACTAAAGCTAGGGAAATCCTCAGTCATGTTTTTCTTGATAATAAATATTCTCTGGACATCATCTATGATTCTTCCAAATTTATTTTGTATCAAAAAATTATATTTTTGAAATCTACATATAAAAATTTCATAAATTTGTATTTATTGTGGGGTCAATTGCAGGGCTCAGTGTTGCATTTGTATTTACAAGTTATAGTTGAAACCTGTAGGCAATTTTCAGTTTGGCAGTCTACAGCAACAAACTGACTTTGTAAAAGATCTGAAATCCAAAACAAAGCTGGTCTTAAGCTTGCCCAATAATGAGTTCAATACTGATAAATAATATATATACATAAATAAATAAATATAAACACAACACTTTCTGACAATGGAATAACAATTTTATATGACATTCATTTTAAAAATGACAATGGAAATTTAAAAGTTCTCTACCTGATATGCATATTTCCTATGTAACTTTTTCCCTTCCTTAAATGTCTCCATCAAACTTTTCATAAATCCTAATGTTACTTTGCCATTTTCAAGTGAAGGTCCATTATAGCAGTCTTCAATAGCTAAACATTAAAGAAATTGCATAAGTTTATAATTTTTACAAACAAATACGAAAAACAAATTTTATTACCAATCTAAAATTTTAAGCTAATTGAAGAATTCATACAGTACCAGATTGTTAAAATTTTGATCACACATTAATTAAGGATCATAAACCAATAAAGTTGGACATAGAGTACAATGTCAATATCTAACCAGGGACGTATATTTTTACTTTTTCAAACATAATATTGATAAAGTATTGCCTTTGTGACAATTTTTCATTCCTCCTAAACATATTTTTACTATTTTTGGAGCAATGTCTATCTGTGGTCGTGTGTACATCACAGCTGCCACAAATATTAATGGATTTTTATGAAACTTTATATTCAACTTGGGTAATAAAAAAAAATCTAGAACTAGATAGAATTTTGTTTAAATTCGAAATTTTATATTATCTTAACAGTAGCAGCATAGAACCAAATTTGATATAATCATGCATAAAAAAGGTTATTTATGGCTAAATGGATATGAAATTTAATAGTTTCAATAATTGAAGTCAAAAATAGCCATGATATAATTTTGTGTCTGTGATATCATTAGCCCCTCTCGGACCAGTGGAAAGTTACCCCTATTGGGGTACATTATCAATTGAAAGATTTCTTTCAAGCCTTTTAAAATGAAGGGTAACACTACGATTTTGATCATTTGGAATGATACAGATTTTATTTTTCTTGCAAAATTTGAAAAGAAAAAAAAAATCTCAAGTCGCTTAAAAATGGATTCTGGTATGAGAAAGTCGAGTTGAGCTACATTCCAGTTAATTAATTTAAAATTTCCGTAATATTAAAAAAAAAAAAAAATTACAACTACATTAAGCTTCATTTATGCTTTTTTTCTATGGTACCCAAAAATTCCTATCATTGACGGAGAATACAAATATAAGTTTTTGCAGTTACAGACAACTGGAGCTTTCTTGCATTTTATTTTTATAAACATACATACTTTTTAAGTTCGTGGATTAGTTTGACTTGCTGGTTAACTAAAAATCAAAATTTTGATTAACTCTGACAATAAGAACAAACATATGAAAATTTCAAAATTTGTTACACATTTTTAAACATTATTTTATTAGTAGTAAAATGAACACAATTTTTACAGTAACAAAAACTGCAGAATAAATTTAATAATGCTAAGAGAAAACTTACTCATTGTTTCTAAATTCAAAGAATCAGCAACAGACTTCTTTGTTTCTTCAACGGAAATAGCATTTTCAAAAGCTTTCCTTTTCACAATTTTCGAACATTCTACAAACTTCGCTTTAGCATCTTTGTCATTGGGTCTTGCATTTGTAACCTGAGAAAATTTTTTAAGGCTGAAAATTTACGCTAATAATATTTTCAAATTTATATGGAATGATTTAGCAATATTTCTGAATACGTACTGCACTAAAATCCTTCAAAGCCTGCTTGAATTTGCCAAGTGACATATAAGATGCTGCCCTCCGATAGTAACCCTATAAAGATATCTACGTCAATTATAAAAATACAGATATTTTAAAATAAAAGCTATATACACTCATTGCATGATATTACTCATGGTTGAATATTTTCTGGAAAAAACTACTTTCATTCAGAAAATATAAATTGCAAAAGTGCAAATATAAATATTTTTATAGTTTTAAAGAAGATTTTGTTTCTTCACTTAAAAAATCAGCTTTAAGTTATGTGGATAATTTAAAGAAATAAAAAATTGGTGTGGGCTTTTTCTGGTGACAAGGAGAAAGTTAAACACCTTATGTGGCAGACAGAAAAAAGCTTGTCTGATATTATGACACAAGCTTCAATGCAAGTATACATCATTGAATTAAGAAGGCCCAAGAACATAATTGGGATACACAGGTTCAAGCAGAAGGCTATACCGATCCTGCCACATCACAAGACAATACCGATCTAACTAACATCACAAAATGCCACTGATCCAGTTACACAGCAAGATGACCCTCATCCAGCTACATCACAAAATTATGCTCAGTCATCTAGCAAAAAAATTTTCTTATTTAATAAGTACTTCTTTCAATGACAATAAAGTAAGTATTCCTTGCATGTTGTCACCAGCACAAGTTTCTATTATAAAACTGATCCTATGAAAAAAACGAGGAATTGGAAAAAGGATTCAGAGTAAAGTAGGCGAAGTCCTGAAAAAAAAAACAGTTGCATAGTGACTGCTATTGGAAGAACAAGCATGACAAAGAAAAGAAAAATTCGACAAAAATCTACCCTTAACACTACATTAAACAAAGTGGAAAAAGTCAATAAACCCTGTAGAAGTCCAAGCAGAGAATTGATGTCAAGCCAGGTACATGGGTTGCAGTAGAATATACTGGCAAAAACAAAAAATCAATATTTCAATTTATCAGAAAAGTCAGGAGAAGACAGAGGACATATAGGAAGTGAATTTTGACCAAAAGTGGTCGAAAATATACTTTATACAAAGTATACTTTGATGATCTTGATTAAAACTAACAGCATTGTTAGGGTTCTCAAAGAACAAACTTTGCATAATCGAGGGCATTATTTATTCATCACTTTGTAAATAAATAAAATATGTGAATAACCTAATCTAATTTCACTAATTTTTAGCATATGATATACGTATATACCCAATTCACCTTAGGGGTGGAGTAAAGTGAATCAAAGTTGCAACTAATTAGGCATCAATTAAAGTATTAAATATGCAGTATATTTTGAAAAAATAAATATTTTATCTTCTTTCAGAAGACTCAAATGTATATGCTATGAAAAAAATGTCATACATTTTGTTACTTTCATTTTTGAAATTCTGTTTAAAATAAAAAATGCTATATTTTATAGGTACTACAAAATTTTATAGGTACTGTATTTTACAGGTCTGTGGCAGGTGAGTACCCACTTTACCCGCCACAGACCCAAATCTTTTTATTAAGAATACATCCAGTGACTGTTTGCATATTATAAACTCCAATGATACCCACTAGGTTGGGGGTATTAAAAGAAAAAAAAAAGATATTCTTCAACCTTGTTTTAAAGATTTTTTAATTGCTGTTAAAACCAAACTTCTTCAGTATTTTCAGCCATTAAATTAATAAATTATGCAATTTTGACTGGAACCTTACAAGAAAAAAAAAATAATAATAAGGGTATATATTGGAATAATAAGTAGCAGTGCCGACACGGTGGTCGAGCGGTCAGGAGGTAGGCGTTTCCTTGTGATCGCTGGTTAACTCAGTCTCCTGCCCTAGTGGAGCCTCGTTCAAAGTGAAGCTGCATACTACCCTTCACCATGGACCAGGGGTCTTTGGACTTGGTGTAGGCTTTCCTGCACCATGGGGATTTGTAACAACAACATAAGTAGCAGAATCCAAACATGCAAAATATCAAATTTCTAAAACAAAATACAGAAAACCAAAATAGTTTTAAAGGTAAAGTGAAATAAGATATGATAGCTTTACATTTTTATAGGTGAATTGCAATCTGAATTTAATCACATAACTATAATTAAAAATAATTTACAATCAAATTACTTTCAATGAAAGAAGACGTAATATATTGGTTTAATAAAAACAGTTTAGAATTCTTCCTTTAGTGACAGAAACATGAGCAGGATACCTGCGTATTATTCTTTTGTCAACAGTCACCTTACTATCCTTATCCTCCCTTACTTAACCCTTTCGGGACGGCGGCATTCCGGAGCTGTCGCGGCCCAAAGGACGACGTGCTTCGCTTCCGAACTGGTCGAAAAGGACGGCACATTTTTTGCGCTAAGCCTAACTCTCGAAAAAAATTCACTAAAAATCACCTATTCAACACAGAAATCTACTTTTTACAGGAATAAAAGAAATATTTATATTCTATTTGATGTATAATTTTCATACAAATCTGAATACAAAATACTCGTTAGTTGCTCCCATTCTTTTATCCGAAATAAACGAATAATTTCACTGCCTCTAAAACCCAAAAAAAAAAAAAAATACTCTCTTATATTCCTATGATTCACCAACGAAATCATAACGCTGAAATAAAAATAAAAACCGAAACTCAATTATAAAATTGTTGATGCTACGAGAATTGCTCTGTTTGTTTATGTTACAAAATGATTTTCACCGCTCCAAATGGAGAAATAATTCATTCGATCCTCTTCTACCAAGGTCATGCCTCTGCAAAATGCATTGAGCTTAGTTCCATGGACTAGTAACGCCATCTAGTTCACAAATTAAAACGTTCTGCATACTGGCACTTATACGTGCCACTATCCGCTTGCGGTAAAATTTCCTCTGGCCTGAGTGAGTGCCGCTCGTCCTTGAATGCATGTTCGCATCTGGCACCTATGCGTGCCGTTCGTCGCGAAAGGGTTAAATAGAGATCCATAAAGAGGTAATCTGCAACTATTATATATAGCATCAGGACAGGAGTGGTTATGTGGTGTCCCCGTTACTGCGGGATTGCAGAGACTCTGCTGATCTGTGAATGCGGTAATGTGCATGTCTACAATTGGTTATATAAGACTCTGCAACCGCCACAACTTCAGCTTCGTAGTTACGGTGCCCGGTGTCTTGCTGGCTCCGACTCCTTACTCAACAATGTGCATGCATTAATTTGGATAACTTACGTTGTAACGTTTAAGTACAGTATGTAACATAACCTGTAATTGTTGTGTTTTAGTTATTAAAGTGTTAAGTTTCTAATGTGTAGAGTGTTATTGCATGAGCAAGTGTATCTAAACAATATAAGCAATCTTTAGAAAGTACTTCAAGTCTTACATGGTTGTCATCTCCTTTCTTGCCATGTACCTAGAGAGGACAGAGCAACTGCCTAGAGATGAATACTCTTAACCTTTATACTAAAGTGGTGACTAAACCCCCAAAGTGGTAATCCCCAAAGTTACAATGAAAGTTGATAGGGGAGAAGAGAAGAAAAATAAATAGCCATTACTTCCCTAAACTGATTTCTATCTTCTGCTCATGCACAAGCTAGTTAGTCATTATAAAAAATATATATATTCTTGACTTCTGAACAAGTGTGCTGGAATAACAGTTGATTCCTTAAAAAGTTAAATTAAAAACTGGCCATGTTCAGTTGAGAAAAACTGAAATTTGATTGATCCAGCAGGCATACATGTAATGGGAAGATAATTTTATAATGATTTTTTACACCTTTAAAAATTGATGATGAATGAGTAAAATGAGTGTTAAGAAATTCTCTTTACCTTCACATATGTTTCATCAAGCTCTATAGCTTTTGATGCATCATTTAGAGCATATCCAAAGCATTCTGTTTTCAGATAAGCAAAGCTACGATTACCATAGTACACGGCTACATAAGGATTTTGCTCTATGGCTTCCGAATACACTTCAATTGCTTTATCAAATTCTCTTTCTGGGAAGAAAAAATCAATTTTAACATACTAGCTAAATCTACATAAAAAATGACAAGATATTTATAAAACTTAATAAAATAGGCTTAACAAAATACTATGTATAACCACAGAGTCCACATATTAGGGGGCATTTATGAAGTTGGAATTATGTCCCCATTTCAGATAACAGCATCAATGGACTGGTTTTACACTAATTACACATTAATCATCATGGAATAGCTGATATCTCTACAATGGCTGCAAGAAAACTTGTTGTGTACTACAATTTTTCAAAGTTGTGATGTATATAGCAAGTTTTCTTGCTGTCATTGCAGATATTGACTATTCCATGCCGATAAGCACATAATAAACTGTTTTAGTCTCATGCAGCCCAAGCAGAATTTTGTGAAAATTTAAAGTAGACAATGTGATCAGGACTGAAAATATCGGTTCCCATTGAGATTTGCAAAATAGCAGTACATAGCAATAGTAACACTTAGCACATATAAAGTAGCACTTAGCAAGTAATGAAAAGCATTTATGTTAATTAATGATGAAACATATTGGCTAATAATTACTTTCAGGGTATTTCAGTAAAATGAAATAATTAAAAATTGTCGAAATATGTACTATACACTCGAAATATGAATTATAGGTTTCAAATATAATAAGTAAATATGTTTTATTTCATAAGTATATGAAATAACACATGTTCTTTCTTGCTGTAACTTTCCTTTTTATAATAAAATTCCAGTTTTCAGCCCTCTCCAATCAATCAGAATAAAGTAAACCCTGTGCCTGCACTGCTGTGCATATAAAAAACATGTTAATCCTCGCCTGATGGACAAATCCTATGGGGGAGGAATTAGTTCCTAATAATTCTTCTTTGGACAATCAGAATAACTAAGATAAACTGGAATTTTTACTTGCATTACAGGCAAAGGTTATGACTATTCTACGTACTTGTGAGGAAAGGAATTTCACTTGCTTATGCCAAAAAGGATTTTCAAACTTAAAGGAGGACTTTCAAACTTAAAAGACAATAAATAATGAAAAGAGACTAGCTCATTCATTACCTTAGGTTCTTTAAGGGTCATACCATATATGCATTTCTATCACTTTCACATACTATTATATCAAGTATTGTTTTTCGAAATATTTTTTATTTTGAGCTTTTGATAGATCAGTCAAAAGCTCAACATTAAAAGACTTTTATGGCAGAACATATATTCAGCAAGATATACATATTTTAAGACTCCCTGAACCCATTTCAACTCTATTTTTTTTTTTTATAGGTCATCAGATAAATAAACCTGTTTTGCTGAACATGAGTTCTGCCATCAAAATCTTTTGAAGCAGTGGCCGCCTACTACAAATCGTGGCACACAGCCTTGAGGCATTTGGCGGAGGTTGGCAAACAACAGCGAGCAGGAGGCTTAGCCCCTAGTATGGCAAAGAAAAATAAATATTTGTATTTTATTTAAAAAGTAAGTATGAAATTAGTTATAATTACAAAAGCATTTTCAATTCACATATAGTATACAAATGTGTGTCCACATTTTATAGCTTTTTTATCAAGTGTGCCAGATTCTCTCATGAAATACCATGATTGATTTTCCGAATTTTGTATGGGTGGGTCATTCTGTTTTAATTTAGCAAATTTTCAAAAAAGTTAGAGCATCATCATTTTTTATTTTGATGAAATTTTGCATGTGTATTCCCCCTACCTCCTAGACCCCAAAAATGTATTTTTTTTTATTTTTAAATAATATACCACTTGATATATAGGCTATTTTTTTCATGTCCAACAAGAAAAACGTCATAGTTTGAAGCTCTTTTTTATGAACTGTAACTTTTTCCTTAAGCTACAGAGTTCAACCATTGGTTCACTGAAAAGCTGAGAAAAGGCTCTTTTTTATGTACTACAAATAAATATAAGATTTGAAGCCATAAATCCTATTTTTTCAAAGTCAAAGTTTACGGAGCAAAACTCATATTCTACCACTTTTGGAAATTTAAAAATCCATGAAGGGCTTGGAATAACCAGTTCATTTTTTTCTTCTTAAATACATGTCTATGCTTACTTTTTGTATAAAAAAAAAATTGACATGTTACTCTGACCCCCTTCATAAGATATGATCCCCTCAAATAGTAAAATTGTCTGAAAAATCCAGTTTTCAAGGCTAAAAAAATATATGTGGAGGCAGGGGTAAATTTTCTTTTTACTCATGCAATCTAAAGTACATTTTACTAACTTTAAAAAAAAAAAAAAAAAATTACTTTGTTACACACAGGTGTTTGGGTGAGGTTGGGTATTTGGGATGTAGGTCGGACGGTCTGGGTCTCAACAACAACAACAGGTGTTTGGGTGCTTAAGGGTAGTAATTTTTAAAGAATTGCACTCAAACAGCACAATTTTTGCAATACATTTTAATCCTAGTTTCTGATTAAAAGAAATTTTAGATGTAATTATTGTAGGTTTTAAAGGGTGAAAATAGTTTAAAAAGGCAAAATATTAAGGAATATATTTAATTCTTTTACATTTAAGCTAATAGGGGTTTTAACAGGAATACAGAAATCTGAACTCCTAAACAATGCTTTTCCCCAAAAATGAAAAAAGCTTTAAATTATAATATTCAAGATTAAGCTAAACTATCAGAATCTAAGACAGGGTTCCCACTAAGTCAGGAAAAGAGGGGGAGAATTTCTCTCCTTCCAGAAAATTTTGGGACAGATTTTCTGCCATAAGGAGATAAACTTAAGATTTCATTTTTTTTTACCACGCTAATTTAGAAAGTAATAAAAAAGAAAGCATTAACTATAATTCATATTCTTTGACATTTAAATTTTATTGGATGAAAATTACTTTATAATGAAAACAAATATTTATGTTTGGTAAAAGACAAGTTTTCTCTAAAGAGTTTTCTCAAATATTGATCTTTAACAAAAAAAAATATAGCAATGAATTATATTGCTGCCAAAATGGTTTCCTTTTAATTTGCCTAAATCATTCCTTTAATACCACTTTTTGGAAAATATCTCTTCATAGAGTTCATACCCATTTTTCAAAATAAAAAGATATGTATTATGCAAATATAATTAAAAAATTAACCTTAATAATTAGCCATAATATGAAAATAAGCTAGTTTAGTCGATCTAATATGTAACATTTAAATGATAGAGATTGATGGAAAAAGATACTAACGTACTCTCGGCAATTCCCGCGAAGCAATTGAATTGCACAATCGCACTATTTATGTGAAAATCATTAAAAAATTAACCGTAATACTTAATTAGAATATGAAAATAAGCTAGTTTAATCGATTTAATATGCAATATTTAAATGATGGAGATGGATGGAAAAACATACTAACGTATTTTTGGCAATTCAGGCGAAGTAATTAAATTGCGCAATCGCACTGTTTATACGAAAATAATTAAGAAATTAACCGTAATAATTAATCAGAATATGAAAATAAGCTAGTTTAGTCAATCAAAAATGCAATATTTATAAGATTGAGATGGATGGAAAAAGATACTATTGTACTCTCGGCGATTCATGAGAACAAGCTGAATTGCGCTATCACACTGTTTATGCGAAATTAATAAAGAAAATAACATTTTAGTGATTTATGCTGAATTATACAACTTTTGAAAAAGGATATTTATTACTTTCATAAAATAAGAGATCGCGATCTTAATTTACATTACATGTGGCCGTAAATCTCCGTTAATTTGATTGGCATTACCGTGCATTTTATTATGTATTTGCTACGATTCAGGGAATGGTAGAAATCAGTGCTAAAAAAGTGGAAAATCGGTGTTTCCGAGGAATTATACCATGTCTAGGTAATTGATAAATTTCAAACAAAAAAAAGCTGGAGAATTTCGTTAATAATCCGGAGGCCGGAGAATTAATGAAAAATCCGGAGAGTTGGCACGTTAGCATCGGATTTCGCTGTATCCAATTTGAAGGAAAAAATAATTTTAGACCGGAACTGGAGAGAAATTCTCGTGCAGCCTAAATTTTTACGCAAGATTTTTTATGGATATCGCGAGAATCTCGCAGATTCGCACTGAAATGGGACCCCTGATCTAAGAGCTGATTTAAATTCATACTAAGTTAAAGGCCAAAGTCAATAGAATAGAAATTGTCTCATTACCATTGAATCCACTCTTCACCCCATTTAAATTTAGTTCAAGAATTTGTGGGAATGTTTTGGGCCTAGGAATATTTTACGTCCTTACTTACCAGTATGTATTACATTTTAAAAGCTTTGGTTTGAAAAAGAAAGAATTAGGAAAAAAATGACATATTCCTACGGTAGTATCCAGTAGTTTAATGAAATTATATAGACATCATTTAAAAACACATGATAAAATCCAGGCTTTAATGGCTTGCTCTCTCACGAAGAAGAGTTGACAGATGTTCGCTTATCACCCTAATGTTGTGTCCCCTTCCTTGAGCAGACCATAGTTCTGATGCAATCAGGTTCATCAAAACACCTTAAAACCGAACCCAGGTTTGTCTTGTCAGGTCATTACTTGATTTTTTAAACAATGTTCCAGGTCCTTTAGGATGAAAAAAGGTGGATCCTATATTCTTCAAGATCATACACTTTTATCTCCAACACTTCCCCTAGCCACCAGTCACCATCATATATGCAGCAAACATAATCTGATAACTTTGGCTGAGTGCTTGGTGTAGACTTTCTAAGGTTCATCATTACTCATCTAGAAAATCCTGAAATCAGGTGAAAATGATGTCTGCCTGGGATGATATTTCTGCTAAGTGGAATATAGCTGTAAAAAGACTGGGTTTGAGGTATTGATAATGCTATTTTATATTTATTTTTATATCTCTTATTTATTATTTTATATCTCTTTTATATCTGCTGCACTGACATCATCACAGGAAACATAGAAAAGTGTAACTATGAATATGTTCAGTACAATATTTAAAAACATCCAATGGGTTCAGGATTTGATAATTGTATGGGTATCAAAATTGTACCCGTACAATTTTGGGCACCAAGCATCACTCTTATAGCAGATAGCACCAAGTGATTTTAAAAGACTTTCAGTTTATAAAGTCCTTTTGGGTCAAATTTTATGCAAATTTAATTACTGTTATCAA
Source organism: Amaurobius ferox (assembly GCA_951213105.1). Lineage (NCBI taxonomy): Eukaryota > Metazoa > Arthropoda > Arachnida > Araneae > Amaurobiidae > Amaurobius > Amaurobius ferox. Next base: position 157,560,231 of record OX578136.1, read on the forward strand.
TTTTTTACTGTTATACATGAAAAATAATCAAATTTACATAAAATGAGAGTTTTATTGAAAAAGAAAACATTTAAAAAACAATAGTTGAAAAATTTGAAGGTGGAAATCCTTTTCAGCGATGCCATATTTTACTTGTTTTGAAACACAGCACAATCATTCAGAAATCAACATTCACAAGGTTGTTAACCACCATATAAGGAAAGGACCATCCTTCCATATAAACATCTTCAGAAACAAATAAAATGATATTTGGTGGCAGATCTGCAAGGTTAAGAGTGACTAATAAAAATTTTTTTAACAAACTACATTTTGCTTTCTACCTTGTATTCATTAATTTTTCACCAACATACAAATTAAAAAACAAAACACAAATTACATTTTCTAATGCAGGGATGGATTTACATGCTGTGGGCAATCCTAAGCAGACTGCATCTTGGAAGCCCACTTATATTGCTATATTTTGTCTTCTCTCAGCCATGATGACATCACACTAATGTTCCATAATTTCACAAGAGCTTTACAATTGGGATAGTTTTATTTAAATTTACACAAACCCAATAAATAAAAGCATTCATTTAAAAAAGAAATAAATGTAAAGTAAATTTAAAAAACAAATTCTCATATCTTGAGTTACATATTTATGGTTTCTATAAATTTGAACAATTGCAATAGTTCATAATGCACACAAAATTAAAATATGTATCATAAAATATGTCATCTTGGAGAAATATTTTTTGAAGTGAAAGTAATAAATTCAGTAAAGCAACCCCTATGAGAATCAATTCTAAATTTTTATGCTTCAGAGCAGGATGGAAGAAAATTTCTCAAAAATCTCTGTTTGGGAACAATTTCATTTGGAGCGATAGAAGCACAATTAACATCACTTCAATCAGTATTCTCTTGTTATTTTCTTGTTATCTCTTGTTATTTTCTACAAAGATCACAGTGGTCCAGTTCTCTACTTGTTTTTACAATGTTGTTGTTGAGACCTAGACCGTTCGACCTACCAGAAAGGTGTAAGATAACTGTTTGGACGGTCGGGAAGGGCTACCCAATTTAGACCGGAACCCAGTGGGAGTGGGGGAGGCATCCACAGGGACCGCACCCTCCTTCCCCTACCACTAACCTCTCGGAAGGTCTTGGTTTTACAATGTGTATTTTGTTGTTGTTTCCTTTCAAGTCATGCAAAATTTGTTATATTTTGTATTTTTGGAACAGAAAAAAATGATAATAGCTAAATAAATCTGTTTAAAATTTGAATTAAACTCAAGATGCATTTTTAAGAAACACAAATGGACTTACCATTGCAAAAAAGGTGAAATTCTGACATAAGCTAAAACAGCCCGACCACCCACTTTGCTGCTCTGTCTTAGGATGAGCCGGACGGTCTGGGCTTTCGGCAAGTTAAAACAGCGACAGTAAACCTTTGGGTCTGTCGTGTGGTCTGGGTTTTTAACAAGCTAAAACAGCACAGGGGAAAATTACTATGGTGAAATCTGGTTTGATATGAAGTAACACAGCAAAATTCAACACAACATTCTCATTTGAAATCCAAAAAGAAAATGTGACTTTTCTTGTTGTGCACAAACTGGACCTTTCGGTTATGTACAAGAAAGGTTACAAGTTTCCATAGATGGACAACTATAATTTTCACTTATGTTAGAACGAAAAAAAAAATGGCCGTACAGAATTTTGCAACTGCACAAATATTAGAATTAGAAGCATACCAAAATCAATCAACTTAATGAAATTTCCTTCAACTTTACATCTCTTGTAAAAGAAAACCACGAAAATACTAATTCCTATAGTAACTATTGTACAGATTCATGGAGTAAAAGGCAAAGATGAAAGTGAAAATATAAACATCCATTTCATAAGATTTTATATGCATAAATCTACCATCAAACAAATTTGTGCTGCATAACCCCCCCCCCCCCTCTATTTTCCTATAAGCACACACTTTTCTAAATTATTATTAGTGAGAAAGTAAAACACTCAAATTGCTACAAAAAGAAACTGCAAAGAAAACATTTTTTTAAAACAACTTCATTCGAGTCTACAACACAATAACGCACTTTACACAAAAAATATTAAAATACTAATTTCTCTTAACATACTCATATTTATAAAGTAGAGAAATAATTATCAAAATCCCGAATTCGTAAGAAAAGTCAGTAAATTTCTACTTCTAACAAAAATAAATTATGAACAAGTTCAACACAAAATCTCTAAATAAAAGCTTATAAGAAAAATATCGATGAGGCATTCAGCCGTGTTTACTCGGTAAAATCATGCTAAGTTTAGAAATAACTGAAGATTTACTACAATTTCATTTTCAATTTATTATGCAGCACAAAGATTGAGGGTACCGGTAAATTAATCATGGGAACATACTTTTAAAATGCTCATTTGCTTTCTCCTTAAGCTCTTCAGCTTTATTTTTAGCATCATCTGTGACAGACATTTTAAAATTGTATAATAGTTATTAGATAATATAAATTTATATATTAAAAGATGATCATAATATAATTTATTAATGCAAACCAACACACATATCTCGAATTGGAAAGCATGCCATATTGTTAAAATTCGTTGCCAACTTTGTGTAGCTAAAAGTTTGATTTAATCTTGTATATGGGGTTTCAGAAAAATCTGGATAGAAGAATATAGGGAGTATTTATCTGACGTCACGAGATAACCACATGGTTTACTGGCGAACTCGTTTGTTCGCTAGTAGTGAATATTTTTTATAATTTATCAATATTTTTCTATATTCATATATTAAATAATGTGAAGTCATTTTTAAAATTGTTAGACTTCGGTATAAGAAACCTCTAGATGTGGATAAACCTCTGCATTGTCGTTTATGCAATTCGTTTCTATTGCATAAACCTCTAGATGTGGATAATCTAACATATGAGGGTAATAGTATTGAGGATCATAATAGTGATGACGAGAAAGAGGCCGAAATATGTCAACTAACTGCTGCGAGGGTCTAACATTTGGGAAATGTATGGTGAATCATTTTTTAAAAATTGATCCAAACATGAAACGTGCCCTAAAATTCGAACGAGATATGAAGAATTGTTTGGCTGAGTATCAAGAGTTGTATAAAGAACTGAAAAAACCAAAAGTTCAACTGTCTATAACAGATTTATTAATAAAAAAGTCAACAGCGCAAGACCTTTCGGAAAGTAGTTCGGCAGTTCAAAACAGTATTACCGGACGAAGTGGATATCTCTAGTGATGATAGCGACTTTGGTCCAGTTCGTCGCAAACAATTGCGCTTATTCTCAAGAAGCGACGAATAATTATGCAACTAAATATTATTTCTTTATTTCTATTTTTAATTTTAAGTTTTCTATTCTTAATTTTGGATTAACAGATTCCTTTTCTTTTGCTTGCGCTACTTATTTTTACCTATGAATTATGTATTTTAAGTTTTATTGCTTAATAAAATTGCATATGTATGTAAATATCATTTGTATGCATATCAGAACTTTTACAGTTTTCAACTTTTTTTTACACGGTTTTTAAACTAAATATAGTTCTTTATTTCATCTTATACGGTTTCCGGATAATATTTAACGTATCCCCAATTTTACTATGGGAAACTTATTTTTTTTACACGAATTTCTGAGGAACGTATTTACCGTGTAAAAAAAGAGTTGGGTGTACTCCTCTAATAATTCAGATTCAGAATAAGAACTTTTGCACCTTCTTGGAAGCAAAGTTCCAATTTTGCAATTCTTGTAGAATGCTTAAAAAATCTGCAATTCAATTCTGATATGAAGTGATCCGGATTCGGAAGTTAAAGATTTATTTTGTAAAATTTTTTCGTAATTCCAGCAGGTTCTTCCATTCTCTTAGTCGATCGCCATTTCTATGATTTTAAATTTCTCCAGCTAGTTCTTCAGCAGATGAATAAATTTTTGAGAAGTATTTTGTGTCCTCTCTTAACTCATGTAGTGTATTGATTATAATTTTGACGTGTCCACAAAATTGGACAATATGAGAATCTGCCTTTTGCAGTGCGTGACTTAAAGCAGTACTGTAATAGAACAGCTTGTTCAGTACAAGTAGCGCTGTCTCAAACTACCCTAATGTTAAGAAATACATAGCAACAGAAAAGGTTGTTGCAATGTTTCATAGAGGAACTCTGTAAATATTGTAACACTTGTACTACTGGGAAATACAATTTCACAAAATGTGCTATTAATTAGTGTTTTCAAATCAGTCCAGACTCGTACAATTAAATTATTTTGCGGTGAAAAAAAGTCAAGACACTCTATTACTATCTTCCTGAAGACTGGATCCTTTAGAAAATAGTTAATCATAGATTTTATTGTTCCAAAGCAATTTGATAACATCGAGATTTTACAGGAGCTATGGAGCGCTTTTCGGAAATAATCGTACGTCCATTGAATCGTCTGCACGGAACGGCAGAACTGTCGTACCCTTGACCAACCATTTATTCCCTCTAAATTAAACTCTTAACTGTTGAGGTAATAGTGGATTTCAACCAAGAAGTTCTTCTTCGACCCAGACCGTCCAACCTACCTGAAGGTGCGAGGTATCCATTTGCACGGCCGGAATATGCCACCCATTTTATATCGGAACACCAGAGAGTACGTACCCTCCTTCTTCTACCACCAAACCTCTTGGAAGAGCTTACGGATCACATATTTAACGTGCTCATACTTCTGATTCGGGTCGTTCGAGTGCAGTCCTCGAGAGCGAACCACTGGGCTGCCCTACCCCTTTAATCCCGATATTCCATGACCCAGGCTGAACGACTCGCTTATGAAGCTCCGATATTAAATGTGCGACCGGGAAAAGTGATCACCTCCCAATACAAAACCGATCCAACAAGCTACCCAAATACACCGGATAATGAAAACCGCCGATCCACCACAAAGCGCGCGAACCACCAAGGACCCTGAGGGGACAGCAGACCAACACTCCGCCGAGCACAGCCAACCGCCATCAATACCAACACGGAATTCTACCTGGACAAGTGAATTACCCCACCTAGCAAGTCAAAGAACAGCCTGAAAGGGAAGCCAACCGGGCAACCCGCATTATCACCGAACGGTGAGGCTGCCGTCATCTACAAAACGTTTATTATTTAAAACCAAAAATGGTACAATGACTACACAAATGTATAGGAAAGACAACAAACAGGAGACATTTTTCGTCTAACATAAAAGTTACATAACTGTAACATAAATACAAATATTAGGCTATGTGCCTGAATGAGCAATATTCTTGACTTACAACTTAAATCCTCTTAATATAAAATCTAAAAACAATGCTATGATTCCAATTAAACTTATATGACGAAGGCAATATGACTCATCATTAAAACAAAAATAAAGTGCTTTAATTCATTCTTAATTATAATTATATTACAATATATAGTTAGTATACAAAGTAATTACAATATAAATTTGAAATTACGACATTAAATTCAAGCTAATAACACTACACTGTGCGATCAATATTAAAACCCTAAATACTTTAATAAACTAAAATCTTTATATAACAATAGTACAAATACCAATCAAGAAGTGAGAGTCACAGAATTTAAAAGGTAGCAAGAAATTATGCCAGTACAATATCCGAATTAACAAATTCATCCATAATCAATTTAGGCATGGATTAGTTTTCTCTATAACCCAAATCAGGGAAAGCAAGCCCAAAAACCAATAAAATCATTTTTATTAAATCCTACTGTCAAGTTAGCAACATCTAATAACAGGATAAAGTACAAAAATTAAATCCCCATGTGATTAAATTACCTAAATTTAAAGACTCTCTAAGCTGGAGCTGGGACTGTAAAAAGAACAACAGGGACAAAAGTTACACAAAATCCAGCGGTTAACGTTAAGCGCATTGCGCTTGAGTAATTAGGCTTAATATATATACACACATATATATATATATATACATATAAATTAAAATAACAAATATAAGTGCAGGAGTGCAAATCAGTAAACACAGTATCAAACCGCGGGGAATAAAATGGAAATGCCAGGAAAAATAAACGAGAATAACAGAAAAAATACCAAATACGACAAAATTCAACTTTAAAACACAAAATACCATATAAACATCAAAAGTATATATGAAAAATATAGCACACAAATGCACAAACATGCAAAAAGAGGGGCAACTCACAAGACTGAAGGTCGCCAGCGTGAATAATCTTCATGGGAGTCCACCACGTGCTCCAGCTTGAATGCTCACCACGCGAAATAGCGCGCTGGAATGAACCAGACCAGAGAAAGTGGAAGTAGTAGTACATAATTGCGGTGAGACAAACGCAACAGTTCAGAAACTAACCGAGTAGTTACCACTATTATCGAAAACATTTAAAGTATGGATAACACTGTTTTTTGGAGCCGTAGCTTGTTTTTGTTTTATTTGCTTTTTAGATATCCGCCTTAACGGTTTTATGAGTGTTTTAAACTTTTTTCTTTACCCGCCGAGGCGTTTTTTTTAAAAAAAATTTTGTACGTTTTTAGTGCAATCGAAATTACTGTTTTTTAATATTTTCTCATTTTTATTTGTGCCCGCCGGGGCGGTGTTTATTTTATGGTCTTTCCACTACTATTGAATATCGTACTTATACTGCGATCTACAAATAAGATGGGAAAATTGTACATATATAGACTTTTGAGACGATTATTATGTGATAGTTTACACTTATTACTTACTATCTAGGCGTTTGATGCGGAGCAAATGGCTAATGATAAGATTTTTAAAAACTTGGTTACTAAGGCAAGAAGAATAATGAGGGAAGAATTTTACATTAAATTTAAATTGATGTCTCTTATCATAAATAGTATTGAATGAGTTGCTTTGTATATCAATGGTGATAATAATTTACAGATATGGAAGGGTGGGATTCATTAGGTATTAACTCAAGATTGGATGGATAAATATTAAGTGTGGGTAACGATTCATGTGCAGTATGAAAACAAAGAAAAACATCATCAATGTAACGAAAAATAAAAATGTTACGAGAGAACAGAGTGGATTGTCTTTCGTAAAAGTAAAGATACATATTGGCGAGCATAGAGCTATTAGTGGATCTTTGAGGTTCTCCAATCGTTTGGAGGTATACAGCATTACCATGTACAAGATAGTTGTGAAAAAGAACAAAATGCAATAAATTATTAAAGGTAAGATATATGCAATGAATTAAAAATTATTAAAGGTAAGATAAATTATTAAAGGTTTTATATATATATATATATATATATATATATAAACTGTTGGATAATTACTGAGGACGGTTCATAAATTGCAATGTAGCAAAATATTAAGCGAAGATAGAGGCCCAGCTGGATAAAATATTGTTGCCACACTGTTTCGACATTAGAATAAAGATCATTTATTGTTCTGTAAAATACAGAAGGTTTTGAAACATCTGAAAGGGAAAAGTCTTCATTTGATGCTGTGTACAGAGAAATGGAAAAATACATATGAATGACAGCAGGCACCTTTGAGAAAGGTGTCAGTACGGGATATGTATCCACCGTGGAGTGCGATGCAACATTCAACACGTCATGTCATGCTTTCACAACATTATCCAGCATCTGTTGAGGCAAGTTATCTTACTCCTCTGTCAGAGCACGGATGAGGGTGTTCTTGTTTGTTGGAAGATATTTTCGACCAGAAAGTCGCCTCTCCAAAGCATCCCAAACATTTTCAATGGGGTTTAGATCTGGATAACGTGCTGGGTATACAAGACATTGAATACCCTCGCTGACTAGACAATCCTGAACAGCGAGTGTTTGATGACATGGTGCGCAATCGTCCATGAAAACAAATTTATCACCAACAGCACCACGGAAAAGGCGAACATGAGGCAGTAGAATTTCATCAATATATCGTTGGCCGGCCATACTCCCAGTTGCAACCACATGTAGGGGCGTGCGGCCATTGATTATGATGCCGGCCCATTCCGTGATACTGATTGTCGGACTCCTTTCCTGGATATTTTCTGGACGATAAGTAGTACCACGCTTACGTCAGATCAGTTGGCGTCTACAATCCGATAACAGACTGAACCTACTCTCATCTGAGAATAGTACGCAAGTCCAGCCCTGTTCGGCCCAATTGTGACGCTCACGATACCATTGCAAACGGGTGGTACAGTGGAGTATGGACAATGGGACACACATAGTCTGCGGGAGTATAGCCCTTTCGCGACGGTTGGCACGCCCGCGTGTCGCCTGCGAGCTTGCATTCAAGGACGTACGGCACGCACCCGTGCCGGAGAGAACTTTACCCTAAACGCCGAGTGGCACGTATCGGTGTTTCTACGTGAAACGTTTTCCTTTGAATTTATTTGTCTACTAGATGGCATTAAATGCCCGTGGAAGCAACTTAAATGTATTTTGTAGATGCTTGACCTTGGCACTAGCAGAATCCAATAAATTATTTCTCCATTTGGAGTGTTGAAACATATGGTTCTGTAAAGTAAACAGACAGAGCTCTTCTCGCAGCATCAGCAATTTTATAATTGAGTTCCGGGTCTCCTTTTGATTTTAGCTTTTAATGATTTCGTTGGTGAATTACAGGAATATAAGAGAGTATTTTTTTTGGGGGGGGGGGGGGGGGTTAAAGGAATGTGCGACAGTGAAATGATTAGGCTATTTCGGATAAAAGTATGGCTGGTTTGAGATGTTTCCTTTCTGTGGAAGAATATACGCGTATGGTAAACGAACCAGACAGTAATGAAAGCAAAGCAGATTGTGAAGATTCATGGAACAGTGTTATTTCTGATAATGAATCTGAAAATGCAATTGATTCTTCTGATTATGAGCGTACTATTATTACAACGCCGCCAGCTTCAGTTGCTGTTTTTTCGAATCATGTTTGGACATGTGATTTGAAAGATCTGAATTCTTCGGAGTTTTTGAACATACCTAGAATAAATCACAATATCATGCTGCCTAATTTAGATAAAGAACTTAGATAATTTTTTTAGTATATTTTTTGATGATGAACTAGTAGAATTTATCGTAAAAGCAACTAATGAGTTTGCAAAGAAAAAATGGGAGAAAAATCTCCTCTCTCCTTCCACATCGAAGACTCCACCTGTTTCAAATATATTTACACCTGTGACAGGAAACGAATTTCGTGTGTTTCTCGTACTAGTAATTTTGACGAGCATTGTCAGAAAACCAAATCTCAAAATGTATTTTTCTAAGAATCCAAATATCAGTACTCCTTTTTTCAATTCAGTTATGAGTCGCGATCGATTTATAGGAATATTACGTGACCTTCATTTTACTCTTGATAGTAATGCCCAAAAACTAAATAATTTGAAACCCGTATTAGATGCATTAGCTTCAAAATTTAAATCTATATACACTTCTAGAAGAAATATGTTCATTGATGAATCTTTGTTCTCATGGTAAGGAAGGCTGGGATTTTGTCAATATATCCCCTCGAAAAGGTCCAGATATGGAATAAAAATATATAAATTGTCAAAATCGAAATCAGGCTGTATATGGAATTTCCTTGTGTATACTGGAAAGGACACGGAATTATCAAGCTCTGATGGTGGGTATGGAGAACGCGTTGTGAAAACACTTCTAAGTGAACTTTTAGGAAAAGGATATACTTTGTATTTGGATAAATTTTTTACCTCTCCTGTACTTGCAAAGTATTTGTTATCTAAGAATACGCATATATGTGGTACAGTTTTAAAAAATCGGAAGGACATGCCAAAGAATTATCCATCTGTACCTAAAACATATATACATTAAAATTTTTAATATTTTGATAAAAGAAAATTTGTATGAAAAATATACATCAAATAGAAAATAAGTATTTTCTTTCTTCCTGAAAAACGTAGAATGCTGCGTTGAACGGGTGAGTTTTAGTGAATTTTTTTCGAGAGTTAGGCTTAGCGCAAAAAATTAGCCTTCTTTTGGGAAAAGTTCGGAAACAAAGCGCTCCGTCCTTTGGGCCACGGCAGTTTTTCGGAATACCGCCGTCCCGAAAGGGATAGTCCTCCTTCTCCCAAACGTCTGGTTACAGTTTTTCGAGAGATTCGCTGTCCTGTGGTAGCAAGAAACTGATTGAACTGCTGAACTGTGGTGCGTCGGTCCCTTTTTGCCGATAAGACAATGTACCTGTCTCCTGTAAGTGTCGTACTTCTAACACGACCTCCGTGACGCTTGCTACACATTCCAGTTGTTTTAAATGCTTGCCACAGCCGAGAAACAGCGCTGTGGGCGATGTCAAACTCCCTAGCAACATCTGTTATTTTTCGCCTTTCTTCGATCTTTCAAATAATAAGACCACGCGTAAAATCATCTGAGTGATATCGGGAAGACATACCGAAAATTTCAAGTTAGTCAATTAAAACCTTCTCGTAAAACTTTTACTTGGAACAACAATTGTCCACACTCGTCAAATCCTTTAAATCTCTTGTCAGTGCTATCACGTGACGTTTCCGCATTTTGCTTCCTTTCATTTTGTGGTTGCTATGGGTGATAGTGTCATATGTCCTTAGCAATTATCCAGCAGTGTATATATATGTATATATATATATATATATATATATATATATATATAATATACGTATATATGTATATATATATATATATGTACAGCCGCGGAATAAAAAAACGCCCCATCCTCTGTTAATCAAGCTTCGTTCATCGTAGAGAAAATTGAGTAATACCATTCGATTAGAAATAACATTCTCTACAAATTAATGTGCGTAAAATTGGCATACGTGGCCATCTTCATACCTAAACGCGCACAAACTTTGAAATTTTAAATGGCAACACCCAAGTTTGGTAGGTCGGACGGTCTGGGTTTCAACAACAACATAGTTCGAAACTAGAGCAAAATTCAACCTATGATACCAAATTTCAAGTCACTTGGGTGAAGCGTTTCTGAGTTGAGAGCATGTAAAGTTTTGAGCTCCTAATGTTAAATTAGTTTCCAAGACTTCCATTTATATCTTCTATAATAATTATCTTCTCACACTGATTCCTTGTATGACGTTACTACTAAACAACCCAAACACATTTACGTGATTTTTAGTTTTGCAGAATAAATTGTTTGTATGAAATATTAATTATGAAATCAATAATCGAAAAAATATGAATACAAACTTGGACACGTTCTGATAAAAATCGATTCACAAAGAGTTTTTATATGTTTATATAAAATTCCAGGTGTTTCTTACCACTAGTTCTTTCGAAATGTTTAAATATTCAGCATCACGATGACCTTAGGGGTCGTATATTAGCTTAAAAAATGACTAATTTGAAAAAGTTATATTAATTGTAAGTTAATCTTTATTTAAGAAAACGGGCGATTATTTTTACCCTGTATATACACTCTTTTGGGAAACAAAAACAAAACGAAACACCATGAAGAAAGTATCCGTTTTATTGAAAATAATGTGCGTACAGTTCATACACAGGTAATGAAATGATTACAAAATCAAGACCGCAGGACCCATCAATGGTTAGCAATTGCACATTGAGTTTTTAAATCAGTAATTGGTGAATCTCCCCTTGTCGGCAATGCATGCTTGTATACGTCTAGGTAAGGAGTGATAAAGTTTACTAATGCCATTCTGCTATACATTTTGCCAGGCATTCCTCAATTGTTCCTCCAGATCTGCTACATTTCGGGATGCCCGAATCTGGTGACCTAGCATGTTCCATATATGCTCGATTGGAGAAAGGGCTGTTGACCTTGCTGGACCAAGGCACAGTGTTAACAGCACGGAGACAGTTCATAGATATGCGAGTCGTATGTGGCATGGTATTATCTTATTGGATAATGGCTCCAAATAAACTTGACAGGAAAAGTAACGCAAACGGCCGCAGGATTTCATCAACATATCGTTGAGCTGTTAAAGTTGTACGCTGGATGACAGGAGGTTACCTGCTGTCGTAAGAGATAGTATTCCACACCATCACACCAGGGGAAATGGCTGTGTGCCTCTGCAAAACAAAAGCTGATTGGGACCGCTAGCCCTGGCGCCTCCACACACGTATCCGATGGCCACCTGCTGAAAGACTGAAGCGTTATTCTTCGCTGAACACTATGCAATACCAGTTTGCTGGCAGCTATGATGCTCGGCTACAAAACCACTCCAAACGACTCTGTCGATGTTGTGAGGTTATGGGCAGACGTCTTAAAGGCCACCGAAAGCTTAAACCCACCTCAGCTAAGCGCCGTGAGATGGTGGAAGGTACCAGGGGTGGTATGGAAGAGGCTGTAGCACGTTGGATGTCGAACAATGATGCCGTTGGTCCAGTTCGGGCCTGTCGCACAATCATCCGATCTTACCTCGCATTCGTGCACCTTTGCGTTCCAGATACTTGATACACCGATGAGTTCCTTATAGCAATCATTGCTGCCAGCACCTTTGCACAGCAGTGTCCGTAAGGTGCAGGTGACTGTCTATTATTCGGTATGACCAGCCAGCTTCACCCATATCGATTATATGACCACGTTCGAACTCGACTAATTGCTTTTAAAGTCTTCAGCAACGCCGTAACGGCATTATTGGTTGTGACTCCACGGAACTGCAACGCCAATCACGAGCAAAAATAAACCGTTCACATGTTTAACCTGTTTCTGTAAGATGCTAGCGCTATGACCGAATTCAACATTCATTGGTCTTGCAAATTTAATTATTTGCATACTATATAGGAATTTGCATGCGAAATTTTAAGATGATCGGATTATTTTTTAGGGGTGGTTAGTTTTTCCTGCAAAAGAGTGCATATCTATCTATTTATCTATCTATCTATCTGCCTATCTGTCTGTCTATATACTTGTATATTGGAAGAAATACAAACCCTACCAGCCAGCAGAGGAATGCACTATTACAGCACAAACAACGCTCCAGCCAGGAGAGCATCAACAATAAACTGCCTCCTAGGTAATATTCCAAGCAACCTAAACAGAGCTATTGGTTCTCTCTCTAGAGGCGGGGTTAGCCATTACCCAATCAAAGAAGAACATTCGATTCTCCACACTGGGTATAAGGAGGTGCATATTCACGGTCAAAGCACAGGCAAACAAATAGTGATCAGGAATACACTCTGCCCGCTTCCGCAGGCACAGAATGGGGAGGAAATAACTTTGAATCTGCGCAAATAACTAAGAAAAGGGCCATGTCCAGAAAAAAAATGTAAAACGATCTTCCTGCCATGTCCAGGGCAGAAAAAACGAGCTCACAAATCCCCTCTAGCGAACTAAAGAAAGTCCACCATCTCTAATTCAATGTCCTCCGAACATAGCTGGAGAGCAAAGAATAAGGGTCTGGGGCACCAAGTGGCACCCCAGAGAAGGCAGCCAACTTAGCTAACCATCCGCTGTCTCATATCCAAAAATGCCAACATGAGCTCTAACCCATTGCAACCCAATCGAATCACAAGCTGGAGCAAATGCGGACTTAATGTCTGCTAAAAATAGCAGATTTATTAGCAGTAGATGCCAGAGCCTTGATCGATGAAGGACTATCATAAAAATATTGTTCTTACTACCAGCCTGTAGGACCTACAGACAAGAGTGTTTAATCGCTATAATCTCGGCCTGGAAGACCGTATCTAGCAACTTTCTCTGTATAACGTGGATCTCCATACCATCCTTAAAGACTGTACGGCGGACACAACCCCGCCTTCAAGTTTTGATCCGTCAGCATAGATGGAAAATGCAGCATCAACTAACTTTGATGGGAAGCAAATAATCTTATCTCCCGGAAGGGCGCAACAAAGAGTACGGTTATAATGAAATTCTGTAGGAAGAGGAATTTTCTGGGAGTTAAAATGTTCACTTCTTTTCCTCAAAAATAAAAACTTCTTTTGCTGCTCAGCAAGGACAAGATAGATGGCAGGGACGCCGAGGCGAGAGGAGAGACCACAATATGGAGTGGTAATATAAGCATTGCAATCCGCAAGAAGAATTACCTCTGCAGCGCCATGAGCTTCCGGTCCTGATCTTTTGTCATGGTCCGGTCTAGGCACCAGAGCAGTAAGAATCTTCCCCACAATTGTAAAATACCAGAGCCTCATCATTTCTCAATAGGCTCTCCACCCAGTCGCAGCCGGCCTGCCAAAACTCACAAGGAGAGAAAGACGCATATTCCTTAGATAATGGATATGCTCATACTAGGAGCGATTAGCAGCGATGGTGAGGCCGAAGTATACCATTCAATTATTTTGCGGAGTCAGGGCCCCTGCCCAAACTCCAGCGCAGTAAGTAAGTACCTTATAACACAGAAATTGTAACATTTTCAGCTGGCATAGGTCCAAGAAAACGTCCTCTTAAGATATTGCCGTAGTTTCCTTCGTCATCGCAAGTACATAACGCCAAAAGTTATGTCCTTGAAATATCGTATGTATTAGAATCAATTTTATGAATAAACGAGGCTGACCTTGGATAAATGAGGCTGCATTTAGAATCAAATAAAACTTTTTATAATAAATAATGAAGTAAACATAAGAATATCGTTTTTGGGGTAAAATCTTTTATTCATAGCTCATCATGAGCAGTATCTCAAGAGTTAAAAATTTTCTCCCTTATACATATATAGACGTGAAGCCGCATATTCGATTCTTTTTTAATTATCTTATAATAATGGGACTATATATATATATATATATATATATATATATATATATATATATATATATATATATATTACACCATAATGAACAAGCAAATTACAGAGAATATTAAAATACAAGTAAAAAAAGAATAATATACAAAGGAGTGCAAACTGGGTATCAGTAAAGTCTAGGGGGATTGTGACCCCTATTCCTGGTTAAAGCGTGCTCTTATTCCCAGGAAACACTCCCAGAAACTTTGATCACCCGAAGCAGTTCCAAACCGTGTGTAAGGAAAAACAAAATCCCAAAGGAACTTCAAATCCAAAAGGTCCAAAGGGGAACGCAAAAAAATCGTAACTAGGTGTAATCGTGTGGTTTTAGACAGAGAAGAGAGGAGAACTCCAAACAGCTTGGTAATAATAGTACCACCAACTGTACCTATTGTAAGACCTACAACTCTATATATTGCATCGAGTGGTTGGTATGCGGTTTGAGATACATTGGACAAACGAAAAATAACATCGACGTAAGAATCAATTTACATCGCAGTCAAATATACAAACTACAAAAAAAAAATCCCATGACTGAATTATCTTTAGAAATTAAACATTTCAAAGACCATGGAATTAGCGCAATGCAACTTACAATCTTGGATATTGTTATTGTCTTCAGAAAACGATTATGGTGGAAAAATTATTACATCGATAGTTAAAACACTATTTATCCTTACGGTTTAAATATTATGAAATTTAATATGATTTACATTAACGAACACTTTCAAAAACACGATTTTACCGTTGGGATTAACAATCATAGCAACTATGTAAAATATGGAAAAAAACTGAGAAATGAAAGAGGAGGAAGAAAGAAGAAAATAAATCTTAGCGATACTATCAATAATTTAATGGTATTTGTAGTGGTTAATGATACAAGGGATTTTATACCACATAAATGGACCAAGAACATCGTATTTGGAATAAGAATCAAGTATTTGATAGGCATTTGGGACTTTTGTAATAGTGACACTTTTAAAAATACTTTCTTCGAAAACTCAGGTGATATTGCTATTTTCCAAGATTACATTAAATTACGATCTAAACACTAGGTATATAGTTATTTAAAAATAAACCTATAAATCTAGCCAGGGAATATATGGTTGTTAAATACAAAAACAAAAGTTTTGATGATGTTAATATGACAGCTATATTAGCAAAACACCATGAAATGTTACCTTTAAGCAATAGAATAAGAGTTAGAATTACTTAGAAATACGTAAAACCTATATGTAGAAGATTATATAATTACAATAGTGTTTGTTAAAAGGTTAGTAACATTGTACAGAATTGCGTTTATCATGAACACCTTACTTTTAAAGATGAATACTATGGTCATGTCATCACTGGGAACCTGGAGTTATTGAGAGAATCTGATCTAAAGAAAGTGTTCGAATTGGGTACAAAATATCGTTTTCACGAGTACCGATTTATTAGAAAGTCTGTTGAAGATGACATAGATGGATTCGTGTACAAGACTGCCGTGAAATAGAGCGTACCCGCCGAGGTTTTAAAAGAATGGAAGGAAGTTGTAATGGGGGACTTCATGAAGAAATACAATGGTGCAAGTGAACAGTGTACATTGAAACACTATGATAGAGATACATTAGAGGTATTGCATGCAAACTTTGTAATAACTTATGTCGATAAGGTAACCGCAAATTATACATTCACATGCATAGTTTTATACAAAAAGTTACTTATTGAGAGTTACAGTGATCGGAATGCATATCTACTATTAAATAAATCAAGATTTGAAGTGGAAAATCGTATTAAAGCAAAATACAAACAATTAGGTTACAGTGTTAAATCCATACGATTTCCATATATAGCGATGATTCCAAAACTGCATAAAGATCCTATTAAATTTCGACCCATAACAAATGGTTTCAGAACGTATTTAACTATTGCTAATAAAATTATCCTTAAAATATTAAAGGGAGTAATGGTTAAAATTAAAATAAAAGGTGTTCTTTCGTTACTAATTCCCTCGTGGTGAAGGAGCGCCTACGCACCACGCCCACAAGACTCCCCCCACAGGGTTTCCAATGGCGAAGGAATGCAGCTTCACTTTATATCAAGAAGAAATGCAGCTTCACTTTTATAGAGGCTCCCCGAAGGGCGGAAGTCTGACTTGGCCTCGACATGACAACATCCATGCCCGCTGGCGGGATTCAAACCCGCAACCCGGCAATCCAGCGATCAGTCGGAAACGCATGCCCCTGACCGCTCAACCACCGGATTGGCACTAAAGGTGTATATTTCATTAGTAACAGTAACAAAGTCATTAAAAAAATTAAAAATATTCCTGAAAGTTTATACTACAAAATCTATGATTTTAATGATTTCTTCAGTAACATTAATATAAACGATTTGTTTGAAATTGTAATGGAGATTTGTGATCAATACTGTATGCAATCCTGTATTACAAAAGGTAAATATAAACATTTAGTTGAATTAGTTCTTTTTGAAATTGTACTACATGATGGTTCGAATTTCTATTAATAACTATATGGTATACCGATGGGAGGAGAATATTCCTCAATTCTGGCAGACATTTATTTAAACAAATACGAAGAAGGAACCCATGTTTTAAATGAATTGATGTACATACGATATGTTGACGACATATTAGTGATATGTTGCAGTAAAGAATATGTTACTTTGGTTTTCATCCCAAATGTTTAAAATTATCTGAAACTCCTTTTAACCAATATTAGAGTTTAAATTTTCTCGATTTATCTATTTATAAGGATAAATGTGCTACAACCGGTTATCGATTATACGATAAACGAAGGGATTTTGGATATGATATAACTTTATTATATTATGGAATTCAAGTCTGCACAGAAACGTGCTTAGAAACATCGTTATTAATCCACTTTTACGTAGCAAACAACTGAATAGCAATGAAAGTGATCGCTATGTATGCGACCATAGATTTCTGATTGGAACGATCAAACAGGGATTTCCAAAAAAAGTATTTGTGTGACATCATTAGCGGTTTCTTTGGCATAACCGTAACTGAAAGTTTTAATTTGTACGGAGATAAAAGTTCGGGCGAACAGTAAATTTACTAGTTTTGTGCCAGGACTGACTATGTATGTTGCATTTCTATTAGAGCTCTGGTAATGAGGGTGGAGTATACAACGCAGTATGTGGGACCACGTTTCAACCTTACACAAGGTATTTTAATATATTGCAGTGCAATGTTATTGTTGCTTTATTTAGTGCTGTATATCTATTTATTGTCGTGTCTCATGGCAGGGGACATGCTTGGGGTTAGTATAAATGTTTATTGGCTTGTCCTAGCTCAGAACATTTTTACCGTGTCTAAGATTCCACCAAATGCGGGCTAATCGTATGACTTTAATTCACCTTGTATGTATTGATACTTAAGCATTCTACTCTTTGGCAAAGTACCTGCTACCGGGAGTGTCGTTGCGAAATTAAGCTTGCCACCGGGGAGCGGGGATTACAACCCCCCGGCTATCTTTTGTGACATTGCTTTCATTTTCATTTTCATTCCTTTGGGGTTGGATATATATATATATATATATATATATATATATATATATATATATATATATATATATATATGATATCATATATGTATATATATATGTATATCTATATATGTATGTATATATGATCTATATATGGATATTTATAGCTATATATATATATATATATATATATATATATATATATATATATATATATAAATAAAAATACATAAAATGACTTAAAAAGCCAAACTCGCTTCCAAAAATTTAAAAGAACATTATAAATACAACGGTAAAGCGCCATGCTGCTTTATGCAAGTGTAAGACCATATAATCTCCCAAAAAGGACAAGTTCCTATATACCCATAAAGATGTTAAAAGAGTATTTATGAAGTGACGGCCGGGGAGAGTAGCGACCCCCAACTCTCCGGTTAAAGCTTTTACTGCAATGGCGAAACGCTCCCGGTAGCCGAAACCTTCAAACCACATCCAACAAGATACTCACCATTACCTCAATAAACATAAAAACACTTTAAAAACCAAGTCAATTATATAAAACCCTTAAATTACTTTAAGCAACACTAATAACTATTCAAAGATCCGAAAAGGCGGCGGGGGGGGGGGGACAAAATCCCACATCAGCATATTATAACTATTGTATGGAATTTTTAACTAAGTGGTTATATCATGTATTTTCAAAATGATATTAAAACACCATAAAAGAAATGTACATAAAACATATTTTCCCAAACCTGATTGAAATAGCGATGGAAACTATATTGACTCGAACCTAGAAATTACTAGTATAGGAAATCATTAATAATGTGGTTATTTTTATATACTACAAATAAAAACCAAATATCAATTTGAGGCCATAAAACGATTAATGTATGAAATCATTCACAAGGTGGTTATTAAGTATAATACAATAAAAAACCAAATGGCAATTTTGCCAGTTCAAAATGTGAATAAAATCCAACTTTTAAAAATTCACGATAATTTTCACACAATAAACCTTCCTCATTCTCATAGAACTTTTACGACAATGCCCTTTCAGGCAACCCTGAATGACTAATCAGGTATACAATACGCGAAACTTTCCAAAATCCAACTATACCTGTCATTCCATTATAACATAACAATGTACCATATGTGACCAACCCATCTACCATTCAGACATTCAAAACACCAGAAAAGTCAAACATCAATAGAACAAAGAATCTCCATATCCAACCAACCAGCACTATACGACTTCTCTCAAGCCCAGGTTTTAAACCATTTTTTAAACTGTTAGGGATATCAAATCTTTTCCAAAATAGCGCTTTCTTGTCTTGGTCACAGTTAATCCATGAAAATCTGAAAAAATCTTTATCAAAAAAACAGGGGGATAACCCTCCTAAATAGCCTCTCTCATTAAATGGATATCACTTGTGTATTGAGCCAAACTTGAAGAATTCAATAACTTATGACGTGATAATTGATTTAAAATCAAATTTCTGAAAATGTTACGATGCAAACACGTGGTCCATGACGTCATAAACTTTATGTCAAAATCAAAAGATTTACGTTTGTCATAAATATGGTAATGCTGTGAAGTAGAAGGTCGCTTTATTGTAATATCTAAGAAGTTGAGACTTAGATCCGCATTACTTGGTGTTTCCAGTAAAGTCAATGATGTTGGATAAAAATCGAAATTCAAGCTATAATTGCATAACAAAACCTATCATAACAAATCAGATATGCATAATAAAACCTATCAACGAATATTTAATTTTAAAATATATTAACAAATGTTATGACTTCATTCCTTTTACTCGGATTTTGAAATATTTTAGATATTCTTTGCCGGTTATAGACTTGGAATTAAAGGTGGCCTTTAAATACGGTATACCTTTAGGACGGAAGTTTTTTAACTATAACTTTTTAAGTACTAATTTACACTTGTTTGATGATGGGAATTGTGATTGTATGCTATCAATTTTTCGAAATGAACATCATGGACATATTGTTACTGGAGATTTGGGTATCGTGAAATCAAATATAAGGACTTTTTTTGAGTTGGGTACAAAATATCGTTTTCAGTCAGGAGTTTCAATTAAAAAATCTATTAATAGTGATTTATTACATTATATCCAAGGAGCGGCTTTAAAATACAGTTTACCCACTGAAACTTTTGAAGAGTGGAGTAGTTTGGTTTTAATTGAGTGGGATTCATGGAATCGTTGGAAGGGGAGAAGTGTGGCTTTGAATATGCATCAGCGTTATAATGATGGTGAGTTGAAGGAACTGCAACGAAAATACGTCATTACTTATGTAGACAAAGTGACTTCCAATTTTGCTTTTACATGTAAAAAGTACTATGTTATGTTGTTGGGCAAAGCATATGATGATAGTAATATGTATATATCGGTGAATCAATCAAACATAGAAATTGGCAATCGTATTCAGGCTTTGTATAAAAAGGCGGGTTTAAGTGTGGGAAGAATTAGGTTCCCTTATTTAACATTGATACCTAAGCTACACAAAGATCCAGTGAAGTTCCGACCAGTTACTATAGGTTACAAAACGTATTTAACTAGAGCTAATAAATCTTTATTGAATTATTTAAAAATAGTATTACGGAATCTTTACAGACAGGGCAGCTATTTTATTAGAAATAGTTATGAAGTTGTTAACAAGCTGAAAGAGATGCCAAATATTAAAATTTACAAGAGTTATGATTTTGCAGATTTATTTAACAATATAGACATTGAGGACTTGAATAGTATTGTTATGGAAAATTTCCATAGCTGTGACTTACAGTCATATATTGCATTGGGAAAATTTAAAGCATTACTAAGGCTTGTGTTGTTCGAAACGGTTCTTTTTAATGGTAAGAGTTATTATAAACAAATTAAAGGAATTCCCATGGGAGGTAATTGTTCCTCCATACTGCCTGATATTTACTTGGACAAATACGAAAGGGGTACACACATCCTGAACGAAATATTGTTCTTGCGTTATGTAGATGATCTCCTATGTGGATTTGAGGATTATAATTATAGCTTGAATTTCGATTTTTATCCAACATCATTGACTTTACTGGAAACACCAAGTAATGCGGATCTAAGTCTCAACTTCTTAGATATTACAATAAAGCGACCTGCTACTTCTCAGCATTACCATATTTATGACAAACGTAAATCTTTTGATTTTGACATAAAGTTTATGACGTCATGGACCACGTGTTTACATCGTAACATTTTCAGAAATGTGATTATAAATCAATTATCACGTCATAAGTTATTGAATTCTTCAAGTTTGGCTCAATACACAAGTCATATCCATTTACTGAGAGAGGCTATTTAGGAGGGTTATCCCCCTGTTTTTTTGATAAAGATTGTTTCAGATTTTCATGGATTAACTGTGACCAAGACAAGAAAGCGCTATTTTGGAAAAGATTTGATATCCCTAACAGTTTAAAAAATGGTTTAAAACCTGGGCTTGAGAGAAGTCGTATAGTGCTGGTTGGTTGGATATGGAGATTCTTTGTTGTTCTATTGATGCTTGACTTTTCTGGTGTTTTGAGTGTCTGATTGGTAGATGGGTTGGTCACATATGGTACATTGTTATGTTAGGTATAGTTGGATTTTGGAAAGTTTCGCGTATTGTATACCTGATTAGTCATTCAGGGTTGCCTGAAAGGGCATTGTCGTAAAAGTTCTATGAGAATGGGGAAGGTTTTTTGTGTGAAAATTATGGTGAATTTTTAAAAGTTGGATTTTATTCACATTTTGAACTGGCAAAATTGCCATTTGGTTTTTTATAGTATTATACTTAATAACCACCTTGTGAATGATTTCATACATTAATCGTTTTATGGCCTCATTGATATTTGGTTTTTATTTGTAGAATATAAAAATAACCACAATGTGAATGAATTCATACATTAGTCGCTTTATGGCTTCAAATTGATATTTGGTTTTTATTTGTAGTATATAAAAATAACCACATTTTTAATGATTTCATACATTAATAGTTTCTAGGTTCGAGTCAATATAGTTTCCATCGCTATTTCAATCAGGTTTGGGAAAATATGTTTTATGTACATTTCTTTTATGGTGTTTTAATATCATTTTGAAAATACATGATATAACCACTTGGTTAAAAATTCCATACAATAGTTATATAGTTATAATATGCTGATGTGGGATTTTGTCCCCCCCCCCCCCCCCCCGCCGCCTTTTCAGATCTTTGGATAGTTATTAGTGTTGCTTGAAGTAATTTAAGGGTTTTATATAATTGACTTGGTTTTTAAAGTGTTTTTATGTTTATTGAGGTAATGGTAAGTGTCTTGTTGGATGTGGTTTGACGGTTTCGGCTACCGGGAGCGTTTCGCCATGGCAGTAAAAGCTTTAACCGGAGAGTTGGGGGTCGCTACTCCCCCCGGCCGTCACTTCATAAATACTCTTTTAACATCTTTATGGTATATAGGTACTTGTCCTTTTTGGGAGATTATATATATATATATATATACTCTTTTGCAAAAAAAAAACAAAGCACCATGAAGAAATGGACTGTTCTTATTGAAATTAAATATGCGTGCAGCTCATACACAGGTAATGAAATGATTACAAAATCAAGACCGCAAGTCCCATCAATGGTTAGTAATTGCACATAGAATTTTCAAATCAGTGATTGGTGAAATCCTCCTTGGCGGCAATGCATGCTTGTATACGTCTAGGTAAAGAGTGATAAAGTTTTCTAATGTCATCCTGTGATACATTCTGCCAGATATTCCTTAATTGTTGCTCCAGATCTATGTTATGCTAAATTTAGGTGGGTTTTGCGGCCACCAACGCAATGTATACAACAGTGAGTTTTAGTGCATGTTTTACATGCATGGCTAATCTACTGATTAACAATTAATTATTTAACTGGATTTTACGATAGAGTAAATATATATATAAATAAGAAATTATCGGCACAAATAATCGGCACAATCTTGTTGCTTTAAAAATAAACCTTTTGCCAAGAAGATTTTGGGTGATTTTGCACTTATGCTGGGTTTGCCAAGGAGATTTTTGTTTTATCGTATTATTTACGAGGGGGAATTTCTCCGCCTGAGGGTGAATCGTCCACTCACACTCATGTCGCACATGTGCAATAAGCAGATGTGCGACATGACTGTGAGTGAATCGTCCACTCATGTCGCACATGTGCAATAAGCAGATCTACACTCGGAGAATATGTTTGGGAACTAACGAGGAGGGGGATATTTCTTTTGCAAATGTGCGAGTTGTATTTCCACGTGGGTCCATCTTTATTTTAATTTTAAGCTGTTAATTGTAAATTTTTGTGACTTCCTTTACATGGTTGGCATGTTTTTAATTGTGCTTTACATTTATGGGCTATGTACTTTTGATTTTTCGATTTTAATTGTCCGAAAATGATCGATTTTCTGAGTCTCTTGCAAACACAAAAGGTGTATGAATTATTTCGATCCTAGTCATATTTTATCCATTGTTTTATTTAATAGTATAGTATGCATATGTAATCACAATAAATACCTTTAGAAGTAAATGATCTTGTCGTCAGGGTTTTACCATGATTATATTTACTTATTTGTTTACTTCAACTTTCGATTTTACTAATCATAAGCCAGTTGATTAGTTTGTTTGAGATATAATTATTTTTAATTTTCTGTTTGTTCAGACTGATTTGCTGGATGTGTCGAAGCAGATTGAATTAGAAATGAAATACTTTTAGATTATTTATACTGTGAAATTACTATTATATTTTTTATTTCTATTTATTTTAATGAGTCCTTCAAATACATTAGTTTATAGCACTTTTTTAATTGGATTAATTGATAAAATAAAGAGTGGAATGGAAAGTTTATTTTCTAAAACACTAACATTGCTTAAATGATTTTAAGTAAATGTACACTACTACTCATTTTTACTTTCCTTATATACAATAATGTATAAGGAAAGTATTGTGACGGGATCGAAAATTCGAATGCTAGTTTTCGACGGCAGAGCACGTTTAAAGCATCCCTGATCACGAATCAAACATTTTTGAAGTGATGTCTGTGTGTGTGTGTGTGTCAGTGAGTCTGTGGAGACGATAACTGACGAATGAATGGACCGATTTGAACGAAATTTGGTACAAAAATCACAATCCGTAAGTACTGGAAGACTATTGTTTTTATACGTAATCAAATGTTCAGAACCTCTAAATTTTGAGTGAAATTTTGAAAAAATCGTCAAAAAATCAAAATCGCTAATAAAGTTCAAATAGACATTTCTTATGTAATTTTTCATTAGAAAGCGATTGACATAAATATTAGAATGCTAACATGAACCGTTCTCGAGATATTGCACAATTTTCAAAAAAATTATCAAGTCATATAAAATAAAAAAAAATATTTCCAATTGAGAAACATGTTCACTTTTCATATCTAATACCATGCGATAAATTTGGTGGCATCATTCTCGTGGATTCTAGCTCGTTCTATTCATAAAAAAAGATACTTTGAGTAATACTTTTGTATTTAAACGCCAATAGTCATTTATCTGCTTTAAGAATAACTTATTTCTTCTTCCATAACGCTTGGCGAGATTTTGGCGACGAATTTGGTAGAATTTCGCCAACTTGGCGACTTTTTAAATGTTGCTAAATTAACGAAAAACTCTCTAAATGGATAAAATTGATGCTAAATCAATGACGACTCATTGATGATGACGACATGGAAAATGACGCCTCATTGACGAAAATTCAATATCTTGAAAAGAATATAAATAACTACTATAAAAATAATCTATTTTTTTTTTACTGTAAAAGTAGTAAATTCATTGCAGTATATAAGGAAAGTCATGTGCTGCCAACATCTGAATTTTACTGTGGTCACTCATAGTGTTCTAAAGATGTATACATTTACTAGCAAATTCTGTAATGTATATGCGAGCTTGAAGTTAAAGATATGTAACGCTTTTTCTTTAAAAAAAATTGTAAATATTTTAATTAAAGTGAATATTTTATTTTTCGGTTAATTAAAAATATCCATCAAACAAGATAAATATAGTAAAATTAGAGGCTAAACGATTGTAAGTTTCTGAATTAACCGTTTTTAATACAGAAATAATGAACATTTTCATACTGCTAAGCAAACGAGTATTTTGTTTCAGATAGTCATAAAACGTAAGGGTAAAATGTTCCGTGTGGCGTCACGTGCCCATGCTTTATATAACATGATTAAAGGCCTGAAACGCCAGGTCGTCCCTGCCAGTGGGAATTAATCTATCCTATACAACACGAAATGTAAAGTATATTTGTAGGCGTGTCGTCTGTTCTCCCCATGTATCAAAACTTCAAACCTCCCCAATTTAAATAGGGAATGTAATTTACGAATTGAATTGCACGTTGCGAATATGTGAACATTTACAACAAATGATTGGAATTGTTTAAATAACAAATAATCCCACAATAAACATGGTTACGAAATTGAATGCAAATTTAAACTCTGATTCAGATCCACAGTCGCGTTTCTATTGACCGTAAATTCCATAACTTTGAGTTAATGAGAGTCAATTCGTGTGTGTAACTCAATTTTATCACGCTAATTAGACAAATAATGCCCATGCCATTCATCTGCGAGTTAATACGTAGCAGACTAGAGAAAAAAATACCGAACTCGACATGTAGTATAATAACATATACGTACATAACAGAAACGGGATAAATATTAGGTGCTTCTGTTGACTCGTATATTGATGGCTGTAGTGGAATCTCAAATCGTATGTCACCCTGTATTAGATCCTAATTTCCCATACCCTCACAAAGGCTGTTTACAATCAAGTGCTCTGAATGACGAACAATCACTGAATGTGACATCTGCAAACCCAATAAAAGTTTTGAATATCAAAAACCGTTTCGAATCTATATACATAAAATTGAAAATCTGTCTGTTTATTTATTTTTGTGTTTGTCTCTCATCATCACAGAATTTCTTGAAATTTTGTGGATAGCTTTATAATAGCTTCACTTAAAAATGAGTCCATGTTTCGAGTTTTTAGGACCAGGGGTTATCGAGATATTAATGGAAAAACGAACTTCACATAGAGATAACATCATGAAAACGATATTTTTTCCAAAAGTTTATTTGAAGAAAAAACAATATGATATCATGTTGTTAAGCAAAGGAATTAAACTCGCAATGAGTTTATACAGAGAAAAAAAGATATGTTGCTACGCAGCGGAATTAAACTCAATGAGTTTATACAGCTGAAAATAAATGATATGTTGCTAAGCAACGGAATTAAATCCAATAAATTTATACAGCTGGCGATTTTTATTCAATG
Source organism: Amaurobius ferox (assembly GCA_951213105.1). Taxonomy (NCBI): domain Eukaryota; kingdom Metazoa; phylum Arthropoda; class Arachnida; order Araneae; family Amaurobiidae; genus Amaurobius; species Amaurobius ferox. Next base: position 157,586,741 of record OX578136.1, read on the forward strand.
TTTTCTGATTTGAATAACTAAGGAATCTATATAACAATAAATTTTATCGGAATTATATTTTTGACTAGATAATATCAATTGTGGTTTATGGGTTAAAAAATTATGGGGATTATTGATATTTTCGATTTCTTTAGTGATCTGTTTTATTTCAGCAAATATTTTTAAAACTCATATAGTGTGTTTAGCTAATTGTTGATGGAGAATAAAAATAGTACGAGTACATCTTCTAATACCACATTTTAGAATTTTCATATTGACATATGTTGAACCAATTTTATAGCTCTTTCAATTTGGTATATATTGATCCAATTTCATATTTTTTGCAAATTTGTTTACAAATATGACCAGGATGTTTTATTCTTCGGATCAACTTGTGAAGATAATTTTGTATAACGAGAACAGAAATTATTATACTGTTTTTTAGGAGAATGTCAAAAATAATCATTCTCCTGTTGCTGGATACCATGTTGTAAAGGATCCCGCCGCTGGATAGCATTTGTAATGATATTATTTACTGAGTGAAAATACTCTGGACATTTGTGTTGATGTTACCATAGCACCATTCGCTCCGGCGAAGTAGATTGTATTGAAATGTGCTGTCATTGAAGGAATAGCGTGTCTCTCCAAAGTAGTGAGACTTTCGTATCAAAAGATGAAGATGAAAATAAACCGTTTCTCAAGCATGGAATAGATGAGGCATCGTTTGAACAGATATAACAAACTTTTATTGTAGACTCGTGAGATATCTATACAAGTACAGAATAACATTCTATGGGGCAAGGGCATGTGAGTTAGCAGCGCTAAAAAAGTGCGACCTGCTCCTCCAAAAATCGTATGGCGTCTCCCAGATGCGCGTCTCTTTCGTGTATATATTCTGGTCCAAAATTTGAGGACCACCCGGACTAAGCTTTCTGGAATGTTTTTTCCAAGCTCTTCATATCAGAGACCACCTAACGCTCCCCTCTGTGATTAGTTCTCCCTTCTCTGATGACGGCTCAAAATGGGTGCATTTCTCCGAAATCAGACTGTGATGACAGAGCTTTATAGCTCTGTTTTCCCAAAACTGCAATGCAGGCGGTTTTAAGGTGCATGAACTCTGAAACTGTGTTGAAAATGGTTGAAAATAGGCTCGAAAAAATTACGGGTTCCTCACAGAGAATTAAATTAAATATTTAAATAGAATGTTTTGAATAACAATGAATGTCATTTAGAATACTATAAGAATTTACACATGAATGAGAGTTTTAAGTTTCTTTATATTATATTCCTTACGAAAAACAGGGTTACTGCTAGTTTAAGCAAAAATATGGAATAACACCTATATTTGAGAGGCAAAATGGTGTAGGTTCTTTTTTCCAAATCCCTTCGTATCGTCAGCCCTCATTCGAATTTTTTAAATTTTCGATTTCTTAGTTGGTCTGGTAGCTAAAAAGGATCTAACGAGACCAAACCCAAAATTCTAGTTAAGCAAAGTGCTCGATAAAATTTTGATAAACCATTCCTTCACACACTCAATCCATCAGTTAGCTGTAGTGTATATTATATAAATTGTGGGTGTCAGAATCTGATTTTTATAGGATGGTTGGAAAGTTACGCAGATCAAATGTTACAATCATAATGGATATATCCCTAAAATTTTCGTGAAACGTAAACTGCCGTTAATTGCCACGAAACATTAATTAAAACGGCAAATACCCTACATGCTCCTAATGATGATCACAGATTTATTATTGCCTTACTGTTGTTCTAGTTTATATATACGTATATAACGATCAAGTCTCGTTTTTATGGTCAAAGGGAATTCTATACTTGCGGTGAACCTAACCTGAAACTAAAGGAGTATTGGAGAATTGTAAACCTCCGCTAAGAAATATAGTTCATCTATTAAACGCTGTTAACAATAAAAAAATAAAAAAATCGGTATTATGTCAATAATATAAGTTTAAAATCCATGTTATCTGCAAAATGGGCGTAATCCTAATTACTTATAATTTAGCAGGTCGCAATGTGAAAAATGGAAATCAAAATTGTTCTGTAGCATTCTCTAAACTTCAGATCTTATTGCCCAAAATTGACTAATAATTGACTCGGTAATAGATCGTTCAGGCGTTTTTAGTTGAAAAGTATCAACATTTTATCGAGAAAGCTAGATTTTTGTTATCTGATTATGGGTTTCAAATAAAAAAAAATCTGATGTGGGCAACACATGACTTTTCTTATATAATGCAATGAATTTACTACTTTTACAGCAAAAGAAATCTGATGTGGACAGCACATGACTTTCCTTATATAATGCAATGAATTTACTACTTTTACATTAAAAAAAAATAGATTATTTTTATAGTAGTTATTTATATACTTTCCAAGATATTGAATTTTCGTCAATGAGTCGTCATTTTCCATTTCGTCATCAGCAATGAGTCCTCATTGATTTAGCGTTATTTTTATCCATTTGGTGAGTTTTTCGTTAATTTAGCAACATTTAAAAAGTCGCCAAATTGGCGACATACCACCAAAATCGCTGCCAAAATCTCGCCAAGCGTTATGGATGAAGAAATAAGTTATTCTCACAGCAGATAAATGACTATTGGCGTTCAAATACAGAAGTATTACTCAAAGTATCTTTTTGATGAATGGAACGAGCTCTAGAACCACGAGAATGATGTCATCCAATTTATCGCATGGTATTACATATGAAAAGTGAACATGTTTCTCAATAGGAAATATTTTTTTTTATTTTATATGACTTTTTGATAATTTTTTTGAAAAATGTGCAATATCTGAAGAATGGTTCAAGTTAGCGTTCTAAAATTTATGTCAATCGTTTTCTAATAAAAAATTACATAAGAAATGTCTATTTGCGTAACTTTATTAGCGGTTTTGATTTTTTGACGATTTTTTTAAAATTTCATTCGAAAATTTAGGGGGGTTCTGAACATTCGATTCGTATAAAAACAATGGGCTTCCAGTGTTTACGGATTGTGATTTTTGTACCAAATTTCGTTTGAATTGGTCCATTCGTTCGTCAGTTATCGTCTCCACAGACTCACTGACACACACACACACACACACATACTTTCACACACACACACACACTTTCACACACACACACATACTTTCACACACACACACACACACACACAGACATCACTTCAAAAATCTTTGATTCGTGATCAGGGATGCTTGAAACGTGCTCTCCCTTCGAAAACTCGAATTCGAATTTTCGATCCCGTCACAATACTTTCCTTATACATAATGTATATAAGGAAAGAAAAAATAGGTTTTTCTTATAGTAGATACTTATATTTTTTCAAAGATATTGAATTTTCGACAATTAGTCGTCATTTTTATCCATCTTGCAAGATTTTCGTTAATTTGGCAACATTTAAAAAAGTCGCCAAGTTGGTGACATTCTCTAAATTTGTCGCCAAAATCTCGCTAAGCTTTATAGACGGAGAAATAAGTTATTCTTATAGCAGATAAATGACTATTGGCGTTCAAATACAAAAGTATTACTCAAAGTATCTTTTCTCAAGCATGGAACGAGCTAGATCCACGAGAATGATGTCACCCAATTTATCGCATGGTATTACATATAAAAAATGAACATGTTTTTCAACAGTTAATATTTGTTTTTAATTTCTGGGATTTGTTGATAAATTTATTTGAAAAAATGTGCAATATCTCGGGAACGGTTCATGTTAGCGTTCTAAAATTTATGTCAATCGTTTTCTAATGAAAAATTACATAAGAAATGACTATTTGCGTAACGTTATTAGAGGTTTTGATTTTTTGAAGGTTTTTTCAAAATTTTACTCGAAAATTTAGGAGGTTCTGAGCATTCGATTACGTATAAAAACAATAGGCTTCCAGTGTTTGCGGATTGTGACATTTGTACCAAATTTTGTTCGAATCGGTCCATTCGTTCGTCAGTTATCGTCTCTACAGACTCACTAACACACACACAAACAAATATTTTCACACACACACATATTTTCACACACACACACACATACTTTCACACACACACACACATACTTTTACAAACACACACACATACTTTCACGCACTCACACACACATACTTTCACACACAGACACACACACACTTACATCACTTCAAAAATGTTTGATTCGTGATCAGGGATGCTTGAAACGTGCTTTCCCGTCGAAAACTCGAATTGGAATTTTCGACTTCGTCACAATACTTTCCTTATACATTATTGTATATAAGGAAGGTAAAAATCTGATGTGATTAGCACATGAATTTCCCTACAAGCTCAAATTAATTTTTTGCTTATTTATTTAACAATTCATTAAATTGAGTTTAATTCTACAAAATAACACGCATAATTATTTGAAATGAGACTGAATGTGCACTTTTAATAGAATTTTCGTTTCCATTTTGAAAGGGCGTATTTTCAAAGGCAGCATAGCAGAAATGATAGAAACTAAAGTATCTCGAGTACGGTTCGATTGAGAGCAATGGGATTGCTTTTATTCTTTTCATCGTCAAAAATTACGTGTAAAGCAGCCATTTACTTGATACATCTAAAAATACGTAGTCTTTTAATCCAGATTTTAACGATTTTTGCGGGCTATTTCGTAAAAACAAGCAGGTTCTTTTTTTCCCCCAAAGTCGTACCAAAATGTTCTTAGCACCAAAGTAACCCACAAGTGACTTAACTACCAAATTTTGTGAAACTGGGTCAATTAGTTTTTTAACTAGAGTGGATACATGCGATTTTTGCGGGCCATTTCGTCACAAGGGACTTGCAAAATTTTATGAAATTTAGTCAATTCGATTTTGAGTTAGAGTGGATACATATTTTGAACACACACACACACACACACACAGACGTCACGCTAAAAAGAGTTTTTCGTGTTCTAGAGGTCTCAAAACGTGTAGTTCGTCGAAAGCTCGAGTTACGAATTTTGGCATGATTCCAATACCTTCCCTATACATTACCAAGTATGAATGAGGGACGCCAATGCCTGCAAAGGGGAATCGAACTGTTTGGGATATTGTATGTCAAATACCTGTCTTTTTGGGAAGTTCTTCAATTGGGATTGATGCTGTCCCACCCGTAAGCAAAAGGTTAATGTAATGTAAACAACATTGCTGTATGCCTTTATTTATCTGTCGCCACATTTGGCGATTTCCGTAGGATGACGAGATTATGGTAGTCTACTAAAAAAAAGTACTTTTCTTAGTGGATGATAGCATTTTTTCTGATTATCAGGTTAGATTTAATCGAAATGTCAGTTAATTTGGTACTTAGAAATAGATTTACATATTGTTATTGAGAAAAGCGTCAAATGACAATTGAACGCTGAAATTATTGTGCCGTGAATCTTGCGTATCAGTATTTCGCCGTGAAAGAAGCAACGTTATTGCATAATATAGGGCAATTCATATGCTGTCAACACCAGATTTTCATTTAAATAATATGAATGTTTAAAATATAAATGAATAATTAATAACTTATGCTTATCCGTCAAAATCTCGAATTCGAAAATTTTACTATACACGAGCATAAAAAAGGGAAAACAGAACTTTATGTCAATAGACAAATATTCACAAACTTTCATTCTATACTTGTATCCTGCAGGTCTTAGAACAGAGGAGGGTTCTAAATATGTCGGCTGCATCGTTGCGCCGATCTCGCACCAGCGGATGAACATTTCGGTGTGCGCACAGCGATAACGCAGTGCTGGGTCCTCCTGAGATTGTTTTCCCGTATTTATGGACGAAAACCTAGCGTTCCGGGCCGAAATGAATGCTCCCCGCGAGCAACTAACTGTATAACCAGCGCAAAAACAACACAACTCTCATTTTCCTGCCATCTTCTATCTTCGTAAGTGTCATGCTCGGCGCTCCCCTCCAACGAATACTTTGAGTGGATGCCTCCTGAGCTGCCCACTCCAAATGGTTTTTGTGATCTGCGCATACATTATTCTTTTAAATGCGGAGATACATCCAATGTATTCTTTGAAAAGAAGCAACTTTTTATTAATAATATATAGCGAGTTGCGCAGAGGAGGCAGTTGGTCATCAATATAGTCGCGAATGAAGATAAGTAAGATTACAAATTGCTACCCGCGTCTCACGAAGAACAACAGTGATGTAATCGAAGGGAAGATAGAGGTCTTAACTTCCCATTGGATGGAGAAGTGCTTTCACATTGAACAAATAGTTTCTATGACTGTCGATTCAGAGCCGTTTTTGACAATAGTTGAGGTAAGCAAGTACTAGGAGCTTGCGAAGCTCTGGGGACTCATCTTTCGCACTCAATGTACTCTTTTCTACTGTAAAACTTTTATGGGGGGGGGGAGGCCTAGAATTTACTTTTAATAAGAGAAGGTGGCTCTGTGTTGATCCCTCAGTCAAACTCTCCCTTTCCGAAATAATGAGTACGCCTGGTGACAACGAAATCATCATTCCAAAGTAAGACATCAACTTTTTCTATAGGAAAAGACAATATCCATGCTTGTTTGTCAATGTTGGCAAAATATATGCGACAGATTTATGGTATAGTTTGACGCAATATTTCAAATTTGAAAACTTATGGGAGATATTGACATGTTCGCGATAATTCAATATTTCTGAAAATTTAATTTAGTTTCTTTATAATCCCTATTGCTGTGTGATGATAGATTCATTATTCTGCATAAAAAGTATATCAAGTTTCACTGTTTGTGTGATAGGTAATGTTTTGTTAGTGGGGGGGGAGTCGAATAGAATTTATGTTTTATTAGAGTGGGTCTTAGGGGTCGTAAAATAATTTCATTTTGTTAAAGGTTCGTGTTGTAATTATATTTTATTACGAGGTCGTAATGTAATTAATAATATTGATCCTGAAGGTGTGTGTGTGTTTCGCGGGTGTCCTAGGATTTTTAGAACTCAAAAGTTGAGATCTGGAGGATAGGGGAGAATATTTTGCTCAACTTTATACACTCTTTCTAACGGGCTTCAAATATACTATGTATAAGAATTTTTACAAATTGCAACTGAAGGCCAACGGCCCTACCGTGCAGAAAACACCGGTTCTCGTTAGATCACCGAAGTCAAGCAGCATCGGGCACGGTTAGTACTTGTGTGGGTGACCACTTGGGAACACCGCGTGCTGTTGGCACATTTCGGGTTCGGTAGCCCGGTGGTTTGCGTGCGGGATTTGCACGCTGCCACAAATGCCGTCGTGTTCATGCGGAGTACGATCACGTTAAACATGTGGGTCCGTAAGTCTTTCCGAGAGATTGGTGGTGGGGAAAGGAGGGTACGGTCCCTGTGGATGCATCCCCCACTGGGTTCCGGTCTAAATTGGGTGGGACTTCCCGGCCGTCCAAATGGTTACCTTACACCTTTCTGGTAGGTCGGACGGTCTGGGTCTCAACAACTAAAACAACAACTTGCTACTGATTCAATGTGAATTAATTATATTAAACAATCAGAGACATAACAGGAAGAATTCTCTAAAGGGGTCAAACTTCCCTAGTTGGACTCGAACCAGCAACTAACGGGTATGCTTCCCAACATTTTTAATCTGCTTGGATTCAAGTAGGGAAAAGAGTGTGCCCCTTTGCTCCAATCATAAGGTCTCAGATCAGGACTTGAAGTTTCCTTGTTTTAGTTTCACTACGACTGTATTTTTGAGACATATGTTCCTGTAATTTCTTGGTTTATTTAATCCGTCCGATATTCAAAGTCGGATGCATAGGCGCAAGAGAGGGTGTATGATCGAATGGGAGAGGGGTGGGGATTAAAATGCTGGGATTTTGTTTTCCAATAATGGTCTTAGGGAGACCTAATGTCATTTTACCGCCAATGAGGGTGGGATTACCTCCAATGAGGGTGGGATTTGTTATAACCCCCAATTTCTTGCCTACGTCTCCGTGTGGATGCAGATTGACTGCGAGTAAGGATTAAAAGAGCTACATGGACTACTGGGCCAAGATCCTCAAAATAAACAGCTGCTCCAAATTGAAATCAGCTCATACCGATCTTTTCAATTGGGATACTGGTTCTTCTCTTCTATTCTTGTAACATTCTGTACAAATCAGATATATAATATTTTTACAAATTTTATACAGATTATCTGATTTTTCTGTATAACTTGCTTTATGGTGCAGTAGAGCTGGGGTATCAAAATAAAGCATTAAAACCATAAATCGCCCAAAACTTCAAAAGAAAATAAAAGCTGTGGAAAAAACTGAATTATTAATAAACATTATTATACAAAAAATACGGTTCTCGTTTTATTTCCGAAACCGGTGTTGAAGACCCAGACCGTCCGACTTATCCAAAAGACATGAGCAACCATTTGGACGGCCGGTCCGAAACCGGTGTGTAAGTCACCGAGCTTTCTTCACCAGGACAAAAGAAACAGTGCAGTTACTTCAGAAAAACTAGAAACTGACTTATAAAAATAAATTTTAGACATGAAATTGAGATTACGCTCATTCTGCAGACAACAGCTTCCATGAACCAATTTATAGCTTATTACGAGTTAGTCAGAATAGAATAAGTGACATACATCTGCAATGGCAATGGTATAGGATGAACTAAATTCCAAAGACATTTGATGTCGTCTTAGGAGTAGAACAGAATTTTTTACTTTTCATATAGATTCGCAAGTTTGTGGCACATAGCAAGTGTTTCTTTCTGCCATTGTATACAGGGTGTCCCAAAAAGATTGAAACGCGCTTCAATTCTTTACGTGTTGGAGATAAGTAGGCAATGTAAATTGCAAAAATGTTGAAAGTAAGGTAGGAAATAAGACTACGTTAATGAAATAGTCCTCCCATTCATTTTCAAAAAGTTACACTTTTTTAATTTTTATACGACCCCCTTAGACAAATTGGGTCAACCAGAACATTTTTATTTTTAATGCAACAATACCATTAAAAAAACGCATATCTGTATCTTTAAAATTGAGCGAGTTATATTTAATTGAAAATTGAACATTGTGAATGGGGACCCTATATCGAATTAGAAATGTAAATTTGTGACATATTACAAACAAGATAAAACTGGATGATAATACATAGGATACCCAATCGTGTAGTGAGTATCACTGCTTTATATGATCTCTGTCTGTTTAATGCTTTATTTAGATGCATCTGTGATAAAAAATTTTGACACATATTAACATATTTTTGATCTAAACAATTTCCATCGTCAATTTGTTTATGATCCCTATTTTTACTGATGAAACAGCCTTTCACATGGTACAAAAAAGTAGTATAAGTCAGATTTTTTCCTTTATCATAATTCAGTTGATTTTAAAGGTACAGATATGCAGGTTTTTTTAATGATCTTGTTGCATTAAAAATAAAAATTTTCTGATTGACCAAATTTGTCTAAAGGGGTCGTATAAAAATTAAAAAAGTGTGACTTTTTGAAAATTAATGGGAGGACTATTTCATCAATGTTATTTTATTTCCTACCTTACGTTCAACATTTTTGCAATTTACATTGCCCACTTATCTCCAAGAGGTAAAAAATTAAAGCGCGTTTCAATCTTTTTGGGAGACCCTGTATATTGGCTATTCCATGCCGACGAGCGCATAAAAAGCGCGAAACTCTTCTATTGTGTCTGTTGTCTACTATAACATCGTCATTATAACTTTGGGAACGCCTCTTATAGGCGTGTTTTGTGACAATGAACATAGACGAATCAGACTTATATACAGAATTCCTAGGAAAATTCCTAAGCACCGAAATATCTTTGCAAGGAAAGGTATATGAGTGTACACATTAGATCTATCTAGAGAATTATAATGTTTGACCGATCTAATCTTATCTGTATCTTACAGAAGGAGACTTCATTTTGCATTTCGAAATCGGTTTATACCGTTACTATTTCGATTTAAAATTAGAAAATAACGCTTCGGCGGACGATAAGTAGATGAATATTTTAGAAATGAAGCTGGAACTTTCACGAACATCTGCAATTCTGGCTTTTCTTATCAGTTTGCTGAAATAATCAACAAAGTAGCTGAAAAAAAAATGAGCAAATGTTGCAGAATGTTTTACAGTGTACGCTGTTGTTGTTGTAAATGTTGCAGTCGTTGTTGTTGTTAAGTGTTAAGATTTTACATTTTGGATATTTTTTGTATCAGTTTGAGAAATTTGTTTTAAACAGAACCGCGCGTTTGTATTTGATTTATCGAGTAGAAAATTTCTTTTTGAATTTTCTTTTCTCTCATTTTCATTTCAAGTAATTATACCGTTTCAGCCCCAAAGGATCCGCATTGTATATGTGTTTGCAGTGCATTACATCTCGGGTAATAAAGAGGCAGTGGCGTAAAAAGTAAACACAAAAACCTTTTTTTTCCTTGTGAGAATTCGTTAGATGTTCCCCCTTTTCATGCTTCTCTGCCTTTCAATGCGTTTTTGGAGGGGGGAAAAAAAGAAAAAAGAAAAACTACAGTTCTCTCAGTATTTTTTTGCATAAAATTTTCTCGTATTCACCATTGAATAGAAAGGAGAGTGAAAAATGATTCGGTGATTTTTTTTTATCAACGAAAATTTTCTATTTCCTTAAAATTAATTCTGTGCTTTTCTTTATAAAGAAACGAATAATAGCTGGTTTACTTTTTATGTCCGCCTAAAACAGAAAAATGACACACATCTCTTGGGCGTTGGACTAAATAATGGTAAATTCTAACTAAAAAAACACTGGAATTTCCAATTAAAATCTTTAATTCGAATGTTTATAACACGATCCATCATGCATAGTGCCCATTAGGGTGACTTGATTAAAAAAAGACTGAATTTCGAAGGAACTGTTAGCGGTAGTGCGGAAAAGTTTTGAGGGACAAATAATAAGTGTGCAATATTATAATTTTCTCAATTATTATTTGCTGTTCTGGAAAAGAGCTCAAAATTTCTGATGAATTTGAAAACAAAAAAGATTAATCATGCATAAAACATTGATTATGAAACATTTTCCAACTGAAATTCAATTTTATTTAAACATCTTTAAAATGTGATACATTAACCGTTGATATTCTTTAAATTATCATAGTACTACAGTCATTTATTATACTTAAAAATTTAAAATGACATCGAAAAAGCCAATTCTAGTTACACAAAATGAACTTTATTCAAATGGTGTCATCGAAATATAAATCGCGTGCCTATCAATGTAAAATCAATGAATATTTCATTCATATTACTTATATTCTAGATTCCAGAGCCAAATAGTTTAGCGTGAAAAAAAATCAGCAATTCTTATACAATTCACCTTACAATCGCTTGATTTGCTTACATTCTGCGTATGTTAAAATTAGGCTTCGTAGTAGAAATAATCAAAGTTTAGTGATCATTTAAAATAAAATATATTGCAATTGCGTTGGCAGAGAATTTAGATACACAGATAATATGCAAAAATAAAGCGGTTTTCTGACGGATGCAACACTAAATATAAATGTAAACGATCTTTAAAAATCACGATCTTTACGCGGCGGGAATAAATGAATGTCACATTTTATTTTGCAATGAGTCACGCGATTTCTTCATATATCATGAGTGCAATTATCAATTCAATTTTTATTTAAACAAGAAAGATCAATCATGCATAAAGCATTAATTATGAATCACTTTCCAATTGAAATGCAATTTTATTTAAATACCTTTAAAATGCGATACATTCAGCGGTGATATTTTTTTAAATATTACAGAACTGCAATACTTTATTTATTTGAAAACTTAAAACTTCATCGAAAAAAATGAACTTTATTCAAATGACGTCATAGAATATGACGTCAATATAAATCGTCAAATGACGTCAAATGACGTCAATATAAATCGTCTGGCTCTCTATGTAATAATAGTAAATATTTCATTCATACACTTTTATTCCAGACTCCAGAGTTAAATAATTTTCCGTGAAAAAAATTCAACAATTCTTATACAACTCATCTTACAATCCCTTGCTAACATTCTGCATCCATTAAAATTAAGCTTCGTTGCAGAAATATTCAAAGTTTGATGATCATTTAAACTCAAAAATATTGTAATTGCGTTGGCGCAGAATATAGATGCACAGAAAATGCGCAAAAATAAAGCTGTTTGGAGGGATGTAACACTAAATATAAATTTAAAAGAACTTTAAAACTTACGATTTTTATGCTGTTTATGCTGGGAAAAAAAAAGATGGATGCCATATTTTATTTTGAAGTGGGTCACTTGATTTCTTCATATTATATGGGTGCCCTTACCCAGCATGTTTCACTGAACTTTTTTTTATAAATGTTATGTGATAATTCGAATATTTTTTTTAATTTTCGAAGCAGTTCGTGGTTTTTAACTTCGTTTAAAAAATGTTTGAAAAATTAAGTCCCATGGGGTTCAATATATTTCTTTTTAACACTTTACAACAAAGTTGAAAAGTGTTTATGACCTTGTTCATTCTGTCTGTCCGTTAGCACGATAACTGCCGTGAAAATGACTTAATCAAAATGAAATTTCAGTATGTTGTTCAGACGGTCTGTAGGACCTATGGGAATATAAATGAATAATATCACCCAATTAGTTTTGGATTGAACCTGGGTTGAGAAAATGAAATACATTGAAACCTATGGGACCTAATTTTTCAAACATTTTTAAGCGGATTTAAAGTTCATAAATTGCTTCGAAAATTTTAGATAATATTCAAATTATTTCATAAAATATATAAAAAAAATTTCAGCAAAATATATTCAGAAGGTTTTTAAATAAAAATTAAAATAATAATTACACCTCTTATATGAAGTAATCACGTGATCATGATATGAAAAGATCACGTGACCCACTTCAATATAAAATATGGCATCCATCTTGTCTCAAAATCGTGTTTTTTAAAGTTCTTTTTAATTCATATTGAGTGTTGTATTCGTCCTAAAACCGCTTTATTTTTGCTTAAATTCTGCGCATCTACATACTGAAACAACGCAAAGACAATATATTTTAGTTTAAATGATCATCCAAATTGGATTATTTCTACAACGAAGCATATTTTTCACTTATGTAAAATTTAAACAGCAAAATATGTAAGAAGTACTGTATTTTTTAACGCACAAGTATTTAGCTCATGGAGTCTGCATAGCTGATATGAATGAAATATTTACACAGAGAAGGACGATTTTTTTCGATGAAGTTTTAAGCATAGAATTTAATTACTTGTAGCTCCATGGTTTTAAGTTTTTAAATAACATAAATTATTTTAGTGCTGTGATGAATGGAATGATTGGGAAAATGTTATGAATGAAATGTTGCTTTTATAGAGAGAGCCAGGCGTGTTATTTTTTCTATGACGTCATTTGAATGAATGTCAGTTGTTTTCGATGAAGTTTTCAAATATAATAAATTATTGTAGTATTATGATGATTTAAAAATATTTCCGAGGAATGTATCGCATTTTAGAGATGTTTAAACCAGGCAATTTATTTTCATTTGAATGAAGTTCATTTTTTTCGATGAAGTTTTAAGTTTTCAAATATAATAAATTAATGTAGTATTGCGATAAGTTTTAAAATATTACTTAGAAATGTATTGCATTTTAGAGATGTTTAAACAAAATTGCATTGAAGTCGGAAAGTGTTTCATAATCAATGCTTTAACCATGATTGATCTTTCTTGTTTTTTTCAACTCGAGTTTAATCAGAAATTAATTGGGTGATATTATTCATTTACATTTCCATATGTCCTACAGACCGCTTCCACAACATACTAAAATTTCATTTTGATAAAGTCATTTTTACGGCAGTTATCGTGCAAACAGACAGACAGACTGACCAAAGTCATAAACACTTTTCAACGCAAAATGATAAAAAGTTTTCAAAGTAAAGTGATAAAGAGCTTTCAACGGAAAGTGATAAAGAGCAGCAAAATTACATCTTTTTCAAAATATTTATTTTTACCGAATTAATTTTCGGTTTTATGGAAACGTTGAACAGGGTGTTTCATAAAGGACACTCTAACTTTGAAATGAAGCAACTTGGAAATGATGATCGATAGAAGACTGAAACAAGTGATATGTTTATTGGGAAACCCGTAAAAATCTGATACAAAAGTTTCAAAATCAGTTACAAATGTTACTGATGGCGCTGTATGCTGTAGTCGCAGTATGGATCCCTATAAAGAGTGCTCTGAAGCACAAAGCGATCAATCTTTGGTTCGGCTGTTGAAACGTGAAAGGAAGTTAGCGTTCTGAAGGAGGTGGATAAAGTCATGTATTCCGTGGAATAACGTGATTTTCTGGTATTCAAGTGACACCGGTTAAATCGCAATCCTACAGCAACAAGGCGCAGTTTTCAATCCCAATATAAAGTTTCCAAAAGTCCTGATGTGAAAACAATTCGCCAGCTTTTCGACAAATTTCAACGGACAGGCAGCGTGACTGATGAGTTAGTGGGACATGTTGGTCCCAGGCAATCTGCAGTTTCGCCTGAAAATGTCGCGACAGTTGCTGTAGCTATTCAATCTGTGGCGATTGTGTCGCCAGTCCCGAACTCGGGACCTCTTGCTTACAAGACCGACATTATAATTATAGAGCAAGAGCTAGGTTCTGCTCAGTTCTTATAATTCGGGTACAGGTTCCAAGCATTTTTGATCCAATGTCTTTGCTGCCGCACACTCCCCTACCCGATGAGGAGCCAGGGTCAAATTTCGGCGAGGAGGGGGGCCATTCCAGAAACCCCCCGCATGTCCCCATCCGAGAATCAGTTGAGGGGCTGAAGGCCGGGAGGCGTGTCTCCTCGGGTGTGACGTCAGTTGTGGTCAACCAGGAATAGAGTGGCAAGGCCTCTGACTCTGTGTGGTGCTGCCATCTCGTGTTGAGAGGTGAGATCGTTGGTGTGAGAAGGTTGCGTGTTTCAAACGTCCAGTCATCATTGTGGCGGAAAGGAGTCACCAATACCGACCCAGGACCGAATTCGGGACCATGTGCTTACAAGTCCGACATTATAATCATAGAGCAAAAGCTAGCTTCTGCTTTATGATTATAATGTCGGTCTTGTAAGCACCAGGTTCCTGCTTTGGGCCTGGCAACCTCCATCGTCACAAGTCTATTCCGAGGAAACCCATCCGAAGAGCTGCAGTTGAATCTAGATTAATGCCATCCAGCACGTACAGAATCCTGAGGAACACCCTAGACATGTTTCCGTTCAAGATCCAATGTCACCAAGCCATAACAGTTTCAGCTGTGCGACAAAGAGAAGAGCTCGCGAACGACATGTTTGCTATGGTTTGTTGTGATGGATTTGATGTTGGCTGCATATGGTTCACAGATGAGGCTCATTTTCACCTCGATGGTATGGTGAAAAGACAAAACTGGCGTTTTTGGGATACCGAAAATCCGCATTTCTGTCAAGCACGAAATAATTAAACAAATTAAATGGAATTCGGTACGATTATTTCAATAGATAATAGCAAAAGCCTGCTGATTTATTTAGCGAAATCTAATAAGATGAAAACTTTCATTCGTAATATTTCCTCCACAAAAGCAAAGTTTGTTAATCTGAAGTAAAAGCCATGTGTTGAATACATCAGATTTCTTTACTTTGATTTCATATTTTCATAGTTTTGTCCACCACCTGCATTTGCGATTTTAGAGAGCAAAGTACTAAAATTAATTCATAATGTATGAAATTATTTCATTTGTTTTGAAAGTTTATATATGTACTGTACTACTTATTATTTCTAGACTTGCAGAATGTATGATCAAAGTCCTCAATGCCTCTATACTATGCAATATAATGTTTTCTTAATAAAGAAAGATCTCTCTCTCTCTCTCTCTGTGTGTGTCTATATGTTTTTGTAGTTTGTAGGCCATGTAATTTGGTTTGTATGGCGATGTAATTTGGTACACAGGAACTTCCAAATTCAGAAAGGTATTTTTTTAAAAATTTGAATAAGTTTTTAGTAACGTTATGTTTTAGCATTTTCGCACATATCAGCTCATTAGCGACCAAAAATATTATCGCAGAGTTACAATGTTTGAAACGAATCCATACGAATATTCGTTCATATTTATCTATATTTTTAACACTTTACAACATAGTTGAAAGTGTTTATGACTTCATTCTGTCTGTCCGTTAGCACGACAACTGCCGTAAAAATGACTTTATTAAAATGAAATTTTAGTATGTTGTTCAGACGGTCTGTATGACCTAGGAGAATATAAATGAATAATATCACCTAATTAGTTTTGGATTGAACCCGGGTTGAAAAAATGAAATACATTTAACCCTATGGGACCTAATTTTTCAAACATTTTTTAAGCGGATTTAAAATTTACAAATTGCTTCGAGAGTTTTAGGAAATAGTCAAATTATTCCATAAAATATATAAAAAAATTTCAGCAAAATATATTCAGTAGGTTTTTTAAATAAAAATTAAAATAATAATTACACCCTTTATATGAAGCAAGCGATCACGTGACCATTATATGAAGAGATCACGCGACCCATTTCAAAAGAAAATATGGCATCCATCTTGTTGTTGTTGTTGTTGTTGTTGAGACCCAGACCGTCCGACCTACCAGAAAGGTGTAAGGTAACTGTATGGACGGCCGGGAAGTGCCACCCAATTTAGACCGGAACCCAGTGGGGGAGGTATCCACAGGGACCGTACCCTCCTTCCCCTACCACCAACCTCTTGGAAGGACTTACGGACCCACATGTTTAACGTGATCGTACTCCGCATGAACACGGCGACATTTGTGGCAGCGTGCAAATCTAGCGCGCAAACCACGGGGATACCGCACCCGAGATGGCCAACAGCACGCGGCGTTCCGAGGTGGTCACCCACCAAGTACTAACCGCGCCCGATGCTGCTTCACTTCGGTGATCTAACGAGAACCGGTGTTTTCAGCACGGTACGGCCGTTGGCCCGGCATCCATCTTGTGTCAAAATCGTGATTTTTAAAGTTCTTTTTAATTCATATTTAGTGTTGTATCCGTCCTAAAACCGCTTTATTTTTTCCTAAATTCTGTGCATCTACATACTGAAACAAACCGATTACAATATATTTGAGTTTAAATGATCATCCAATTTTGATTTTTTCTACAATGAAGCCTAATTTCACTAATGGCGAATGCAAATACCAAAAGATGTAGAATGAGTTGTATAAGAATTGCTGCATTTCTTTAACGCAAAATTATTTAGCTCATGGAATTTGCAATATAGCTGATATGAATAAAATCTTCATTGATTTTACACAGAGAAGGACGATGCTTTCGATGAAGTTTTAAGCACAGAGTTTAATTGCTTCTACCTCCATGGTCTGAAGTTTTTATTTACAATAAATTATTATAGTATTGGATAAATGAAACGAATGGAAAAAAGTTCGTGAATGAAATGCTTCTTTTATAGATCGAGCCAGACGTGTTATATTTCGGTGACGTCATTTGAGTAAATTTCATTTGTTTTCGATGAAGTTTTCAAATATAATAAATTATTGTAGTAGTATGATAATTTTAAAAATATTACCGAGGAATGTATCGCATTTTAGAGATGTTTAAATGAAATTGCATTGAAGTTGGAAAGTGTTTCATAATCAATGCTTTATGCATGATTGATCTTTCTTGTTAAAATATTACCGAGGAATATATCTTATTTTACAGATGCTTAAACCAGGCAATTTATATTTCAATGCCGTCTTTTGAATGAAGTTCACTTTTTTCGATGAAGTTTTAAGTTTTCAAATATAATAAATTAATAGTATTTTGATAATTTTAAAAATATCACCGAGGAATGTATTGCATTTTAGAGATGCTTAAACCAGGCAATTTATATTTCAATGCCGTCTTTTGAATGAAGTTCATTTTTTTCGATGAAATATCAAGTTTTCAAATATAATAAATTAATAGTATTGTGATAATTTAAAAAATATCACCGAGGAAAGTATCGCATTTTAGAGATTTTTAAATACAATTGCATTGAAGTTGGAAAGTGTTTCATAATCAATGCTTTATGCATGATTGATCTCTTTTGTTAAATATATATTGAAATTTTTACATTATCTGATACATATATTGTCGCATCTGAAAAACTGATATTAGCACAATTCTATAATTTGGCTGAAAGGTCCGAATATATCATTCTAACAATAATATGTTTTTTCGATTTCATGAGCAATTTTATTAAGTGATCACATTAAGTAATCGCAAAGCAACCAGCGCATTTTCGGCGAAATTTGAGTATTTGACCTTTCTCTCGGTGAATTTTACTGAGCATTGCGCATAACAAACTAGAAAGCCTAAATTGTGCTCCTGCTCGTCGTTCCTTTTATTTATTTATTAATTTATTTATTTGTGTTTTTGCTAAAAATCATCTTCAAATGTATAATTTAAGTAGCGAGTGCATATTTAATTATTTATAAGTTGTGGCAACCGGAATAAATAAGGTTAAAGTTACACTTTTTAACTATTAAATTCATTAAGTATAATTATTTATTTATTAAATTCATCAATTTGACATGGCCATTACTCTCATATAGTAGAATTATATTTAATGTACATTGCTATGCTGTGCCGCTATTAACCCTCCAATTATTTTACTTTTCGTGTGAGTCCTATAAAGGAATATTATTAAATTATTAGAAAGATTAGAACAATTTAAACTTAACAGTAACATTTATTTAAGATACAAAATACCTATTCAATTCCAATACATTAACTACTCTTCCTATTAATTATTTATTAAGATAGAATGTGAGAGGAGAGTACGTGAGACCCTGAACCATATACCTAACGTATTTATTAATCTGTGGGTGATTGATGAACACATACCTTCAATCTGGGCCTTGTTAGCAGTACTTGGTCAATCTCGTCTGTAGTTACCGCATCAACTCGAAGTGTAATGCCCAGTCGTAACTTCATTGAATACTGCTAACTCAAACACTCCACTTATTTCATGCTATTAGGCGGATCTATCCACAAGTCATCCTGACATATCTGCATCAGTGAACTCTGAACAACTGTTCACCAGCATCTTTCTTAAGTCATTTTAGTATATCTCATTTTTTAGTCAAAAATCATGATTGTCTTATTTCTGGCCTGCTCTTGTCTCCTAAGTCAAAATCCAACTGTCTTCTCCCATGTCTGATATTCCATTACTTTCTTCGTCAATGTCTGATCTCGTTCTCTTTTATCACAGGTTGTGTTTCCTTCGGCAGGGGGGGGGGGGTAGCTCCGTCTTTACCTCTTTTTGGCGCTCATTGGTTCTTCTTTACCCAATGGCATCATTCCACATTTAGCAAGGCCCAGCTCAGCCCCTCTGGTATTGCACCCATATATTTATACTCTTCTGACCTTTACTTTCAAGTCCTAATAAACCTTGGTGCCAGCCAGACTACACGCTTTGTTCGCCATTCTGAGCATCATAAATTTCACAAATAAAAGTGTCTCATGTCAGAACAATTTCTGGTTTCACATATTTCCCCTCGGACAAAAAAACAAAAAACAAAAAAATTCAACACCAACAGAGTTCGAAACAAAGTTCGATTCACTTGCCACTCTTTAATTGGTATTTTTGACCTTTTGGGACAAATTTCGTCCAGAATTGTAGTTCAAACAGTCTAGCTGTAAACACCAACAGCTTTTTGAACACATATATTACAGTATATCAAAAGTTATGCACACATCAAATCCACCAGGTTAAGCTTCCAATTGAAGCGCAATTAAATTTTGATAATTTAAAAGTATTTTAAACATATGCACATTAACTTTGAAATGTTCCACACTAACTATTTAACTTTTATATTTTTAACACCATTACACCTTTTTTTGCAAATTGCACAGTATATTACTTTTTCAACACAATTATTTTCCTCCTTAATCTAACATTTTTCATAATTAATAGCTTCATTACATATATAATATTTTTGCATAACCTTGACATTGGTACATACTTATTATATAACAATCAAATTTTCCCTTTAAATTCATATACTGTCACATCAGCCTCTGTAAGTAACTTTAACTTTGCCACTGGGAATGACACACTTTGACATTTCCATTTAATAGGTCATCTTGACCCAGAATGTAAGCAAAAAACAGCAACCCCTGATTTGTGAGATTGACTTGCAAAAGATCATTAGAGGAACCCCTTTTTTCTTTAAGCCTCGATACCGGAAGTGCGTACCGGAAACGGCGTTCAACTATCTTTTCCGAAAATCGGAAGTGACCAGTCAAATGAAAGACTCTCGAAAACGATTCCTTTTTCTTTAATCGTTTTTTGCAACAGCGATTAGCAGCTCGCATCCTCTCAACTTAACTCTCCCCAAATGACAAAAGCATTTTAAAGACGTTTAGTTGCCCGCGTGGTATACTGAACACAGAAGATGACGATTATACGGAGCGCACCAAAGGCTTGAAACCAAGTATTGTAAACCGTTTATGTATCCACTCGGCGTATTATATAAACGTCGACTTAGTCTATTAAATATATATATATTTCCTCATCAATTTATTTTATTGTTATTTTCGTGCAACCCACTCTCTATCACTGCATGCCGTGGTATTTGAACCACCCCTTACTGTACTGCTTTTAACGTATTTCTTTTGTTTTCATTTTAAAATCAAATTTAATAGCCCCTTATTTAAATATTATTCAGTTGGTTCCTTTGGGGTGACTTGTATGAATGTCAAAGTCATCTCTATGGTGCCTTCTATCACTGCAGCATTTATACCCCTTTATACTGACTTCATTCAATGTTTTGAAAATCATTTTATTGTATTATTTTATTTAAATTTTATTTCACCTTTCCATTTGTTATTGAGATTCTCTGTTATTTAATTTGTTTTCTCTATACCATCCATGTGACTTTATGAAATTAAAAAAAAAATTGAAATTTTTTTTTAATTTTGAAATTTAATTTTAAACTTTTAAATTTTTTGATATATAATTTGTTTAAATTTTTATTTTAACTCCCTGCTTAAGACTTTCATAATTTTCAAATTTTATATAAATTTTTTTTTCTTTTTTAACCAACTAGAATTTCATTTCTTGTCTGAAAACCCTTTATTTACCTAAATGAAAATTTTTATTTTATATTTTTAACAATTGAAATCCTTTTTATTTATTTATTTATATATCCTTTTTAAACGCGGATTTATTTACTCACCGTAACTACAAAATTTATCATATTTATGTATATCAATTTATTTTAATCTTTATGACTTTGAATACCTGACATTTATAATCATTTAAAACGCGCGACTGTTTACGCGATTGTTTATCATCCTATTGCACCATTATTATTTAATTATTACTTTCTTTGACATTTTAGTAACTGCGGCTAACCCCTTTATTGCCTTAATACATGTTATCATTTATTTATTTACCACATGTGACATTTATTGCATCCTAATTGATTTTTATTTATCATAACATATTTCAACCTCTTATTCAGAATATCTTTTTCACAAAATTTCATATCTACAAATACCTAATCACCATTTTATATGACATTACCAAGAGAGTATATATATATATATATATATTTTATTTAGATTACCGTTTGTTTACAAACACTTTCAGGTTGCTATTGTATCTCATCGATAACTTTTAATTTTTATTTACATTCCCCACTGACATCTAAACTATTTATTACTTAACATATTTATTTATTCATTCCGTATTTATTTATATTCATTTGACATATATTTCACATTTATTTTTATTATCGTACAATTTTCCTCATCAATATTTACATTTTATTTTCATATCCATATTTATTTACATTTTATTTTCATATCCATATTTATTTATACACACAATATTATCGTAACCTTTCCTTACGTTGTAAATGAACAACAAAAATGCTTTATTTCACACTCAAAATTCTTCAATTATTTTTTTATTTCAACCTTTTTTTTTACCTTCTGTGAATTTATTCATTTATTCACTGAACAAAATTTTAACCAAATTTATTTCATTTATCCTGTTACTTTAGAAGTAATTTAGTTATTTATTCTGCTTATACAATTTATATTATTCTTCAAACATTTATTTAACTACGCAATTTTCAATGCATTTTCACACTTGAACATTCCTATACGAGATATCGTGTCCTCGATTGCTTTATTGCAGCGGGCGATTTACAGCTACTTTAACTGTTCATAGTTTAACATTTTAAATTCAAATTGATTTAACATTTTCAATTATTTATGCTTTTGTTTACTTTTTGACATAAAATTTATACCATCTATGACTAATCTTTAATATTCTCACTTTCAGCTCATTACTAATTTTTTCACTTTATTTAAACCTGTCATTCCATTTTTAAGCCTCAATACTCTCTTGAAAGATTCATCATTTTTGCCTGCCTTTGAAAATAACTTGACGTGATTGGACTTGCCTTCCACCAACATTGTCCTTGCCTGGATTTGGCTCCAGACCTTTTATCTACCCAACTAGGTAACATATTTGATTTTACCTTTCATTTTTGTAGATATTATTTGCATAAATTAATCTCTGCTTAATTTTCTTATCACATGTAACATTTTGACTTAACATTATAAATTATATTATGATATAATATTATTTTTGAAACAGAACTATACGTACAATTATTATCAACTTTTGTAAAATTCATACCATGTTCATTTTTAAAACATTCCATGATTATTCATTTTTTCTTCAGAAATTCATACCATTTTCATTCTTAAACAATTCTTTCCTTATTGCTTTTTTTTTAAAAATTCATATCATTATCCATTTTATCACTTTTAAAATATTTTTGAATTCCAGATCATTTTTTCTTTGAATCATTTTTGATTTGTCATTTTTATCTCTTTCTCATTTTACAATTCTTCCAAAACCAATCATCAGCAAATTTTGAATTTTTGAAACAATTTTGACCAAGCTTTCTCTCCCTTTGTTCATGAATGTTACTTTCAATTTTATTTGTATTAAGAATTTCTATTTCAATTAGTAACTCTAATTTTTGCCTAACATACTCATTATATTTGCTTTGACTTTCAATTATTTCTGAATCTACTTTTAGAATATCATTTCCTTCATTATCATTGTGATTAATATCCTTTATTATTTTATTATTTTCATTTTGGAAATTTTTACAAGCATTTGAATTCTGTATTTCTTGAAAATTACTATTTTCATCAACCAAATCATCCATTATTTTATTTTCAAGTGAATTTTGAGTATTTACATTATCATGACTTTGACTTTTCTTTTGCAACACATCCATTATTTTAATTTCAAGTGATTTTTGAGTATTTTTAACATTATGATTTTGACTTTGAATTTCCTGAACATTATTAACATTTTGACTTTTATTTTTCAACACATCCCTTATTTTAATTTCAAGTGAATTTTGAGAATTTCCATTATCATGATTTTGACTTTCCTCCAAAATTTTATTTTGATTTGCATTATGTACTCTTTGCAATCTAACATTTTCGTTTTGCATATTTTCAAAATTAACATTTTCATTTTGCATATTTTATGATCATTATTTTCAAACTTGTTATCACCTTTTTGATTTTACATAATTTCATGATCAATATTTTCAAAATTCTTATCAACTTTCTGATTTTGCATATTATTATTATTATTTTTTTTAATATCCTTCTTTCCATAAATTGGAATTTACAAAAACTCTCGGTCTCAAGAAATATCTTGAACTCTGCTTGTTCGTATGCTCTCTTTCGTTGGTGTTATCAGTTATATCAATTATATCAATTATATCAATCTCAGTTATATCAGTTATATCAATTTGATCTTTACTAATTTCCTTTAATTCTTCACTTTCATTTGAATTTTCTTTATTTTCATTACTTAAGTACGCTTTTCTTTCACTTGCCACAAAGCATTTATTGATATGTATTGTTATAATTTTGGCGGCACAATTATCTTTTTCTCTTATCATAATATTATTATTCTTTATTTTTTTTATCACTCTATATGGTCCTGTAAATTTGTCGTTTAACACGGGAGGTTTAATCAGTTTTCTTAGGAAAACTGTATCGCCGACCTCTATATCTTTCATACGGACAACCGTATACCTTTGTGCTTGTTTTTCAGCAGCAGTTCTTTGCAAGCTTGCAGTATCTTTCATTATCTCATTGAAAAATTTCAGGTTATGTTTAACATATTCTTTATAGTTGTTTCTATTTTCCAACTCCAAACTCATTTTACTAATATCACTGTCTTCACTTTTATTTTGAATATTATCTCCTGGCAATTGCAGGTCCCGTAAAAAAACAAAAATGCTGGTTCGTACCCCGTAGTCTTGTTTTTTGTATTGTTCACATAAAGTTTGAACCACTTTAGGGATTCGTCCAATCGAAGGTCTTGTTTGCAATGCAAATCAAGGACTCCTTCATTAAATGATGTCCCCGTTCCAATCTTTCTAATAAGGATGGCTTTGCCACACTGTTATAACAGGGCGCGGTAGCCCATTGGTTAGCGCGCTGGAGTTGCACTCGGTAGGCCCGGGTTCGATTCCAGCCACTGCCAAAACTGCCGCCGTGTTCATGCGGAGTACGATCACGTTAAACATGTGGGTCCGAAAGTCCTTCCGAGAGGTTGGTGGTAGGGGAAGGAGGGTACGGTCCCTGGGGATGCCTCCCCCACTGGGTTCCGGTCTAAATTGGGTGGCACTTCCCGACCGTCCAAGAAGTTACCTTACACCTTTCTGGTAGGTCGGACGGTCTGGGTTTCAACAACAACACTGTTATAACGTCTTTCTATATTTAGGCTGTCTATAAATTCAATGTA
Organism: Amaurobius ferox; assembly: GCA_951213105.1. Taxonomy (NCBI): domain Eukaryota; kingdom Metazoa; phylum Arthropoda; class Arachnida; order Araneae; family Amaurobiidae; genus Amaurobius; species Amaurobius ferox. The sequence continues at coordinate 157,611,473 of OX578136.1, forward strand.
TTCCTTACTTTTAAATTGACTTCCATTATCACTTTGTATAGTCCTAAAAATCCCGTACGAGGTGCAATATTGAACCAAAATGTCCACTATAGTTTGTGCTGAGATGTTTTTGACTGGATATGTTTCCAGATGTCTGGAGAACATATCCAACATTGTCACAATGTAACAATGCCCTCAGTTGCTCCGCGGTAGCTTCCCGACAATATCAATTTGTATATGCTCGGCACAAGCAAAAACCGGGCTCATGATCTGCGGATTGGCAGGAGGGATATTTTTGTCTTTCATTCTCAGGCACTTATCACAGGATTTGACAAAATTTTCGACATCAGCCGACATGGCGGTCCAATAGTATTTCTTCTGTACAATTTGCAATGTCTTATCTACACCAAAATGAGGAAAATGAGCCAATTCCAGCACCTCCTTTCTCAACGTTTGTGCAATGACAATCTTGTTCTCTTTATTGCTCTTAAATTTATCTCTTTTATTTTTCTTTGTAATCATGACCAGATTCGTCGCATTATCTATAAAATACTTTTTCTTATTTTGCGTTTTTATTTTGCTTTCCGCGATTGCCTTCCTAACATTTTTTATTTTTTTATCTTTAAGCTGCTCTTTTACTATTAGTTTGATATTGAAATCCTTTGTTTGCATTATATTATTTACCATTTTCTCTTGATTTTCTTGGTCAAAAATGTATCTGGAATTATAATCTGCTGGATTATTTTCTCCAGGTTGGTGTTTAAATTCGAAAGTAAAAGTACTAATTTCCATTAGCCATCTGGCTATAATACTTGATTGCTTTTCTAGTTTTCAATGATGCATTAGTGACTTTGCATCACTTAATAAAACAAATTCTCTTCCAAAGAGATATTCACGGAAGTGTTGCATAGCCTCATAAATTGCCAACAACTCCAACTTGATAGCTGGATATCTTTTCTCGGCATCATGTAGCCCTCGTGAATAATATTCGATGACATGTGGCACTCCATTTATTAGTTGATATATATTTCCTGCTATCCCGGTATTACTTCCATCTGTGTTTAAAATAAACTGCTTATTAAAGTCCGGAGCCCTAACCGTCGGTTCGTTGAAAATTGCTAATTTTAATTTATGAAATGCCTCTTCACACTTGCTATTCCAATTGAATTTGGTGTTTTTCTTAGTCAAGTTAACTAAGGGCTCAGCAATTTGCGTATAAATTTGAATAGAGGATCTAAAATAATTTGTGGTGCCCAAAAAACTTTTAATTTGTCTTATTGTAGTTGGATTTTTAAAATTTTGAATTTTAGCACAATTTTTTTTTGATGGGCGAATGCCGTCGTTGCTAATTTTGTGACCTAAAAACTCGATTTCACTTCTGCAAATTTGCACTTTATTAGGATCTAAAGTAAGATTTTTTTCTTTCAACCTGTTAAATACTGTTTGCATTTTTTGCATGATTTCCATGTTAGAGTTGCCGCATATGACCAAATCGTCCAGATAAAAGTAAATATTTTGATTTCGTAAATCGCCTATAGCCTCGTCCATTAAAATTTGGAAATATGCCCCTGAGTTCTTTAAACCGAAAGGAAGACGATTAGGAGAAAATTGCCCTAGGCACCCACTTTCAAAACTTAGTTTTTCCTTGTCCTTTTCTTGTAACTTGATTTAAAAAAAAGCTGCCTTGAGATTTAATACCGTATATAACGTGTGCCCTGAAATCTTATGTAATATGTCTTTGATCCGGGGTAATTCCACCGGTAGCAATGGAATGAACGTATTGAAGGGTCTGTAATCCACGGCCATTCTATATTTGACTTTCTGCCCCTCTTTTTGTGGCTTCTTCACCATCAAAATTGGGAAGCAATAGTTAGACTGCGACTTCTTAATCAATCCATATTTTAATAACTCCTGTATCTCTCTGCGCGACAATTTTCAAAGCATTAGGTAAAGGATAAGGCTTTGTTTGAATTGGAAAATCGTGCATCAATTCAATATTTGGAATAATTGCATCCGTTTCTCCCAAAGTCTGATACGATTTTAAAAATACCGCATAATTATCTTTCAATAATTCATACATCCTTTTCCTATCTTCGCCTTGTAGATGGTCGAGGTCAAACTGAGTGTTTTCCATTTCGGTTTTCCTTAACTTTAACATCTCTTCAGTGCAGGCATTTTTGATTTTATTTATATTCTGAATTTTAACATTATTTACACTTTCCATTACATTCATATTTACTACTTCCATTTCTTTATTTACCAATCCTACTTTCATTCTTTTGTTCAACCAAATAGTATTCTTATTTTTATTATAAAATGTTGTGTTAATACATCTTGTATCAGTTACAGGTTGGATAGAGAACTCCGGCAAGATTGCCTTAGCGAGGTTTAATGGCCCCAGCACGACTTTCTCCGAATCAACGTTTTCTGACAATCGCAATTGCACCAGTTTCGATTCTCCTGCATCAATTTTAATTTTCTTTTTTAGTCGAGCATAAATTGGTTTACTGCTTCAAGTTGTTTTCTGCATTTTTTTATTTATAAATTTTTCTTTAATATTCTTACTCTGTGTACATTCCTCACTGATGTGAAATCTAACCTACTTTTTATTCTGTGTTCTCGCTTCTTTTTTTGTATCAGTCATAGAATTAGATTTATTTTCTGCATCACTATTTAAATTTAACTCTGCGTTACCTGCATCATTTTTATTTTTTATCAACATTTCCATGTTTATATTTTTACTGATTGATTTGTTTTTCTCTCTATTATTCTTATCACACACCTCAGTATTGCTTTCCTTATTTTCTTCCCTATTATCACTGTTTTGTTTTTGTATAAGAATTGTACGCATCATTACCTTATTTGCCTCCTTACTTTGTTCCGAATTTTTGCTTTCAATTAAAGGTATAGTTACATTACCAAATTTTAATACTTTGTTTCTAGTATCTAAAATTCCTACATTGGTTGCTAAGAAGTCGTACCCTAATAAGATTTCATAGTCATTTCCAAAGTGTTGCTTAGTTATAAAAAAAGTATTATTTACCGCTTTGCCTCCAATTTTAAAATGCATTTTTACACATCCCGAGAACTGAAATTTTTCTTTAGTAAATATCTGTAATGTTACTTTTCTTGTCACATAATTAATTTTTATGTTTGATGCATTTTTCAGCTTCTGAAAAAAATGCTCCGCAATCAGCGAAACCATGAACCCGGAGTCAACCATGGCAACCGTGGTGCTAAACTGCAACAAGACTTTAGGTAATATTATATTTTGCATGCTTTCCATACTATCCATTTTTTGATTGTCATTTTTATTTTGTTGCTCTTTATTTTGATTTAACTGAATATTGGGACCTGGGCTTCGCGTGCGAATCTCCCTTTTATCATCTTGCATTTTATTTGCGTTTTCATAATTTTTGTAATTCGATATTTTACTTCGCGTTTGCGATTTTTCACTTCTCGATTGGGACTTTGGTCTATTTTTTAAATTTTGACTCGACCAAAGCCCCTCCGTCAGTTTAAAGACCCGATACGGTTTCTTTCTTGCCCCTGAAATCCTTGTTTCGCAAAAGTTTGCCTATTTGGCCGACTATCTTTTATTTGCGTAATTCTTTTTCTGTTTCCGCTATTTTGCGTATTACGAAATCCATTACTTTGCCCATTTCTAAATCCGTTATTTTGATCATTTCTAAATTCACTTCTTTTATTCCCATACTTATTTACTCCATAATTATTTTGTGCGTTTTGGTTGTGCCAACAGGTGGAAAAGTAGTGCCCTCTTTTTCCGCATCCTATACAATATATCATTTCATTTTCTGAATTTTCATGCCTTTCATATTTTACTTGCTGAGGTTTAAATTTTTAATTTTGTAAATGCCTTTCCATTTGATTATCATTAAATTTTGTGCCATTATTTTCAATGCGATAAATTGCATTAATTTCTGTACGGTCACAATCCTCCTCCATAATTTTGTCTAAATGCTCTGCGTATTCTACCGCTTTGTCAAAATTTTGAATATTTATTTTTTTAATTTCAAAAGCAAGATCTTGTCTTAAGGACTCTAAAAATTTAGACAGCATTAAATTGTTTTTAACTTCGCACATCTCATTAGTTGCGTAATTTCCCAAAAATTCATTTGTCGCATTTGAAATATTTAATGCCAGTTCAGCTACCTTCGTACCTGGTGACATTTTAATCTTATTTAAATTAGTTTGCTTTTGCAGCATTGTAAGAGATGTTTTAAATTGTTTCATCAATATTTGTTAAATCTCTCCCATATTATTTGCAATCTGTAATTCCCTTTTTTTTGACAAAAAGTCTAAAGCTTTCTCCTTTAACCTAGTTTTTAAAATTACAACTTTATTTTCTTCCGACCATTTGGCCATTTTTGCAACATTTTCAAATTTCTCTAAAAAAATTCAATGTCCTCGTCTTCCCTTCCATAAAATATCGGCAATAAATTAATTAATTCAAACTTCTCCATTTATCTTCTCGAATTTCTAGTGGCTCTTTGAGGCATTTAAAACAAAATTTATCCCGTCCAAAATCCTACTTAAAATTAACAGCATAAAATACACTTAAAAAAATACTGCACATAAAAACACTTCAACATGCAAACTAAATATTCTTAATAATAATCAATTTTTCAAACACTGTTTTCAATTATTTCAAATATATTCAACTTCTTTTCACTTCCAAAGTGATTGGGCATATTTAATTCTAACACATGCTCCTCCATTAAATGTATTCATATCTTTATTTAAATTATTTTTATCCCCCTCAATACTATTTATTAAAATTTTCATTTAAATGAAAAGAAGTTGAATATATTTGAAATAATTGAAAACAGTGTTTGAAAAATTGATTATTATTAAGAATATTTAGTTTGCATGTTGAAGTGACTCACACAAAAGCGTCACGGAAACCAAATGTGGCAACCGGAATAAATAAGGTTAAAGTTACACTTTTTAACTATTAAATTCATTAAGTATAATTATTTATTTATTAAATTCATCAATTTGACATGGCCGTTATTCTCATATAGTGGAATTACATTTAATGTACATTGCTATGTTGTGCCGCTATTAACCCTCCAATTATTTTACTTTTCGTGTGAGTCCTGTAAAGGAATATTATTAAATTATTACAAAGATTAGACCAATTTAAACTTAACAATAACATTTATTAAAGATACAAAATACCTCTTCAATTCCAATACATTAACTACTCTTCTTATTAATTATTTATTAAGATAGAATGTGAGAGGGAAGCACGTGAGACCCTGAACCATATACCTAATGTATTTATTAACCTGTGGATGATTGATGAACACATACCTTCTATCTGGGCCTTGTTAGCAGCACTTGGTCAATCTCGTCTTTGTTACCGCATCAACTCGAAGTGTAATGCCCACTCCTAACTTCATTGAATACTGCAAACCCAAACACTCCACTTATTTTATGCTATTAGGCGGATCTATCCACAAGTCATCATGACATATCTGCACCAGTCAACTCTGTGAACAACTGTTCACCGGCATCTTTCTTAAGTCATTTTAGTATATCTCATTTTTAAGTCTAAAATCATGATTGTCTTATTTCTGGTCTGCTCTTGTCTCCTAAGTCAAAATCCAACTGTCTTCTCCCATGTCTGATATTTCATTACTTTCTTCGTCAATGTCTGATCTCGTTCTCTTTTATCACAGGTTGTGTTTCCCTCGGCGGGGGGGGGGCGTTAGCTCCGCCTTTACTTCTTTTTGGCGCTCATTGGTTCTTCTTTACACAATGGCATCACTCCACATTTAGCAAGGCCCTGCTCAGCCCCTCTGGTATGGTACCCATAAATTTATAGTCTTCTGACCTTTACTTTCAAGTCCTAATAAACCTTGGTGCTAGCCAGACTACACGCTTTGTTCGCCGTTCTGGGCATCATAAATTTCACAAATAAAAGTGGCTCATGTGAGAACACTTTCTGGTCTCACATAAGTAGTGGACTCTTATTGAAGAACCGGGCGAATTCGAGTAATTCGTTTTAGTTTATTTAAATAAAACTAGAAATAACCCCGGTGTTGCCCATGTCTATGAAATCAAATGTATTTTTTGTTAGAATGCTGAAGATGAAAAAATTAAACTCCTTCCCGTTAAGACCGTGCATAAAAAAGTCTTTGTTCTACAGCTGTTTAAACTTAACTGCTGTAAAATCCTAAATGTTAACTGTAGAAGTTATTATCATAGAAACGTAAATTTCTCAGGGAACTTTTATAATACTGCTACAATCTTATATTTCAAAATTCAAATCTATATTTGTAAAATGCGGGATTTTAAATTTCAGAGTTTTAAATCCTACTACCGATGCGTCATGCGTCTGGAATTCACGGTTTCGTAAGTGAAGCGCTGGTCTATGATTTTTTGCAGTTTCTCGAATGGAATTCGAGCCGCATTTTTCTCCGCGGGTTTTATAGTGTCTTTTGCGGTCGCAAAGCAAATTCGAGCTTATAATATAATTAAAAAGTTAATTCGAAATTGAAAAAAGAATGACGCAGAGTTGCATCTATCCGGGTCCATTGTCGTACAATTCTTATATTCCCCGCTACAGACGAAAATGATAGACAGATTCACAGACATGCAGATATATTTTATTTATTTATTTAAAAGAATACAAGCTACAGGACAAAATCCCAGTAACAGCGTACAAGATAAAATACAAAACAAAAAAATCTGATGTGGGCAGCACATGACTTTCCTTATATAATGCAATGAATTTACTACATTTACAGTAAAAAAAAAGATAATTATTATAGTAGATATTTATATTCATTCCAAGATATTGAATTTCCTTCAATTAGTCGTCATTTTCATTGATTTGGAGTCATTTTTATCCATTCGGCGACTTTTTCGTTAATTTAGCAACATTGAAGAAAGTTGCCAAGTTGGCGACATCGTACCAAATTCGTCGCCAAACTCCCGCCAAGCATTATGGACGGAGAAATAAGTTATTCTTACAGCAGATATATGACTATTGGCGTTCAAATACAAAAGTATTACTCAAAGTATCTTTTTTCATGAATGGAACGAGCTAGATCCACGAGAATGATGTCACAAATTTATCGCATGGGATTACATATGAAAAGTGAACACGTTTCTCAATAGGAAATCAACAAAGTTCAAATATGTTTATGACTTTGTTCATTCTGTCTGTCTGTCTGTCCATTAGCACCATAACTGCCGTAAAAAGGACTTAATCAAAATGAAATTTTAGTATGTTATTCATACAGTCTGTAGGACCTATGGGTATATAAATGAATAATATCACCCAATTAGTTTTGGATTGAACACAGGTTGAAGAAATGAAATACATAGAACCCTATGGGACCTAATTTTTCAAACATTTTTTAAGCGGATTTAAAATTCACAAATTGCTTCGAAAATTTTAGGTAATATTCAAATTATTTCATAAAATATATAAACAAAATTGATCGAAATATATTCAGTAGTTTTTTAAATAAAAATTAAAATAATAATTACACCTCTTATATGAAGCGATCACCTGACCATGATAAGAAATGATCACGTGACCCACTTCAAAATGAAATATGGCATCCATCTTGTCTCAAAATCGTGATTTTTGAAGTTCTTTTTAATTCATATTGAGTGTTGTATCCGTCCTAAAACCGCTTTATTTTTGCTTAAATTCTGTGCATCTACATACTAAAACAACGCAATGACAATATATTTGAGTTCAAATGCTCATCTAAATTTGATTATTTTTACAACGAAGCCTATTTTTCACTTACGTAAAATGTAAATAGCAAAATATGTAGAATGAGTTGTATAAAAATTGCTGTATTACTTTAACCCAAAATTATTTAGCTTATGGAGTCTGCATAGCTGATATGAATGAAATATTCATTGATTTTACAGAGAGAAGGACGATTTCTTTCGATGAAGTTTTAAGCATAGAGTTTAACTACTTGTAGCTCCATGGCCTTAATTTTCATATAAAAATAAATTATTATAGTATTGTGATTAATGCAATGAATGGGAAATTGTTTATGAATGAAATGCTGCTTTTATAGAGAGAGCCCGGCGTGTTATTTTTTCTATGACGTCATTTGAATGAATTTCAGTTGTTTTCGATGAAGTTTTCAGATGTAATAAATTGTCGTAGTATTATGATAATTTTAAAAATATTACCAAGGAATGTATCGCATTTTAGAGATGTTTAAACCAGGCAATTTAGTTTTTAATGCCGTCATTTGAATGAAGTTCATTTTTTTCGATGAAGGTTTAAGTTTTCAAATATAATAAATTAATGTAGTATTGTGATAAGTTTTAAAATATTACCGAGGAATGTATTGCATTTTAGACATGTTTAAATAAAATTGCATTGAAGTTGGAAAGTGTTTCATAATTAATACTTTAAGCATGATTGATCTCTCTTGTTAATTGTAATTTGCTATAGTAATATGGTAGTTCAGGTCGTAGTTCTAGTTAAACTAACATATATACTTTTATAGTATATTGCTAGAACTAAACACGTATTTCCAGCTTTGCATGGACAATAATTAAATGGAGTGAGGGGAAAATTAATACATTCACACTCATGAATAATCTTAAGCATGATTGATCTTTCTTGTTTTATAATAAAGATATCCCAAGAATGTATTTTGAATAATTTCGATCTTGTTTGCATGAACAGCCTGAAGAGGCCTCCATATCATAGACTCTGACCAAGGCATTAGAGAGAACAATGATGGTATCCCCATTAGTAAAATCCTGAGTAATTTTTTTAATGTAACCTAGTTTCCTGTAGGATTTAGAAAACAGAGTTGTCAGTACCACAAGAAAACAAAATAGGCAACATTTATTAAGCAAAATATAATGCATTTCAGTTATTTCACGTAAAATATCGTTTTCTCATTTAAGAGACATGAGTGACATTTTGGGAAGTTATTTTTCTCCTTGCCTCGTTCAAATAATTTTATCTCTTCTCTGTCAATCGACGCTCATTCTACATACATCTGAAGTATGTGAGAGAACAATTGGCAGTGGCATAAAAAATAGCATCGGAGCTTAAAGAGTTTCTTCTTTGAACGCCGTCATTAGACTTTTTTTTCGTACTTCGCTGGCATTCATGCTTTTTGAGAATTTTCATTTCGTTAAGATTTTTCTCCATTAAAGACACGATTGATTGCAAAACCAGAAGTAAACAAAATCATTGTTTTCGATAGCTCTAAAATTTTACATTGGATAAAAAACTTTTTTTTTTTTTTTTTGCTTGACATAAAGTGTTGTTGTCGTTGTGTTCGGGCACTTGTTCACCAAATAATTCGCTCATATTCTGAGGACAAACAGTGAACCATTTTCCCATCACATGACGTTGCCTCGACGCATCACGAGGGGTTGATCACATTACACCCTGAATGGACATCACAACATCCATGTCCGCAGGTGGGTTTCGAATCCATGACGAGCTCAGTCGAGGGAGAACGAGACCCCTCAGCTGCCGGATCGGCAGATATGAAATGTCACGACTGGTATTATTGTTTATCTTACTATAAATACATGGTAGGATTAAATAGTTCGGAGACTGTGCTGATATCTCCAACCCTGATTGGAGGAGAGGGGAACTACTTTTACCGTGGCGCAGAGGCAGCACATGTGACGCGAGATGTGCAAAGGGAGAAGCAGGTCCACAGTGCAGGGTTTTTCCAGACACCGAGTGTCAGTGAACTGTAATCGTTCACGTTTGTCAAAAATGGAAATGAAGTTTGAAGAATAACGTGCGAATATCAAATTCCGTGTCAGTGAACTGTAGTCTTTCGCGTTCGTCGAAAATGGAAATGGCGTTTGAAGAATAATGCGCGAATATCAAATTCTGGAATTTGATATTCGCACGCGAACGACTACAGTTCATTGACACGCATTGTCTGGAAAAACTTCTTCCTTTTCACATCTCGCGTCACATGTACCTCTAAGCCACGGTAAAATAGTTCCCCTATCCTCCAATCAGGGTTGGAGATACCAGCACAGTCTCTGAACTTTTTGATTCTACCTTGTAGCATAAAAATATATTGGTTAAGGGAAAGTCCTTAACTTTACCCTTAAGTCTTTAAAGCCCAACTTTTGCCCTCTGAAAGTCCTTAAAACCCAAAACTTTGTAAGGAAAGGCTCATGAGTGTACACGTTAGATAGTAAAGTGACAATGGCTGAAAGAATAAAGTGATTGCAGCGCCCCTTGCGTAGAATAAAAAAATTATGATAAGCAACTCCGCAGAGCGAGATAGATGATAAAATGGGAATTACAATGGACAAGCATTGGAATTGTCCTTATCAGCATTGGAATTGTCCTTATCAGCATTGGAATTGTCCTATACTGGGGATGCTGATAAAATAAATTCCAATGCTGATAAAATAACCTTCATCGTCAGTTTTAATAATTAATCAGAACTTTTTTTATCTCGATCAATTATAAACAGCATCCATAATAAGAATTTCGAACTTTTATTTATTTCGAGCAATCATAAAAGGCCACCATAACAAGAATTTCGAACTTTTTTTATATCTCGATCAATCAATCATAAAAAGCACCCATAGCAAGAATTTCGAACTTTTTTATTTCGATCAATCATAAACAGCACCCATAATAAGAATTTTGAATTTTTATTTATCTCGATCAATCATGAAAAGCACCCTTAACATGAATTTCAAATTTTGTTATCTCGATCAATCATAAAAAGCACCCATAATAAGAATTCGAACTTTTTATCTCGATCAATCATAAACAATACTCATAAGAAGAATTTCGAACTTTTTTTTTATCTCGATCAATTATAAACAGCACCCATAATAAGAGTTTCGAACTTTCTTTATCTCGATCAATCATGAACGTCATCCATAATAAGAATTTCGAAGTTTTCTTCTTTGCTTATCCAATAATGAGTAATCAATGTCTGGGAAACTTTTATAACAAGATTAAACACTGTTAAAGTAATAATATCATGTAAAAGGATCCTGTCTAAACTAGAAACACGGCAGTGAAATAGATAAATCCAGTAAATTACTCTAAAAGTCACAGAATACGCTTGACTTGTAGGGAACGTTCCTAACGTTAAAATTACCTTTCCACTGTAGATAACAAACTCCGTGGACCGATTTCGCTTTAAATATGCTCTCGTCAGCTTGAAATAGCCGATATCTGCAATGGCAACATGAAAACTTGCTGTAAACCATAATTTTGCAAAGCTCTATGGGAACTGACAAATTCAGTTCTACTATGTAGCTATCGTGAAAATTTAGCGTAGTTACATTTTAAAGAATAATCGAACTGAATTTTCAAGAAATTTGATGTAAGCTGCGTGGTAGAACATATATATGTTATGGTAAAAATGATTAATCGGTGACTATGCACAATCGCAGATTATTATACATAATCACCAATCATCTCGGTGAGTTTGATAAGTTTCCCTAAATTTCTCTCTTTTACCGGGGATTTTACATAATTCCCAAATGAAGTTGGTAAATTTGATAAATACGAGTATAACAGAATTTCTCACTTTTACCGGCGATTAGGTATAATTCCTAAATGAATATGGTAAGTTTGATAAATACATACGGTAAACAGCTGAACATAAGTCTAATTTTTCTTTGCCTTTTTTTTAATTTTTCTTTGCTTTTCTTGCCCCAGTTTCAGATAACTCTCTTGGCTTTCATACTTCTGTTTTCCGTAAACCTACGTTCCCTAATTCTTGTATTCCTGCTAACGCCTCTTACCCCATTTCTTCTAAAAAACCCTTTATTGCTTATTTTAATCGTGCTTTTAACGTTTGTTCATCTATTTCGGCTTTAGCTACTGAAACTGACTTTTTCTTTAAATTTGGCTGAAGGCCGCTTTCTTGTTTGAGTTTATTTATAAAATATTTTCCACTATTCGCAATATTTTATTTATTCTAAACTAACCTTGCTTCTTTTTCTAACCTTTTGCAGTATAAATCTAGTCTTCCTTTTCATCCGGCTATTTTTTGTCCTCTGATTCATTTTTGCATTGAATTAAAGTTTATTTATCCTAATACTAACCTTGCTTCTTTTTATGACCTTTTGCAGTATAAATCTAGTCTTCCTTTTCACCCGGCTATTTTTTGTCCTCTGATTCATTTTTGCCATGAATTGAAGTTTAAGCCTGCATTCTACCGTTAGATTCTACCATACCCGCATTCTACATTCGCACATTCTATTGTAACTAAGTTATTTAATCGATCCTTTCTGATAAATTTAAGGATAAAAATAACTTTGGGTCAGACCGGGGAGTACGTTGTTCCCCTTTTATTTCTGGAAAATAATTTTAAGTTCTACATTATTAGTATAAAATGTACTGTAGGCATTCGTTTAGCAGAACATGTCGCGATGTAAAATTAGAAAACTGTCGCCGGCTCTTGCCCAGTTTGTTATTAACGATAATTTTCATCCTATGTTCGATAAGACTTTTCTTTTAATTAGCTGCAATAACCACCGTAATATTTTACTTTATGGATCCCTTTTCATTTATCTTTACCGTGATTCTGTTTGCAATTTTGATCCTGTTTAGATCCCCAGTTATGCTTAGCGTCTCGTTCTTGACTCCCTGCGTGTTAAACCTTTGTATAATTTTCTGGATATTTAGTAGCTGCTTTCTTTCACTTTTGATGACATGCCTATTAGTTAACCTGTAATTTATGAACTTTTTCTTCTGTATTTTATAATTAAATTATGTTTTCTTTTTAAATGTATCGTATTTTAAATGTAAAATGATTAATACTTAATTTTTTTCAGGCAGTTGTAGCTTGTGTATTTAAGCTCATGTTCGCCACCTATTTTCACTTTGCCATTGATGAAGGGCATAAAAATGCTTGAAAGCGCTATGATTGTGAATGTTTGTACGTCGCGGATGGAGAGTTAAATTAAAGACTTTTAATAATAACCAATTTTTGGTTGTCTTTATTTTTTAAAGTGCTGATGATTTGACGTATTTTCCATACAATTTTATTAACACTTTACAGCAAAGTTGAAAAGTGTTTATGACTTTGTTCATTCTGTCTGTCTGTCTGTCCGTTAGCACGATAACTGCCGTAAAAATGACATAATCAAAATAAAATTTTAGTATGCTGTTCAGACTGTCTGTAGGACCTATGGGAATGTGAATGAATAATATCACCCAATTAGTTTTGGATTGACCCCGGGTTGAAAAAATGAAATACATTGAACCCTATGGGACCTAACTTTTCAAACATTTCTTAAGCGGATTTAAAATTCACAAATTGCTTCGAAAATTTTGGGTAATATTCAAATTATTCCGTAAAATATATATAAAAAAATTCAGTAAAATATATTCAGTAGTTTTTAAAATAAAAATTAAAATAATAATTACACCTCTTGTATGAAGAGATCACGTGACCATGATATGAAAAGATCACGTGACCCACTTCAAAATGAAATATGGCATTCATCTTGTCTCAAAATCGTGATTTTTTAAGTTCTTTGTAATTCATATTGAGTGTTGTATCCGTCCTAAAACCGGTTTATTTCTGCTTAAATTCTGTGCATCTACATACTGAAACAACGCAATGACAATATATTTGAGTTTAAATGATCATCCAAGTTTGATTATTTCTACAACGAAGCCTATTTTTCACTTATGTAAAATGTAAACAGCAAAATATGTAGAATGAGTTGCATAAGAATTGCTATATTTCTTTAACGCAAAATTATTTAGCTCATGGAGTCTGCATAGCTGATATGAATGAAATATTTATTGATTCTACAGAGAGAAGGACGATTTTTTTCGATGAAGTTTTAAGCTTAGAGTTTAATTACTTGTAGTTCCATGGTCTTAAGTTTTTAAATAAAATAAATTATTTTAGTATTGTGATGAATGAAATGAATGGGAAAATGTTCATGAATGAAATGCTGCTTTTAATTAATTTTTTTTTAAATTAAATTAACGCGGCAACAACAGATCGAAATCCAGTTACAGTAGCCACACAAGCCTCCATGCCTTATTCGGGATTCGAATCCGAGTCCTCTACACAACAGCCGAACACGCTATCCACTACACTACCTGGGCGGCATAGAGAGATCCAGGCGTGTCATTTTCTCTGTGACGTCATTTGAATGAATTTCAGTTGTTTTCGATGAAGTTGTCAAATATAATAAATTATTGTAGTATTATGATAATTTTAAAGATATTACCGAGAAATGTATCGCATTTTAGAGATGTTTAAACCAGGCAATTTATACTTTAATGCCGTCATTTGAATGAAGTTAATTTTTTTCGATGAAGGTTTAAGGTGTCAAATATAATAAATTAATGTAGTATTGTGATAAGTTTTAAAATATTACCGAGGAATGTATTGCATTTTAGACATGTTTAAATAAAATTGCATTGAAGTTGGAAAGTGTTTCATAATCAATGCTTTAAGCATGATTGATCGTTCTTGTTGATAAATATACCTGAATATATTTCTTCTAAAGTCATTTTTGTATAATTTCCAAAATGGAATTCATAAATTTGCTAAATTTCAAGAAATTTCCCACCTTTTGTTGTTTTAATAAATAGTGACTTATTTCATTGCACTTACAACATTAAATCCGTAAGTCCAAATACGAAAATTTAACTGACTTCCTCGCAGCTCTATGCGACAAGGAACACCTGTTTTACAAATAGTTGTTGTTACGTGCGACCCCCAAAAGGCAGCGGGGCTGGATTTTATTATGTGTCTTTATAGTGGGCGAGCGGCATTGCAGTAAGCCCGCGTAACGGACGGAGTACCATGTTTAAATTGCCACGGATCAACTGTTGCACATTTAAATCATATTTGGCGATCTATCCCTTGCGCCCGGATGAAGGAAAAGTACCGAATTATGTGTACAAATATATAAAATAATTTTTTGGGAAAAAATAAAGAAAGAGATAACAAAACAATCCCAAAATGGGATATTTACTAGCAAAATAATAATGCTACAGCCATCTACCGGAGAGAAAGTTAAATAAATCTCATTAAAATAGTTACTCATTACTAGTTAAAATCCCGTTAAAATAGTTTACTCATAAAATGGTTAATCATTATTTATCAAATTTAACATCCTAAACTGGCTATTATGTATAATGTCCGTTAATTTGATTAATTATGATTTATTATATTTACCACTACGAACTGGCGAGTATGCATAATCACGGGTAACTGTCATTAATGCGCAATATATGATATCAATCTACGAAATTTATTAAGATGATTGGTGATTATGCATAATCACCGAATTTATCATTTTTATCGTAATATAGGTAAATAACATCTACAGAAGTTAGTTAAATTGTGCCTTGTAGCAAGTTTTCTTTCTGCCATTACTGATATCAGCACTTTCAAAATGACGATTGATAATAAGCGCGAAACTGGTCCATGAACGCTGTTATCTGCAATGGGAGCGTAATAATAAATTACTCTAATTCAAAAGATTAAAATCTATCTGTTTAAACCAAAAATACTAAGTGTTAGAGACTTGAAAATATTACATTAATAATCATCTGGATTCTACGAGGGGCTGTGATATTTTGGTAGGCAAAAGAAAAGTTCTGCATAATAAAAATGCACTTCCAGACATTAGGATCACAAATACATGAACTTAGCCACATAAAATTCAATGTGTCTTTCTAAAATCTGGAATATGTGTGTTTCAGATTTTAGAAATTCTGCTGTTAAGAGTTCTTTGACTCGGAAATCTTTGTGCTTCCTAAAAGAAAATTGCCAACTTCTCAGAACTCTTCCGTTACAGTGCAGAAATATCAAGAAAATGTTTTACAATTCAGTGTCAACATTTCAGGACAAATGACACTTTGCGAAAATTTCTCAATGTACCTTTACCTTTTACTTTCTGATACTATTATAAGTGATATTGCACGTATTATTCATTATGTGCGCGTATGTATGTGTGTGTGTTTGCGAGTGAGTAAGTGCGTGAGTGAGTGTGTGTGTGTATGTGTATGTGTGAGTGAGTGTGTGTTGTTATTGTTGTTGAGACTCAGATCTTCCGACCTACCAGAAAGTTGTAAAGTAACCGTTTGCACAACCGGGAAGAGCCACCCAATCTAGACAGGAATCCACAGGGACCGTACCCTACTTCCCCTACCACCAACCTCTCGAAAGGACTTACGGACCCACATGGTTAACGTGATCGTACTCCGCGTGAACACGGCAGTAGTTTTGGCAGCGGAGGGAATCGAACCCGGGCCTACCAAGTGCAATTCCCGCTCGCTAACCACTACCGCGCCCTGAGTGAGTGTGTGTGTATTGTGTATTACGTGTGTGTGTGTGTATTGTGTATTATATATGTGTGTGTGTGTGGGTATTACGTGTAAATGTGTGTGGATATTACGTGTAAGTGTGTGTGGGTATTACGTGTATGTGTGTGTGTATGTGCTGTGTATTATGTGTCTGTGAGTAAATGAGTGTGTGTGTGTGAGTGAGTATGTGGGTATTATGTGTGTGTGCGTCACTGACATGTGGTTACGATGAAAGAGTGTGTGTACGTTATAAAATTTTATATTTTGCTACTTAATGTAAAACAGAAACTAGAACTAAATAAATTTCTTTTAAAATTTTCAAAATTAGAACTCGAATGATGCAAAAGTTGAGAATTTTAAAGTCTTATTTTTGATGGTGTAATGGCAGTTCCCTTGATAGTAAGTGTAATATAGTCTTAAGTGAAAAACTGAAAACTTTATAATAAAAACTCAGTGAACTAAAAATGAGTAATGAAAGAGCAAAATTTTAAATCAATTTTAAACAAAACTCAGTATTGAAAAAATAATTACTTGTGGAAGAACCTTATATGTATTTTTATTTTAATATTAACTATAATACAATAGTAAAGCACTGAACTATATATAGAATATGAATGAGAAATTGAGTCTCTAAACTCTATATTTTTAGTTGAACTTCACATGGTTTAAATGCTTCAGAAATGAACTATACTACAGCCAGGTGTGTTTTTAAATGAGTTTGATTCAGTCTGATTAAGACATATTGCTAACTTTATGGCAGTGACAGGCTTATCCTTTTATCACATTCTGAAAGAAAAAGGCTATTAAGACAGTCTTGAGTGCGTGGGCTTTGTTTTTCGATTAGAAAATTTTTATTTAAAAATGTTTCGTTCTTTCATTCAAGCAGTTTTATCATTTCTGCCTCAAATGACGCGTATTCTATATCCGCCTGCAGTGAATAGAACTCAGGGAATAATGAGGCAGTGGCGTAAAAGTCGAACGTAATGAAACAGCTTGCCCTTTTTTTTCTTTGTGTGAACTCGTTAGCTTTTTCTTCCGTCTGCCATTTAATATCTTTTTAGAATTCGCTGGGAAAAGTTGCATTTCGCACAGTTTTTCTTCATTAAAAATCCCTTATTTACCATTGATTACAGGAAGGGAGTAAAACACCAAATAAATCGAGTAGTTCCTGGTGAAACGGCGAAATCTTGAAAATAGCCTAATAGTGTGTTTTTCCAAAGGTAAGGAGCAACTCTTAAGGTTAACATTACTAGTTATGTCAGCAGAAAAATGGAAATAAGCTATGGAAATGTGTGTTGGAGTGAAAAATAGGAAATTCTAAGATAAGCAAAGACACAATTTTTACATCAAAGTGGCTAAGTCAAATTATTATAATACGATCTGTGGGGAAAGTTCTGCCTGCTATGGGAACAGAAGTCACTATCCATAGGTTACAAACCTGATACTAAACAGTTAGAATAAAATATATCTTCAGATTCCATTGTATAATTCGATATGTTATTCCTATTAATGTGCTCCTCCTGGTGGCCTGGAATTTGTTCAATCAAACTTGTGAATAATCCCCGTGAATCTCTTAACGTTAGGTTGACGGAAGCTTGTGCTCATGACAGGGAGGAATAAAGTTCCACCCACGACAATGGCAGTATCATACAGTCTTCGTGTGTAGTTTAGTCATCTGGTGAATACCAGTGATATTGATGTTCGAAATTCACCATTTGTGGGGAAAGTTCCACGGTGGTCATGGTTGGACACAATCCCCACCCTATAGGTGACAATTCTGAGATTAAACAGTTAGACCAAAATACGGCTTTAAGTTCGAATGTATAATTCGATGTTTCATTCGTGTGGAACGCTGCTCTGTTTAATCTCCAGTTGAAATGATCTAAGGGCTTTTCCACAATAGACATCATGTATTTTTGGGAGTTTTGACTTGAAAAACTTACGTGCTTCTTCTAAATTTTAATGATTCAAACAATTTAGAAGTAGCATGAATAAGACAAACGAAAACTATATGGAATTTGAATACACTGACGATTCCAATTCCAAAAACTCTGATGGTTCACACCTTGAGCAGTCATGAAGGCATTTGTACTATAATCATTTACATAGTCATAAATCAGTTGTCTTTGCTGTCAGTGCAGTTATCGGTTTTTCCATGATAAGATTTTAAAAAAGCATGAATTTGAGAATTTTGTACACAGAAACTGGCCACTAAATTTCACTATCCCTTTACTTTTGTATATTTTCCTTATCGGCGTCCCTATTGGCTAATAGTCTTGGCTCTTTCGTGTTAAGCAAGGCTCCTAAATATACAGGCTGAAGTAACCGCCATTTTTACTACAACCGGTCAAGTCAGTTATCGTCTGTCTGTGTTATTTCAATGTCGCGTGCATGTTACACGGCTGATATTTGCTGCTCAACTTAGCTGTAAAATAAGTGCTTCTGCTTTTTAAAAATTGGACTAATCGTTCCAGAAAATAGTTTAGAATATTTGTATTTTCTCTAGATCTAGAGTAAAGGACGAGAAAGTAATCTTCTTTTTTCTATGTACAGTCATCGCTCAAATTGGAAGCCAGGATGGTTGCTGTTGTGCCAGCCTGTTTATTTAGGATCCTTGGTGTTAAGGCTCTTAAATAGGAGCCTTGCTGATGCAACAGCCAATTTTATTTTAACTGGTTCAGCAAGTTGTCTGCCTGTGCTATTTCAATGAAAAAAATGAAGAAAGGGGTGATTAAAATGAAAATGATGACGAAATTGAAGACGAATTCGAAACGGGGACGACTAGATACTTAAAATATTTTACGACTCGCTTAAGGCAAACTCAACTCTACAGAGATATTTTGCAAGCAACATTGTCGCACATTCCCCGCCATGCCTAATTTTTTCATTTACTTTTTAGACATATGTAACACATATTTGTATAAAGGAAAAATATGTGACATGATTGAAAAGGAAGAAATGCGTCCTCGAGGAATTTAAAAATTTGAACACCAAATATTTTAAATACAGCATTTTTTCTTTATCATCAGCAAGAATACGAAATCTAAAAAAAAGAATGGAGTAAATGAAATTTTTTAATAAGAGGCTGCAGAAGCGTCATTCAATTTTAAGGAGATTAAACCATAGGAAAGGATCCACATTATTAATTAAAAGAAAAGGAAGTCTCATAAAAAAGTATTTTTGAAGGAGCCTCCATAGGGTGGTAAGTGGTATGTATAGGTCATTTTCGATATAATTTTAATGTTTTGCTCACTTACTTCAATTATGCGGTTTTTTGGATGTACCGGAAGTGACATCTTCAGAACCGGAAGAGGAAATCCGTATTAAACTCTCAACCCCTTACAAAATTCGATGTTGAATCCATATGTGTCATCATCTAATCTCTCTTAATAGCCAATCCTGAGAAATAGATGTTTCCAGGGAAATTTTTGAACCGAAAGTGGAAAAACAGAAGTGAAAATCCTGAATGAACTCCTTTACTCCGAGACAACGTAAAGATCCATCCATTATACAACAGAACAAGATGGATGCCATAAATCATTTTGAAGTGGGTCACGTGATCGTTTCATATCATGGTCACGTGATCGTTTCATATAAGATGTGTAATTATTATTTTAATTTTTATTTAAAAAACTACTGAATATATTTCGCTGAATTTTTTTTTATATATTTTATGGAACAATTTGACTAATAGTCTATTGTTTGCACTTCTTGTTTAGAATTTCTTTTGAGTTTCTCTATCGTTCATTCAAGTAATTTAATCGTCTGAGACGCAATCAATACGCATTTTAAATTCTGTCTGAAGTTCATCGAATTTCGAGGAATAATGAGGCAGTGGTGTAAAAGACAACAACAAAAAAAATGTAATAAAAACCCCTTATTTTTTCTGTGTGTCTGAGAACTAACTCATTTAAATTTTTTTCTCTCCTCACGCTTCACTGCAATTTAATACAATTTGAGACTATGGAGTAAAAAAATTATATTTCCTTGTTTTTTTCCTATTAAAAGTCCAGTATTAGTCGTTGATTGCTGAATGGAAGTATAAAACTGCTACGTTCTTTAGAATTCTATAAAATTTTTCTTAGAATATCTCAGTGCTATGTACTTTAAAACATAAACTACAAATAATGGTTTATTTCACTTTTTATGCCAGTATAAAACGGGTCATGGTTTTAAATATTGCTTTAAAGTGTAAAATTCTTAAAGAGAAGAAAGCGACTTGAATTTCCAAATAAAACGGAAAATTTGAATTTTTTTAAAGCAATCCATCATGCAAGTTATTCATAAATGAAAATTTCTGAAAGTTGTTCTTATTTAACTTTCATAAAATATGAAGAATGTGCAGGGAAATTTTATAGCGGCGGCATAAATTCAATTCATTTCATTCGCAAGATGAAAGGTTTCAATTTTAGATTCGGATTTACTAGTCGTTATGTACTAGAACATTAATAAGCATCTAACTAAAACATATACAATTAAATCATACTTTTTTTTCTCCTTAAAATCATAAAAAATGCCCGATATCTTAAAAGAAATAACAGTTTTTACGTACTTTACATAGATAGTATAATGTACAGTAAATTGCAATGATGGGATCAAAGATTTGAATTCTAGTTTTAGAGAGATTCACACGTTTTGGGCATCCTTGAATTCAAATCAACGCTTCTGAGGTGATGACTTTATACACATGTGTCCGTATGTTTGTGTGTGTATGTATGTCAGTATATATATGTGTGTACCTGTGCAGACGGATCGATCAGTGAATCTTCCAACTGACCAGCCGATGCTCTAACTATTATCCTACTGGGATAAGTTTCAAACTTTTCGCCGAGGAGTACTCTATATAATCTCTCTCCTCTGAAGTCAAATCGGCGTGCAACTGCCGATTTGAAGAACCACTTTTGCACTCTGTGTATTTTTTTAATCCAGGTTGACATCTTGTATGGGCGTGGTGTTGAAACTGACACAATAATTTTAGGGTTCATTGAATATAGAATGTAACTGACTCTTTTTCCATCCTCATTGTATCTAACCTGCTGGGTTAATTCGTTCGGGCGCCATTGTAAAAGTCTAACTACCTTAATCGGGCGATACATCCACGGATTTCCGAACTGGACAGCCGATTTTCTAATCACTGAGTTACTAGGATAAGGTATAAAGTTCTTTTCATCGAAGGTGCTTCTATATATTAAATATGTCAAGCGTAGTTAACCAAGTTAGTGTTAACCAAGCGTAGTTAACCATGTTAGTTAACCAAGTTAGTTAACCAAGTAATGATCTTTGTAAAAAAAATTATGTGGGCAGCACATGATTTTTCTTATATAATGCAATGAATTTACTTCTTTAACGGTGAAAAAGTGAGGAAAATATCCACGGCACAGTGTTTGTAACGTTAAATTGTACATTTGGCGCGATAAATTGCACATCCGGATGACAGCATCTAAAACTATTTCGTACCCAATAAACATATATTTTACGTAACTCTGAATTAACAATTATGAATATTGATAGCATCCTCAATAAGCAATATAGTCCATATATTTAAATATTTTAATAATAAATTCATCAATTAGGCGTCATTTTAATTAACGTGGCGTTATTTTTGCAATTTTAACGATATTTTAGTCAATGTGGGACTAAATATTGCCAAGTTGGTAATATTTAGAAGAGCATTTCTTATATAATAAAAGGTATGCCTATCATATGACGGAATTAAAAATTTGCAAAATATTGCATCCTATTTGGCGTCATTTTTATGAAGTTGATGATATGCCGCCAAAATTCGTCGATAAAAATTTGCCAAGCGTTACAGACGGAGTCTTAGAGTCTTATAATCTTTCCAAAATATTGAATTTATAATGGTCGGAGAAATAGGTTATTCTTATAGCAGATAATAGACTAATGGCATCCAAATACAAAACTATTACCCAAAGTATCTTCTCTTATAGTAGATTCTTATTCTTTACAAAGATATTGCATTTTCATCTATTAGTCTTCATTTTCTTGATTTTGGCATCTTTATCAATTTGGCGATATCTTTGTCAATTTGGCAATAATAAAAACTCGCCAAGTTGGCGATATTCCGCTAAATTCGCAGCCAAAATTTCGCAAAGCATTATTTATTGAGAAATAGATTAGTCTTATGGTAGATAAACGATTAATGGAGTCAAATTACAAATCTATTACCCAAAGTGCCTTCTCTCGTGAATAGAACGAGCTAGATCTACTAGAATGATGATAATAATAAGTTTTTCATAAATTTAGTTAAAAAACGTGCAATATCTCGAGAACGATTCATGATAGCGTTCTAAATTTTGTCATTATTTTTCTAATGAAAAATTACATAAGAAATGATTATTTAAGTAACTTTATTGAATATTTTAATTTTTGCTGATTTTTTAAAAATTTCATTTCAAAATTTCGGAGGGTTCTGAACATTCGATTGCGTATAAAAACAACAGGCTTCTAGTATTCGCTAATTGTGATTTTTGTACCAAATTTTGTCTGGATCGCTTCATTCATTTGTGAGATATTGCCTCCACAGACTCACTGACACACATACATACGCACACACAGGGGCGGCAAATAGGGGGCGCGGTCGCGCCCCCAAAATTTTCCTCGTCGTCTATAGTCTTTTTCCTTTTTTTATCGACTGCCCACTGGTCAGTTTTCTCACGCTATGGAGCTTCAAAAGCACCAACTTTCACAGTGAAGTTCCCACTTCCGGCTGGAATGAATCCTTTTCAACTTGAAAAGATTAGTGTGATGTTATCCTTTTCACTTGAAAATTTCAAGTGTCCGATTAAATTTATGTGTAGTTAGCGCATACTCATCCATTCCTTCCGCTAGAAATGCATTTCAGCAGCTCAATGCATTATATTCTTTCATAGAAACAGCATATAAAAGACATGCTATTTTCGAAAAGATTCACTCATCAACAAATACTTTTTCTGGGGGCTCTTCAACTCTACAATCACTAAGTGATACGATGTGGTCTTCCAAGCCATAAAATCACTACTTGATAATTTTGAAGCGGTGATTTTAACATTGGAAGAATTATCTGAAAACGATTCGCTCAATGGTGGAAGAGCCGAAGCCCTTTTAGCATGCATGGCATCGTTCGAATTTGTGTTCACTTTGTTTGTATTGCCCAGTCTTTTGATCAATGTAATACTCTCTCAAAGCATCTTCAGTCATCTGATCTTAATTTTCAGGCTGTTCAAGCTTTGGCTAAATCTACTATTGAAACTGTTAGTTCTTTTCGTACTGATGCATATTTCAATCAAATGTGGAGTTTTGTGACAGGACTTTGCGAAAAAAACTCTTATTCTGGACCAAAATTGAAAAGGCGTAAAAAAATTCCAAGCGAATTCGGAAGCGGTGAAAAAAATCCTCATGATGATGTTAAATCATATCACAGAATCAATATTCAATATGAAATTATAGATTTAGTATCTAATGAAATTGAGGCAAGATTTAATGAGAACGATATATTTGTTTTGTTTGCCCTTAGTTCAGTATTATCCGGATCAGATGTCGAAAAAGAAAAAGAAAATGTTTCAACCATATGCAAAGTAGTGTATGACTTCCAGAAAGAGGAATTGCTGTGTGAATTGCGACTGTTTTATTCAATGGTGAAAAGTGAAAACATAGACCATCCCAATTTTAGAAAGTCGCCTGAATTATTTTAAAGACCGGAATTAAAAAAAAATGTTTTTCCTGTCATAAAATTATTAGTTAAATTGCTTTTGACTGTGCCAGTCAGCTCAGCCAGTTGTGAAAAGTCTTTTTAGTGTCTTAGAAGGCTGAAAAATTATTTTCGCAGTACAATGGGACAAGAACGACTTTTCTCTTTAGCTGTTTTAGCTATAGAACAATATATAACACTGGATTATGATGATATTGTAACAAAATTTTCTCTTCATCTAGACTCTAAGAACCGGCGTTTAAAACTTCAATAAACGGTAAATAAATATAGATATTTGTATTTAGAAAAATTATATTAACAATTATGTTAACACAATTATGTACAAAAATTATGTTAACAACAATTATTTTTCTCAACATCAATTCAATTTTGTGATCCCCCCCCCACACACACACTCCCCTGTTAACAAACATTTTATTTATTCCATATTGTGGATTTTCATATATACAAATCTCGCACCCCCAAATGGAATGCTGAAATGCCGCCCCTGCGCACACACATAGACATCACCTCAAAAATGTCTGATTCGTGTTCAGGGATGCTTGAAACGTGCTCTCCCGTCCAAAACTCGAATTCGAATCTTCGACCCTGTTGCAATACTGTCCTTGTACATTATACTATAAATATAAGGAAAGTTAAAAGAATGAACTTAATTTATCATTCACCGTTGTCAATTTTATTCCGTTGACAGACATATTTTTTTTCAGCCAGTAACCTAAGAATGGCCAAATTAAGACATAATAGGCTATTGTTTGATCTTCTTGTTTAGAATTTCTTTTGAGTTTTTCTATCGTTCACTCATTTAATCGTTTGAGACGCAATCCATACGCATTTTAAATTCCGTCTGAAGTTCATCGAATTTCGAGGAATAATGAGGCAGCGGTGTAAAAGACAGCTATAAAAAATAAAAAAAATAATCGTATTTTTTTTTTTGTGTGTGTGAGAGCGCATTTAGATTTTTTCTCTCCTCACGCTTCACTGCAATTCAATACATTTTGAGACTACGGAGCAAAAATTTATATTTTGCTGTTTTTTCTCCCTTAAAACTCCAGTATTAATTGTTGATAGCAGAATAGGAGTGTAAAAATGCTTCGATTTTTTTTAATAACGTAGTTTTGCGTATTTTAAAACTGCAAATAATGGTTTATATTACTTTTTATGTCAGTATAAAATGGAAAAAATTTATGGTTTTAAATGTTGATTTGAAGTGTAAATTGCTCAGAAAAAGAGAAGAAAGCGGCTTAAATTTGCAATTAAAACGGAAAATTTGAAAGCAATCCATCATACAAATTATTCATACATGAAAATTTCTGAAAGTTTTTCTTTTTTAACTTTCCTGAAATTTGTAAAATATATACAGTGAAAGTTAATAACCGAGTATAAATTCTAATCATTGCATTCGCAAGTTGAAAATTTCCAATTTTAGATGCGGACTTAGTCTTTATAAGAACAGTGCTTTGAAAACTTTTTGGGTCACAGAAGCCTTTTGCAATTTAATTTGATGAAAAAACCCCCAAATGAAGAAAAGTCCATCGTACTCAAAATTTTGCATTCAAAATTTTATTATTTGCTTTATTTTTAAGAAAATTTACACGAAACTATCACCTTATCTATTTTGCAATACCTGGAATACTGTCACGAAACTTTGGAATTACTTGGAACATACGTTGAAAAACACTGTACTAGAAAGTTACTAATCATCTATCGGACACATGCACAATTAAATCGTACTTTTTCTCTTCATACTTTTAAATAGATAACATCAAAAATCAGATAACATTTTGAAGTGCATCGAAAATTTGAATTCTAGTCTTGGACGGATATACTTGTTTTGAGCATCCTTGAATTCAAATTTACGTTTTTGAAGTGATGCGTTTACGCATATATGTAAGTATATTTCTGCGTGCATGTGTGTCAGTATATGTGTGCGTATACCTGTTAATACGATATATCAAGAACTAAGATAGGTTTTAGATAAACCGTAAGCAAGTAGCCGATTATTCATTTTTTACGACTTATCAAGGCCTGCCAAGAACCAAATCTAGGTATTGAAAAACCTTGAAAATTTTATATAATTATAAAATTATGGACAACGTAGCAAATAAAGGCAATGTACGTATGCAGGAAAAGGAACGTATGCAAACAATACAGCTGTATATGTGAGGAATAAAATAATAACAAAATGAATAGAATAAGTTGTGAACTATAACATCAAAATATAGTAATAACAAACGAGAAATTTATAAAATGGTCTTTGTATGGTAGCAAATGGTGTCTACACTTCACTTTCGACGGAATTCTTGAGCAATTTTGTGGTCTTTTGTACACTAATTTCGAACATAAAAATTTTCAGATAGACTGAAAGTGGAATCTTCAGAACCTGAAATGGAAATCGATAGTGAATCTCCCACCCCCTCTGAAATGTAATGCTAAATCCACGCAGCATCTGAGATCTGCCTGTAGTCAATGAGAATTTGTTTTTTTTTCCAATGGCTGGGGCACATGAACAAAATACGAAATTACAAAGAACAAGAACAAAAGTAAGCAAAAGAACAAACAATGCGAAAAACGACAAGACTTCAAAAGACAACCGAAGCCCTAATAGTTCTTTCGCCTCCCAATACCTATAAGCATTGGAGAACGGTATATCGTCACAGGTAGCATTTGTCCATATGTTCATTAGCATCACACAGCGGACAGGCAGCCCCAGTAAAATTGTCAATACTGTACAAATGTACAGCAATGCAGTTATGCACAGTTAGCAGGCGAAAAACAGTCACCGCCTCCCGTCTTGCTTTATCAGGTACATCCTGGGGGACATCCTCTTCCATACTTGTTATCTATTTTGCTTTTCAATTCATGCTGGTGCGCCGAATTCATAAATTGTCCAATTAAGAGAAATAGATTTAAAAAAAAAATGTGAACCGAAAGTGAAAAATATTCAGAAGTTGAAAAGTAACCAGAAGTGAAAAATAATCAGAAGTGAAAAGTTACCAGAAATGAAAAATAAGCCGAAGTGAAAAATAAGCAAAAGTGAAAAATAATCAGAAGTGAAAATTAACCAAAAATGAAAAATAACCAGAAGTGAAAAATAAGCAAAAGTGAAAAATAACCAGAAGTGAAAAGTAACCAGAAATGAAAAATAACCAGAAGTTGATATCCTTAGAGAATCATCTTACTTAAGGAACTTGGTGCTGAAACCAAATCGTTCATAATTAAAACTCTTTCCATAATTTATTCTGATAAATATATGTTTCAAGGAAATTGAAAATTTTTTTAACCAGAAATTGAAATCTTTAGTAACCCTCCTAGATTCTCTCAAATTTTATCATGTATTCACACCAGTAATCATATGTAAACTCTATTTATAGTCCATCCTGAGAAATTGATGTATCGAGGAAAATTCTTGAGCCCAGAGAGGAAAAAACTGTAAGTAGAAATTTCTAGTGAACGTCTCCACCCCTCCTGAATCGAGACCTCTCTATGCTTTCGGGTTAATCGGGCGGTCTGGGTTTTCCGCCCCTCCTGAATTATTCGATGGTGCATCCATATGAGTCGTTATCGAAGTTCTATTTAAAGTCAATTTTGAAAAACAATGCTAGCTATAAACTACAAAATAAAATTTGTTGCTTCCTCTTAAAAATCCTTGCAAGAACAAATAATTTGATCTTGGATCGAGTTCATAACTTTTCAACAATAGTGGTTATAACTTTGATATTTTAAAATGTTAGCCTGTTAAAGTTTTCCAACGAGAAGGAAGTTATAACGAGCACGAAATATTTTATTTTGTTTTAAAGAAATTAGGAAGAAAAGTGAACTTGAAAATTCTAAATATATTTTATGCTTTGAGTTTGGGATGTTCATGTCCCAAAATTTAAATGTGCTTATTATGAATATAATTGGATACTTTAGTGTGTTTTAATTTTGGAAATATAGTGGTTATGATTTCGACATTTTATTATTTTGAACTATTTTGAAAAGGCGGTTCTAATTTTGATATTTTAATACTTTGAAATATTTTGAAAAGGTGGTTCTAATTTCGATATTTTATTATTTCGAACTGTTTTAAAAATGTCTAAAGAAGACAAACCACCTAAAAAGTAAGATGTTAATCACGTAAAACCATTTTGGCTCCAACGAACTAAAACTACTGCAGGGTCCACTTCGACAGTAAGAGCTCGAAATTCTGTCTCAGTAGCTAGAAAGGTAGAACGTCAGCTGGTTAGTTCGAAGATCCAGGGTTCGATTCCTGGTTGGGGCAGCAAGATTCTTTACAATGGTGCTCGAACTTAATGCAAAGATGTCCGAGGTCTGAAGACCCCAAACCGTGCGACTCCACATAGTGGGTTTAGAATAGCTAGCTGCATGGCCAGGAAAGGATACCTCCTGCACTCAGGAGGCACCCAAGGTCTACCATCCCGCCAAACGAATATTTATTTAGGTTTAAAAAGATAACAATTGATGAAAAATATTGAGGTTTTACATTATATTTGAGCTTGACGTGATGTCCGAGATCTGAAAGTGATCCTAGTACGACTAGCAAGGATTAAGTGGAATCTGATATTTGGAGCGCCGATTTCATATCGACATGATAATGACCACGCAGGAAGCTTACCTAGAGGATAAAAATAGCATCCGGAGGTTAACCTGAGGTAAAAAGTAGCAGGAGGTAGTCAGTCAGAATGTCAGTTTCACGCAAATCTGATATCAGAGGGTAGATAATGCAAAGTCCACTTAGACAATAAGATCTTGAAATTTCGTCTCAGTAACTTAACAGTAGAGCATCGACTGGACAGCTCGAAGATCCAGGGCTTGATTTTCGGTTGGGGCACCAAGATTCTTTACACTACATCTGATTAATTCTAATAATTCTCAGAATACCTCAAGTCGGTATATTGAAAATCAATAGTCATTCTTTCAGCAGGCGTACTTTTTTTTTTTACCGTAACGAGAAACACGTGTGAAGTAATTGTTAAACATAAATTAGTTTTGATACGACTTTGTGGCAAATATTTGGAAAATGTTCTTTTTGTTATACAACATCACCTAATTAGAACGAACAGGTTTATTTAGAAAATTGCTCCTCCTATTCCCTCCAGGGAATCAGTGGTGGAGTTGAAACGGGAGGGTGAGGTTGGACGGCAAGAGGGAATGTTATCGACTGAGAGCAGAAATGGAGACAGGAAATAACTTCATTTCCATTCCAAGTTGATTTAAACGAGTCGAAATTAAAAGCGCCTCTTCTCCGTTTTCCCAACGCATTTTGCTGCTCTTTAAATATTTAACACTTTCTTTTTCTTAATTAATTCCGGTAATACTTTGTCAGCAAGGGATGTTTGAATTGCTCAACCGGAAACATTTAAATTTTAGTAATTTGGAATGGGAGACAACGCTTGTGTTTAAGACGGCAATTCGTAGCACGATTCGTGGTATGATTCGTGGCAAGTCTGGTACTTTTTCGAATGTACTAAATATAGCAAAGTGTGTACTATGGAGTTAGAGAGAAAGAGTTAAAACTTCTATAGACCAAAATGTTAAAAATACGAAATGCGATTTAAGATTTTTATCTAGATGTCATTGGTGGTTATCTAGTCAAATCTGTTCTCACCTGGGATAACAGGAATGTGTGTATTGTTACGATTATTAAAAATATCTATCACTGTATAAATATATATCACCGTATTATTGTCTGTCCTCGAGGGAAAATTACATTTACAGGCATCCACTGTTATTACTTTAAGTTCCGGTCACTTGACCTTGGTGACAAATTCAGTTACTTTGATGACAAATTCAGTTACTTTGGTGACAAATTAAGGGAAACATTGCCAACTTGATGAGTTCAAAAACTTCCCGAATTCTGTAAATAAGTTAAGAATTCCTGGTGTTTTTTCAGAACTTTCCTCAGTATGTAATTACTATTTCAGTTTTGCTTACTGTGGAAATGAATACTTTATTAAATAGTCTTTTGATATAAAAATACATAAGATGCGTGAGAACTGGGAAAACGCCAGTTCCGCCTAAATTATTGTCACGTCTAAATTGTTTGCTCCGTCGAAATTACTGTATTCTTTTGGTGTTTTCCCAGTATGGAGTTTTATCTCATGCCCCTTATCTGCTTTGTAAGTATATTACTCCGTGAAATAGTATTTGACAAATTGATTACGAAAATTTCTTTACAGCTAGTTCGTTCTGATTTTAGAGAAAAAAAAGTTTTATGCCAGTGTTGCATGTGGATATTAACACAATAACCTAATCCGCCGCATTTCAAATTCTAAGATATTTACTGTCACAAACTTTATGTTGTTGTTGTTGTTGAGACCCAGACCGTCCGACCTACCAGAAAGGTGTAAGGTAACTAAACTTTTTGTGTAGATTATGTTGTTGTTGTTGCTTATCCTCTTTAACAGATCTGACATAAGTCAGATCACCTCCAGTAGGTTGTTGACCGCCAAAAATCAATAACTAAAAGGGGGGCAGATGTCAAGTCCTCCTTGGAAAGTCCGACGCAACTCAATATGTGCTCCGGGGAGGCCGGATGGTCACAGCATTTATTACAAGTGGGATGGATTTTTCCACCGCGTTCAAAAGACAGACCCTTAAGGTGGCCACTTTTAAGTCTAGCAAGTGCAGTCTGGGAGCCACGATCACATTTAATTTCCAGAAGAGCGCCAGGGGATGTTCCGGTGTACCGTTGGTGCGCAGGTGGAGTACACCAAATTAAATTTAATTTAGATCTTGCATTTGAGTACAGTTCTTGATAAGTAAGCGAAGAACCAGTGGCCGTTTCGTCCTCACTGTCCTCTTTGGCCAATCTGTCCGCAACCTCATTACCACTAATGTTTACATGTGATGGAATCCATTGGAGATGGACATTGTGGTTTTGAGAAATCTTCTTTAGCTTGAGGAGAATAGATATACTGGTTTCATCGCCTGCAGAGGACCAGCCACTAAGATGTTGAAGTGCACTGCGGCTGTCCGACAATATCCAAAGTTCACCAAAATTGTAATCAAGAGATATGATGGCGTCAAGTCCTACATTGATCGCAATTAACTCGCTCCTGAAGACAGAACAAGTGTCCGGGTTACGTTGTTTTAGTGAAGTCTCAAGATGAGGGGTTCTAATACAGATACCGCTGCCAGTACGGTTTTCTGTACGACTACCATCAGTGTAGACCTGCACTGCATCTTTAGGAATGCAATTAATAACTTCTAGGGCCAGCTGCCTAAGATAGTCGTCAAGATGCGTTTGCTTGTTTGCAGTGGAATTCAAATCAAAGTGGAAGAAAACTCTTGGCATCCCCTCTGAGGGATCAATACAAGATCTTAAAGATTGAGATTCAACCTTACGAGAGATCAGGTTTTGAGTTTCTGCCAAGCTAAACGGGCTGGATTTCTTTAGTCTTTGATTGTTGTGCCAGGTGTGCAGATACAAGGAAGTACGATGTTGGGGGCCATAGCTGTAGATTTTATTAAAGTATTTTTCTAAGTTGGCTCTTCTTCTAATATGCAGTGGTTTTAAGTTTGCCTCGAACAGGGATATATCAGAAGGGCAGCTATTTTTGAGTCCGAGAATAATTCGAGCGGCACTCAGATGTACACGTTCTAATTTCTGGAGGTTGGTTTCAGACGCGCAAGAGTAAATTGGGTAGCCATATTCCAGAATAGGTCTTATAAGTGAAATATATGTGGTTCTAAGAGTGTTTGCATCAGCTCCCCAATCCCTGCCAGCTAGATATTTAAGAATGTGAAGGCGCTTACGAGCCTTTGAAACCAGGTGGCTAATATGTTTGTTGCTGTTGAATTCAGGATCGAGAATGAATCCTAGATATTTGGGATAATTTTCGTAGGTGAGAGGCTGGGCATCAAAATACAGCTTTGGTTTATAGTTATAAAGGTGTTTATTAGCGGTAAAAAAAGTCACTATGGATTTAACAGGGTTGAAAGTCAATTTGTGTTCCGTTGCAAACTCAGAGAGTGCAGCCAAAGTGGAATTGAGGAGCGTTTCGATGTTAGTCACGTCTGTGTCTGACTTCCAAATTACAATATCGTCAGCGAAAATTGCAATATTGACAAGTTCTGGTTTCCTTTTCTCACTTCCGGCCAAAAATAGTGAGAATAGAGTAGGGCTTAAGACTGATCCTTGAGGAACGCACTGTCCTAGTCTGAAAGGATCTGAAAAGGTCTATTATGTATGTGTAATAATTGAGAAATGATTAGAATCTGTCGCTAAATATATCAATATTTTATCGACAAGGAATTGTAAAGTACATAACGTGATTTTGCACAATAACAATAAATGAAGTCAGCATAATGTAAATTACTACGCAAATAAAATATCAACCAGAGACGATCATTTATACTTGGAATGCCTTTTCATAGTGTAACAAATTTTACCCAATCGGGCTAGCAAAATGGTTGAATTGCAGAATTTAGTGTGATAGCGCCACCTAGTGTGGAGAAAAAGAAGCAGAACAAGGAAATGAATAAAATGCAGAAAATATGAACGCGCAGTGCGGTGCAGAAAAAGAATGAGAAAGAGAAAAATATAATTACTTACGTCAGATGTTAAAAATAGTATTCATGAATTAAAATTGCAGTTAAACTGAACGATAATTAAAACTTTATTAGAATAAAACTCACAAGTTCAGAATAATCAGAAAAAGCACTTCAAGAAGCCCCATCAGAAGTAGAACTTTCGATCATCTGAATTAAATATTTATCTAAGTGCAAATATTAGACGCAAATAAAAAAAAATACATTTCGTAATTGCAAATCGTAAAAGTTTAAATTCTCTCAGATCTTAAGCTGATAAGTAAAAATTTAAGTGACAA
Organism: Amaurobius ferox; assembly: GCA_951213105.1. Classification (NCBI taxonomy): domain Eukaryota; kingdom Metazoa; phylum Arthropoda; class Arachnida; order Araneae; family Amaurobiidae; genus Amaurobius; species Amaurobius ferox. The sequence goes on from OX578136.1 coordinate 157,644,303, forward strand.
CTGTGAAGTGGTCTGCCTGCAAGAATTTATCCTAACGGGTAATATGCGAGAGAAAAGTTAAAAGGAAATTGATTTTTGAACCGATTTTCTAGTACTATGACTGGAAGAATAAAATATTTATCTACCAAAAAAATCTCAGATGACTTGAGAAATATCGTATATAAAAATGTAAAATGATTATGTAAATTTTGTCTGGTGGTTATAACCTGTATTTAAGCACATGTTCGCCACTTATTTTTTTAATTTGCCACTGATGAAGGGCTTGGTAATTCCCGAAAGCGCTATGGCTGAGTAATTTCAGTACGTCGTAAAAAGGAGATTTTAATAAAATACTTTTAATTATGGCCAATTTTCTTTCTGGTTGTCTTTATTTTTAAAGTATTGATTATTTTTGACGTGATACCATACATTTTTATGTAAAATTATTTTGAAGTACCAAATTAATTTATATTTCGTGCTAATCTTGCTTGCTAACATCTAAGCAATATGCTCCAATATATTAAAATATATTAATTATTAATTCATCAATTTGGCGTAATTATTGCCAATATTGTTGGCGTAATATTTGGCGTAATTGTTGCTGTGGCACAAAGAAATTGAAATGAAAAAACTTACATTTAATTTTAAAAGTGCGTTGTGTTTAAGCAATAACCCTCCAAATATTTTTACCTTTTGTGTAAGTCCTGAAAAGAATTCATTAATCATTATAAAAAGACTAGCCTATTTAACTTTAACAATATAATTTATTTACAACATCAATTTATCACTAACAACAATTTATCATAATTATCAACTATCATTTAATTACTCTAGTAATGGGAGATATGTGACCAGCAAAATTAGATTTCGATAATGTCTATGACCTGGGGAAATGAGCACATACCTTACAGTTTAATCTTCGGCTCATCACGCTGAAGCTTGCATCCGTCTTATTGCTGACCGTGCGGCCATAACTCTTTGGTGTGTGGCTTGCATCTCGTACTATAGTCAACTGCAACCTCTTTCGTATGAGTATCTGCTCCCAAATCCTTTCGTATCCGTTCAACTGCTACAACATTTCGCATCAAAGTCACTTGTGGTTCCTTCGGCGGGGGAAGGGGGTAGCTCCGCCCTTCTTCTCTTTGGCGCTCATTGGTTCTTCTGAACCCAATGGCATGATTTGACATTTATCAAGGCCCCTCTCAGCCCTTTTGGCCTGGGACACCCAAATTTATGGTATTTGACCTAAAAGTTCACGTTGTTGTAAACTCCGGCGCCAGCTAGACTAAAACCTTTATTAGCCGTTCTATGCACCATAAATATTGTAATAAAAATGCCTCATCTGAGGACATATTCTGGCCTCACAGTTGCCAATGCGTTATTTTTGCTAATTTGGCGACTTTTTAGTTAACTTGACACCACATCAAAAACTCTCCCAGTTGGCAGTATTTCGCAAAATTAGTCATCAAGGTTGCTAAATTTATTGACATGGGTTACATATTTGATGATTGTTACTACTGTTCATTTTTATGTATTTTTTCATACATTTATTTGAAAAACGTGCAATATGTCGAAAATGGTTCGAGCTAGGTCTCTAAAGCTTTGTATTACTCGTTTTTGAAAAAAACATACGCAAAGTATGCTTGTTTGCTTAGCAGTATTGAATATTCCAATTTCTTTAATGATTTTTTCAAAAATTCCTTTGAAAATTTGAGGATCTTAAGAACTTTCGATTGCATTTAAGATAAATATGTTCTATAGATCGTAGTAATAGTGCCAAATTATGTTCGAAACACTCTTGTCGTTCCTGAAATATATCATCTACAGACTCACGGATATGCACACATTAACACACACATACACACAGACATTACTTCAAAAACTTGCTTGAAATGTACTTCGTCACAATACTTTCCCTATACATTATACTATGTATGTAGGGAAAGTAAAAAGAAAAAAATAATAAAGCTATGCCTCAATCCTTTGATTTGGAACGCATTTTGACCTTAAAAACATTTAACACTTTCTTCCTTTAAATTAATTCGTAAAATAGTCTGTGAGTAACACGTGAGTCTGTGAGTAACGGATGAGTAACTCCCCTAGGGGAGAAGTCACATGCGGAAGGGCATTTGCTCTGTAGCTTTTGACCCACCTTTCCTAAAGGGGGACATTGATATGTGGTATGTCTCTAGTGTGCAACATTCGGGGGTTCATGAACTGGCTCTTCCAGAGGGTTGAGAAAAACTAAGTGTCTGTGGCTAGTTTCCAGACCCTTCGGCGACTGGGGTCAAGACTCAGCAAGCTATCTTTCCGGACATTCTGGATGGTTCAGCCGACCTCTATCTTCTCTTCGTGGCTTTGCTGGGTAGTGGACCTTTCTATCTCCATTTTCCAACGGTAAAAATCAGGAGGTTGCCGTGGAGATTTGAGCTGAACCTATCAGTAACGCGTGTCTGAATCTTTTAACAGGAAATGTTTTCATTAACATGTTTCTTATTTAGAATGAGATAAAGTGCGTTATAAACGGGATTCGCTGCTTGACATGGATGCGTAAAACATTTGTTGTGGTTTAACAATGTTTTACAATTATAATATTCGGGCACCTAAATATGTAAGAGATAATCATAATTCCAGAATATTGTAACTCTTTCTGTTGATAAACAGTTGTCCAAGTGATTATGATAAGGAGTACTGAAAAAAAAAATCTTGGTCTACAGATTATGAGTTGGAGGGTATGCCCTATATTTCCGTGTTGCATTTCTTTGGGATTTTTAATGCAAGTTTCATTTACTAATCCAACTGTCATTGATCCTCTCTGTTTGTTGCTTAATGATTGAATTAGCACCGATATCTGTTTACTGGTCCAATTGTCATCTGTCCTCTCTGTTTGTTTCTTAATGCTCGAAATGATATTAGTTATATATGTTGCTTACAGCTATGCCAGCATTGCGAATTGAGTGTTCGGTGACTACAAATTTAGTTGATATCAGTTATATTTGCTGCTTACAGCTATGCCAGCATTGTGAATTGAGTGTTCGGTGACTACAAATTTAATTGATATCAGTTATATTTGCTGCTTACAGCTATGCCAGCATTGCGAATTGAGTGTTCGGTGACTACAAATTTAATTGATATCAGTTATATTTGCTGCTTACAGCTATGCCAGCATTGTGAATTGAGTGCTCGGTGACTACAAATTTAATTGATATCAGTTATATTTGCTGCTTACAGCTATGCCAGCATTGGGAATTGAGTGCTCGGTGACTACAAATTTAATTGATATCAGTTATATTTGCTGCTTACAGCTATGCCAGCATTGGGAATTGAGTGCTCGGTGACTACAAATTTAATTGATATCAGTTATATTTGCTGCTTACAGCTATGCCAGCATTGCGAATTGAGTGTTCGGTGACTACAAATTTAATTGATATCAGTTATATTTGCTGCTTACAGCTATGCCAGCATTGCGAATTGAGTGTTCGGTGACTACAAATTTAATTGATATCAGTTATATTTGCTGCTTACAGCTATGCCAGCATTGCGAATTGAGTGTTCGGTGACTACAAATTTAATTGATATCAGTTATATTTGCTGCTTACAGCTATGCCAGCATTGTGAATTGAGTGTTCGGTGACTACAAATTTAATTGATATCAGTTATATTTGCTGCTTACAGCTATGCCAGCATTGTGAATTGAGTGTTCGGTGACTACAAATTTAATTGATATCAGTTATATTTGCTGCTTACAGCTATGCCAGCATTGTGAATTGAGTGTTCGGTGACTACAAATTTAATTGATATCAGTTATATTTGCTGCTTACAGCTATGCCAGCATTGTGAATTGAGTGTTCGGTGACTACAAATTTAATTGATATCAGTTATATTTGCTGCTTACAGCTATGCCAGCATTGTGAATTGAGTGTTCGGTGACTACAAATTTAATTGATATCAGTTATATTTGCTGCTTACAGCTATGCCAGCATTGTGAATTGAGTGTTCGGTGACTACAAATTTAATTGATATCAGTTATATTTGCTGCTTACAGCTATGCCAGCATTGTGAATTGAGTGTTCGGTGACTACAAATTTAATTGATATCAGTTATATTTGCTGCTTACAGCTATGCCAGCATTGTGAATTGAGTGTTCGGTGACTACAAATTTAATTGATATCAGTTATATTTGCTGCTTACAGCTATGCCAGCATTGTGAATTGAGTGTTCGGTGACTACAAATTTAATTGATATCAGTTATATTTGCTGCTTACAGCTATGCCAGCATTGTGAATTGAGTGTTCGGTGACTACAAATTTAATTGATATCAGTTATATTTGCTGCTTACAGCTATGCCAGCATTGCGAATTGAGTGTTCGGTGACTACAAATTTAATTGATATCAGTTATATTTGCTGCTTACAGCTATGCCAGAATTGCGAATTGAGTGCTCGGTGACTACAAATTTAATTGATATCAGTTATATTTGCTGCTTACAGCTATGCCAGAATTGTGAATTGAGTGCTCGGTGACTACAAATTTAATTGATATCAGTTATATTTGCTGCTTACAGCTATGCCAGCATTGGGAATTGAGTGCTCGGTGACTACAAATTTAATTGATATCAGTTATATTTGCTGCTTACAGCTATGCCAGCATTGGGAATTGAGTGCTCGGTGACTACAAATTTAATTGATATCAGTTATATTTGCTGCTTACAGCTATGCCAGCATTGCGAATTGAGTGCTCGGTGACTACAAATTTAATTGATATCAGTTATATTTGCTGCTTACAGCTATGCCAGCATTGCGAATTGAGTGCTCGGTGACTACAAATTTAATTGATATCAGTTATATTTGCTGCTTACAGCTATGCCAGCATTGCGAATTGAGTGCTCGGTGACTACAAATTTAATTGATATCAGTTATATTTGCTGCTTACAGCTATGCCAGCATTGTGAATTGAGTGCTCGGTGACTACAAATTTAATTGATATCAGTTATATTTGCTGCTTACAGCTATGCCAGCATTGTGAATTGAGAGCTCGGTGACTACAAATTTAATTGATATCAGTTATATTTGCTGCTTACAGCTATGCCAGCATTGCGAATTGAGTGTTCGGTGACTACAAATTTAATTGATATCAGTTATATTTGCTGCTTACAGCTATGCCAGCATTGTGAATTGAGTGCTCGGTGACTACAAATTTAATTGATATCAGTTATATTTGCTGCTTACAGCTATGCCAGCATTGCGAATTGAGTGTTCGGTGACTACAAATTTAATTGATATCAGTTATATTTGCTGCTTACAGCTATGCCAGCATTGTGAATTGAGTGCTCGGTGACTACAAATTTAATTGATATCAGTTATATTTGCTGCTTACAGCTATGCCAGCATTGTGAATTGAGTGCTCGGTGACTACAAATTTAATTGATATCAGTTATATTTGCTGCTTACAGCTATGCCAGCATTGTGAATTGAGTGCTCGGTGACTACAAATTTAATTGATATCAGTTATATTTGCTGCTTACAGCTATGCCAGCATTGCGAATTGAGTGCTCGGTGACTACAAATTTAATTGATATCAGTTATATTTGCTGCTTACAGCTATGCCAGCATTGTGAATTGAGTGCTCGGTGACTACAAATTTAATTGATATCAGTTATATTTGCTGCTTACAGCTATGCCAGCATTGCGAATTGAGTGTTCGGTGACTACAAATTTAATTGATATCAGTTATATTTGCTGCTTACAGCTATGCCAGCATTGTGAATTGAGTGCTCGGTGACTACAAATTTAATTGATATCAGTTATATTTGCTGCTTACAGCTATGCCAGCATTGTGAATTGAGTGCTCGGTGACTACAAATTTAATTGATATCAGTTATATTTGCTGCTTACAGCTATGCCAGCATTGTGAATTGAGTGCTCGGTGACTACAAATTTAATTGATATCAGTTATATTTGCTGCTTACAGCTATGCCAGCATTGCGAATTGAGTGTTCGGTGACTACAAATTTAATTGATATCAGTTATATTTGCTGCTTACAGCTATGCCAGCATTGCGAATTGAGTGTTCGGTGACTACAAATTTAATTGATATCAGTTATATTTGCTGCTTACAGCTATGCCAGCATTGTGAATTGAGTGCTCGGTGACTACAAATTTAATTGATATCAGTTATATTTGCTGCTTACAGCTATGCCAGCATTGGGAATTGAGTGCTCGGTGACTACAAATTTAATTGATATCAGTTATATTTGCGGCTTACAGCTATGCCAGCATTGCGAATTGAGTGTTCGGTGACTACAAATTTAATTGATATCAGTTATATTTGCTGCTTACAGCTATGCCAGCATTGTGAATTGAGTGCTCGGTGACTACAAATTTAATTGATATCAGTTATATTTGCTGCTTACAGCTATGCCAGCATTGCGAATTGAGTGCTCGGTGACTACAAATTTAATTGATATCAGTTATATTTGCTGCTTACAGCTATGCCAGCATTGTGAATTGAGTGCTCGGTGACTACAAATTTAATTGATATCAGTTATATTTGCTGCTTACAGCTATGCCAGCATTGTGAATTGAGTGCTCGGTGACTACAAATTTAATTGATATCAGTTATATTTGCTGCTTACAGCTATGCCAGCATTGCGAATTGAGTGCTCGGTGACTACAAATTTAATTGATATCAGTTATATTTGCTGCTTACAGCTATGCCAGCATTGTGAATTGAGTGCTCCGTGACTACAAATTTAATTGATATCAGTTATATTTGCTGCTTACAGCTATGCCAGCATTGCGAATTGAGTGTTCGGTGACTACAAATTTAATTGATATCAGTTATATTTGCTGCTTACAGCTATGCCAGCATTGTGAATTGAGTGCTCGGTGACTACAAATTTAATTGATATCAGTTATATTTGCTGCTTACAGCTATGCCAGCATTGTGAATTGAGTGCTCGGTGACTACAAATTTAATTGATATCAGTTATATTTGCTGCTTACAGCTATGCCAGCATTGCGAATTGAGTGTTCGGTGACTACAAATTTAATTGATATCAGTTATATTTGCTGCTTACAGCTATGCCAGCATTGTGAATTGAGTGCTCGGTGACTACAAATTTAATTGATATCAGTTATATTTGCTGCTTACAGCTATGCCAGCATTGCGAATTGAGTGTTCGGTGACTACAAATTTAATTGATATCAGTTATATTTGCTGCTTACAGCTATGCCAGCATTGTGAATTGAGTGCTCGGTGACTACAAATTTAATTGATATCAGTTATATTTGCTGCTTACAGCTATGCCAGCATTGTGAATTGAGTGCTCGGTGACTACAAATTTAATTGATATCAGTTATATTTGCTGCTTACAGCTATGCCAGCATTGCGAATTGAGTGTTCGGTGACTACAAATTTAATTGATATCAGTTATATTTGCTGCTTACAGCTATGCCAGCATTGCGAATTGAGTGTTCGGTGACTACAAATTTAATTGATATCAGTTATATTTGCTGCTTACAGCTATGCCAGCATTGTGAATTGAGTGCTCGGTGACTACAAATTTAATTGATATCAGTTATATTTGCTGCTTACAGCTATGCCAGCATTGGGAATTGAGTGCTCGGTGACTACAAATTTAATTGATATCAGTTATATTTGCTGCTTACAGCTATGCCAGCATTGCGAATTGAGTGTTCGGTGACTACAAATTTAATTGATATCAGTTATATTTGCTGCTTACAGCTATGCCAGCATTGTGAATTGAGTGCTCGGTGACTACAAATTTAATTGATATCAGTTATATTTGCTGCTTACAGCTATGCCAGCATTGCGAATTGAGTGCTCGGTGACTACAAATTTAATTGATATCAGTTATATTTGCTGCTTACAGCTATGACAGCATTGTGAATTGAGTGCTCGGTGACTACAAATTTAATTGATATCAGTTATATTTGCTGCTTACAGCTATGCCAGCATTGTGAATTGAGTGCTCGGTGACTACAAATTTAATTGATATCAGTTATATTTGCTGCTTACAGCTATGCCAGCATTGCGAATTGAGTGTTCGGTGACTACAAATTTAATTGATATCAGTTATATTTGCTGCTTACAGCTATGCCAGCATTGTGAATTGAGTGCTCGGTGACTACAAATTTAATTGATATCAGTTATATTTGCTGCTTACAGCTATGCCAGCATTGTGAATTGAGTGCTCGGTGACTACAAATTTAATTGATATCAGTTATATTTGCTGCTTACAGCTATGCCAGCATTGCGAATTGAGTGCTCGGTGACTACAAATTTAATTGATATCAGTTATATTTGCTGCTTAGAGCTATGCCAGCATTGCGAATTGAGTGCTCGGTGACTACAAATTTAATTGATATCAGTTATATTTGCTGCTTACAGCTATGCCAGCATTGCGAATTGAGTGCTCGGTGACTACAAATTTAATTGATATCAGTTATATTTGCTGCTTACAGCTATGCCAGCATTGCGAATTGAGTGCTCGGTGACTACAAATTTAATTGATATGAGTTATATTTGCTGCTTACAGCTATGCCAGCATTGCGAATTGAGTGCTCGGTGACTACAAATTTAATTGATATCAGTTATATTTGCTGCTTACAGCTATGCCAGCATTGCGAATTGAGTGCTCGGTGACTACAAATTTAATTGATATCAGTTATATTTGCTGCTTACAGCTATGCCAGCATTGCGAATTGAGTGCTCGGTGACTACAAATTTAATTGATATCAGTTATATTTGCTGCTTACAGCTATGCCAGCATTGGGAATTGAGTGCTCGGTGACTACAAATTTAATTGATATCAGTTATATTTGCTGCTTACAGCTATGCCAGCATTGCGAATTGAGTGCTCGGTGACTACAAATTTAATTGATATCAGTTATATTTGCTGCTTACAGCTATGCCAGCATTGCGAATTGAGTGCTCGGTGACTACAAATTTAATTGATATCAGTTATATTTGCTGCTTACAGCTATGCCAGCATTGTGAATTGAGTGCTCGGTGACTACAAATTTAATTGATATCAGTTATATTTGCTGCTTACAGCTATGCCAGCATTGTGAATTGAGTGTTCGGTGACTACAAATTTAATTGATATCAGTTATATTTGCTGCTTACAGCTATGCCAGCATTGCGAATTGAATGTTCGGTGACTACAAATTTAATTGATATCAGTTATATTTGCTGCTTACAGCTATGCCAGCATTGCGAATTGAGTGTTCGGTGACTACAAATTTAATTGATATTAGTTATATTTGCTGCTTACAGCTATGCCAGCATTGCGAATTGAATGTTCGGTGACTACAAATTTAATTGATATCAGTTATATTTGCTGCTTACAGCTATGCCAGCATTGCGAATTGAGTGTTCGGTGACTACAAATTTAATTGATATCAGTTATATTTGCTGCTTACAGCTATGCCAGCATTGCGAATTGAATGTTCGGTGACTACAAATTTAATTGATATTAGTTATATTTGCTGCTTACAGCTATGCCAGCATTGTGAATTGAGTGCTCGGTGACTACAAATTTAATTGTTATCAGTTATATTTGCTGCTTGCAGCTATGCCAGCATTGTGAATTGAGTGCTCGGTGACTACAAATTTAATTGATATCAGTTATATTTGCTGCTTACAGCTATGCCAGCATTGCGAATTGAGTGTTCGGTGACAACAAATTTAATTGATATCAGTTATATTTGCTGCTTACAGCTATGCCAGCATTGCGAATTGAATGTTCGGTGACTACAAATTTAATTGATATCAGTTATATTTGCTGCTTACAGCTATGCCAGCATTGTGAATTGAATGTTCGGTGACTACAAATTTAATTGATATCAGTTATATTTGCTGCTTACAGCTATGCCAGCATTGTGAATTGAGTGCTCGGTGACTACAAATTTAATTGATATCAGTTATATTTGCTGCTTACAGCTATGTTAGCATCGCGAATTGAGTGCCCGGTGACTGTTCGAACTGAACTCTAGACGGATAAATCTTCACTATAAAAGTTTAAGCGATCTCATTAAGAACGAATGATTGGACGATCAAGTACAGAGATATTGAAGAAAACTTCTTATTATAATCGTATGAAACTCGGATGCACAGTCACGGGCAGATCACTGTAGAATTTATTGTATCTATCTAAATTAATAGTGGGGGAATAATTCAGCTCTGTTACTTAAATATTGAGGTATGCTGTATAGATAGTATATATGCATTTGTAAATTGTAATATATCTATTTAGTCTAGAAATGGTAAAATATATAAATTTGGTCCAAGTTAATTTGAAAGAACAACATTACTGGGATTTGAATTCCATTGCTTAGCTTCATCGACAACTTGGGTATTGTATCAAACAACAAGATGATGATGGCATCCGAGTTAAGTGTTGTTTGTTCGCAAATGCATTATATTTTGTTGGGATTTAGCATGAATTATTTATAAGGCAGTCCAATAAACAACTGAAAGAGAAAAGCGTATCCACGATGTCTTTCCAAACAATCCAGAAGGGTTCTAGAAGAAAATCTTTGAATACATAAAGCATCGACCACCGGACAGAACCTGAGAGAGCCAGATTTTTTATACTCTCCGGTGTAGTAGAAAACGGGGTAATAGAAAGCTTCTTATAGACCTTCCAGGAGTCATCGGTGATCTAAGAGGCTGAATCTTTGCACACTTTAAAAGACGGTGATGGATTTCACATCATAACTCCCTTTTTCCCGGAGGTGGAAAACATGTGAGATTTAAGACTTATAAAACCCCCAAGAAGCTGAAATCTTTACATGCTTATAGTCAGGGGTGTTCAAAACGGGGCATAACCAAGGCTATCTAAAACTTATTCTAGGTGGCCTTGGCATAACTAACTTTATTTTTATCTGGATCTGCGCATATGACGACATGGGAATTAAGAACGCGCACATTTTGTTCTCGGACTCTCAAGAGGGACCGAATTTGCTAACTGTAACTCTCATCTTACTCCATTGATGTCACTAAATTTTTTTGGACGTCACTGGATTCTGTGTTCACAGCACAATTTAAAATCTTTGCGCCAGTTCTTTGCACTTGGATATTGTCACATCAAAATTAACAAACTATTTTTACTTTCCTTATGTACATAATGTATAAAGAAAGTATTGTGACGGGGTCGAAAATTTGAACTTGAATTTTCGACGGGAGAGCACGTTTCAAGCATCTCTGATCACGAATCGAACATGTTTGCAATGATGTCTGTCTGCGTGTGTGTGTGAAAGTGTGTGTGTGTGCGTGTGCGTGCGTGTGCTTGTGCGTGTGTGTGTGTGTGTGTCAGTGAGTCTGTGGAGACCATATCTCACGAATAAATGGAGCGATTCGAATGAAATTTGGAACAAAAATCACAGTCCATGAATACTGGAAGCCCATTGTTTTAAAACAGAATCGAATGTTCAGAACTCCCCTAAATTTTCGAGTGAAATTTTGAAAAAATCATCAAAAAACAAAACCTTTAATAAAGTTACGCAAATAAACATTTCTTATGTAATTTTTCCTTAGAAAAGGACTGACAAACTTTAGAACGCTAGCATCAACCATTCTTGAGATATTGCACATTTTTCAAATAAATTTATCAAAAAATCATCCAATAAATTAAAAAAATATATTAACTGTTAAGAAACATGTTCACTTTTCATATGTAATATCATGCGTTAAATTTGGTGACATCATTCTCGTTGATTTAACTCGTTCCATTCACGAGAAAAGATACTTTGTGTAATACTTTTGTATTTGAACGCCAATAGTCATTTAATTTATCTGCTGTAAGAATAACTTATTTCTCCGTTCTTAACACTTGGCGAGATTTTGACGACGAATTTGGCGGAATGTCGCCAACTTGGGGACATTTTTAAATATTGCCAAATTAACGAAAATCTCGCCAAATGGATAAAAATGACGCTAAATCAATGAAAATGACGCCAAATCAATGAAAATGACGACTAATTGAAGAAAATGCAATATTTTGGAAAGAATATAAGAATAACATTTCTTTTAACTGTAAAAGTAGTAAATTCATTGCATTATATAAGGAAAGTCATGTGTTGCCCACATCACATTTTTAACTGTAAAAATGTGTGTAGTTTGCCACTTCTCTCAAAGCTGTCTCTAGACCGTGACATCACGAATGACGGAACTTTTTTCGCATGTCGTCAAGCTGACAACTCTTTCATTAGTAGCCGGGCTGAGTGCCTAACCTTATATTAAAGAACCATGTTTTATAGTATCGACCATGGGGCAGAAAATAAATTAGCAGATTTCTGATTTCTTCCCTGATCGGACAAAATGGTGATGTGTTGAAAAATGTTTCCACATCCTCAGGAAACTTCCGATGATTTAGAAGGCTGGAACTTAGCACATTTAGAGCATTGACCACGGAATAGAACTCAACTGAGCTAATTTTTGATTAAGACAATACTAAGCGTGAAACTAAGCGTCATACGTTCGACATTAAGCGCAAACAAGTGTTGCATTTAACAGTAAGCGCCATGCATTGTTAAGGAAAATGAAAACTTAATGAAAAAAAGTTGCAACCTAATTTTTTGAGGGTGTTAATTTCTCTGTTCTTGACAGGCTTAAATACTAGTTGAAAATTAAATTGTTTCAAGCCACAAATTTAAGTATAACATATCGCAGTATGGATGAGGGTTTTTATTACAGACATCTAACGTTAAAAAAATAAGCATAAAAAAATATCTCCCTCTGTGTGTTTTGTTTTTTGATCAGAAAATTTCCATTTAAAAGTGCTTCTCTCTTTCATCAAGTGGTTTTATTATTTCGGCATCAGATGACACGTATTTTATATCCTCCTGGCAGTGGCTCGTATTTCAGGGAATAATGAGGCAGTGGCGTAAAAAAACCAACATAATGAAACAGCTTGCATTTTTTTTCTTTGTGTGAACTCGTTAGCTTTTTGTTCCCATTCTTCACTTCAGTGCCATTTAATAACGTTTGAGAATCCGGTGGGAAAGTGGCATTCCGTATAGTTTTCTTTTCTTTAAAAATCCCGTCTTCAGCGTTGATTATAGGAAGGCGAGTAAAAAATGAATCGGGTATTTACAGAAAAAACTACTGGAACTTGCATGTTTTTTTTTTAAAATAGCTTAATACTGTGTTTTTCATTAAGAAACAATGGTTAGTACTACTAGTTGTGCCAATAGAATATAGAAAAAAAACTATTGTTACGAATATGTAAAAAGTTTCACTGCGCTGTGCCTCTATTCAAACAATACAGAATTTTGTTTCTATTCAAGACCTTTACTCTATTCAAAATCAAACACCTTTATAGACAGTCAGTCATTTCTATTACGTGAAGTATGCTGGGTTGCTACATCTTAAATTTCGGTCTGGGGTTGACAAATCTGACGATTTATTGTCATTTTGATGATTTATCGCAATCGAATATTCTGGGAGATGCGTACCTCTTCGGGAGGTTACTATGGAGAGTACATAAAAGGAGTCATGGCTCAGTTGGAGAGCAGTTGACGTAATAGGAGCTAAAGTAAATTATGTGATTTCGCCAGTGTTTTGAGAACAGTATCTGCTATTTTGTGAATTAGCTGCACATGTAATTGCAGTTTTATTGTATCTGACAGTTGTTAAGGGATCTTGTAAGAGAGTTATCGATCTATTCGTTGCATATTATTCTTATTTACGCTTATGAGTGCTTTTGAATAAACGTGTTAGGTATCCAGAAATTTGGACTTATTCTTGTATCCTGAGAGTACACCCTCGATTCTAAAGGATACGTGGTAACACTATTGTGCTGAAGTGAAAAATTGAATAAGGAATAAGGGAAAATCTAAATTTTGGGTAAGACGGTTAATCTAAACTCTCATAAAACGACCCATAATGCATTATATTAATATTCAAACTTTTATTTCGAAGTTTTGATTTATCTCCCCGCGATTTCTATTCATTCTAAATCGGATGAAATTCAATCAATTGCATCATTGATGTGACAAATAACTCTAAAGGAAGCCATACAGAAATTGTAAATAGTCATATGTTGATTTATTTCTAAATTAAAACACGTGACATTCCGCTAGCCCTCAGATTTGGAAGTCATGTAGATATCTGTATTATACTCGCATATTTAGTCATAAACTCAATGCACTATTATTTGCAAATACTGTTGCTAGTTATCCCGTGCTGAAGAGTACAAGAAAAGGTAAAATCAGTTTAGGGATGCTGTTTAGTGTATTAGGAGTGTCATTTGTATACTAATATATTTTAAGTTTCTTATACTATTGAATACAGATAAAGTATTGTTTTCACGAAAATTTCTGATTCCAAGATTTTGATGCTATTATATGTTTTAGGACTTTCTGAACGCTTTTTGACTATTTTTAGAGTGATGCACGTCTGTCTGGGATCAATTTTTTGTGTATACAACAGCTGCCACAAACATTAATGGATTTTCATCAAACTTTATATCCGGCTTTGTTAATGAGGAATGCAGAACTAGATTTCTTTGTATAGTATGGCCATGCTACAATGGTAATAGCCATGCTACAATATTAGCTTTCACAGGGAGATTATTTCAAGTTTTTTAAAATGAAGGGTAACGTTTTATAATTGCAATCATTTGGACCAACGCTCAGTACGGGAAAATATACGACTAGGTTGAAAATGAAAATTACGTTCAAGATGAATTTATATATATTGAATACCAAAGGATACAAATAGAGCATTTTTACTTTCCTTATATACATAATGTATAAGGAAAGTATTGTGACGGGGTCGATAATTCGAGTTTGAGTTTTCGACGGGAGAGCACGTTTCAAGCATCCCTGATCACAAATTAAACATTTTTGAAGTGATGTCTGTGTGTGTGTGTGTGTCAGTGCGTCTGTGGAGCCGATAACTGACAAACGAATAGACCGATTCGAACGAAATTTGGTACAAAAATCACAATCCATAAACGCTGGAAGTCTATTGTTTTTATATGCAATCGAATGTTCAGAACCCCTAAATTTTCGAGTGAAATTTTGAAAAAATCGTCAAAAAATCAAAACCGTTAATAAAGTTAGGTAAATAGACATTTCTCATGTAATTTTTCATTAGAAAACGGTTGACATAAATTTCAGAACGCTTACAGGAACCGTTCTCGCGATATTGCACATTTTTCAAAAAAATTATCAAAACGTTATATAAAGTAAAATTTTTTTTTCATACTTATGTATGCTTTCGTTTTCTTCATCTGATTACTTTTGTTTTATATTATATATATATATATTTATATTTAATATATATATATATATATATATATATATATATACATATATATTTATATATATTTTTATATATATTTATATTTAATATATATATATATATATCTATATTAATATATAAGGGTGTTCCAAAAATGACTGACACATTTGAAAAATGTATTAGAAAAACAGAAGGCGATAGAAATGTAGTGTTTGCTGCATTGTACTTGGGAAACCAGGGAATTTTATTCAACTCATTTTCAAAATTTGTTACGAAGGTTACCAAGAGATGGCGTTGCTGAATGGGAAAAGTAATAAACGGTATGACCATGTTGCAAAAGTTACAAAACGATGTTTTCAAAATAACCACCATTTGCAACAACGACATGGCGCAGTTTGAGAACAAAATTCACAGACACCTGTGCAGACATTTCAGCCGGAATAGTCTCACACGCAGCAGAGATGTATTGTTGCATTTCCGCAATCGTTTGTGGATTTGGGCGATGCACCTAGTCTTTCAAGGACCTCATAGAAAAAAGTTACATGGCGTCAAATCTGGTGAATAGGGAGGCCAATCCATGCCACGTCCTGTACACCTTGCGTATTCAAGGGCAATCACACGAGCATCGAAATGTTCGCTAAGGAAATCGAACACTTCAGGCATTCGATGTGGTCGGGCACCGTCTTACATGAAACAGGAGGTGTTCCTACCGTCCTCCAAAGCATTTTGAATCGCCACATATACATGCAGAGTCACCAGATACCGTGCTGCAGTAACCGTTTCGTGATGGAAAAATAGCCCAATGAGTCAGTCCTTTGGAGGAAATGGCAACATTAGGATCTCTGTTCCCCAAATGCACCAGCTCCGCTTGTTGACAAAACGGTTGAGGGGAAAATATGCCTCGTCGGAGAACCAAATGTTTGAGGAACAACGTCGGAGAACCAAATGCACCTGAGGCTGGACTACGATGTTGGTCGTAGTCCAGCCTCAGGTGCAACAAGGCAAACAGAAACCCGGAGCCGTTGTTGGGTCACTGCTGAACGACTTCAGCATTCGCCTCTGTCATTGCCGAACTTGGGAGGCCGTCATTTTCAGCACGGTCATCATTGACATTCCCAGTCCGTTCAAATTTTTCGAACAGAACCTTCATTGCATTGATTGACAGTCCTTCTTTGACATTAAATTTCCTTTGTAAACTGCGCCTCGTTTCAACAAAACTGTGGTCCAGGCGGTGAAACTCCAAAACAAGAAATATCCGCTGTTCCAACGAATAAACCAGCAGCAATTTGAAATGTTTGAGGAGCACACGCTAGCAGAATGCTGAGTAAAGTACAGAATGGCGATCTGACAGTATGCGTTTCCTTGCAGCTCTCACGCAACCGCAGCGCTATCTGTTGGTGACCTTTGTAACAAATTTTAAAAATTGGTTGAATAAAATTCCCTGGTTTCCCAAGTACAATGCCGCAAACGCTACATTCTATCGCCTTCTGTTTTTTAATGCATTTTTCAAATGTGTCAGTCATTTTTGGGACACCGTGTATATATATATATATATATACACGGTATATATATATATATATATATATATATACAAAAATAATGATTTGGCAGACGATAATTAACTGAATATTTCATAAATGAAGCGAGGAATTTTCATGAGCGCCTGTAACTGTGGCTTTTCTTATAACTTTGCCGAAATTACCAACAAAGTAGATGAAAAAAATGAGCAAGGTTGCAGAATGTATTACAGTGTATGGGTTCATTTGAGTAATTTTATCATTTCAACCCCCGAATCAATACGCATTTTTACTTTCCCTGCAATACATGGTAATGTATAGGGAAAGTATTGGAATCATGTCGAAAATCACAACTCGAGTTTTCGACGGATCTACACGTTTCAAGACCTCTAGAATACGAAAAAACCATTTTTAGCGTGACGTCTGTGTGTGTGTCTGTGTGTCTGTCTGTGTGTCTGTCTGTCTGTGCAGATTTTGTATCCACTCTAACTAAAAAACTAATGGACCGAATTTCACAAAATTTGGTAGGTAAGTCACTTGTGAGCGAGTCTGGTGCTGATTAGTTTTGGGTACGATTTGGAATAAAAGAACCCGCCTTTTTTTGCGAAATGGCCCGCAAAAGCTTGTATCCACTCTAACTAAAAAACTAATGGACTGAATTTCACAAAATTCGGTAAATGAGTCACTTGTGGGATACCCTGGTGCTGATTAGATTTTGGTATGATTCGAAAAAAAATGACCTGCCTTTTTTTGCAAAATGGCCCGCAAAAATCGTCCAAATCTAAACTAAAGAACTGGGTATACTTAAATATATCCATTAAATGCTGATTTAATACGTAATTTTTAACGATGAAAAGAATAAGACCAACCCCATTACACTAGGGCTAGCCGTTCTCGAGATATTTTAGTTTTTCGTACTTTCCCTACGACACCTTTGAAAATAAGCCCGGTTACCGAATGAGAACTGAAATTGAATTAAAAGTGAAATACATTTAATTAAAATAAAGAGGACGTTAATATAAGTCTGCAGGGAAAGTCATGTGCTGCCCACATCAGATTTTTAATTTCAACTGCAGTGCATTGGATTTCGAGGTAAAATGAGGCAACGGCTTAAAATGCAACTATAGAAAACATTTCGCATATTTTCTTTCCGTGGATTTTTTAGATTTTTCTCTGCTCGCACGTGACTGCTATTCAATACTTGTGAGACAACAGAGTAAAAAAAAATATTTTGCTCAGTTTTTCCCCATTAAATATCCTGTTATTATCATTGATTGCAGAACGGCAGTGTAAAAATATTTTTTCGACTTTATAGAGGACTCTTAAAACTTTTTTTCTGAAAATAAAAACTAATACTATGTTACTTAAATACTCAAATTGTGGTTCATAATATTATTTGTTTGCATAAAATAATGGAAGAGAGTTTTGGGTTAAAATGTGTTGAGATGAGAAACAGTCGTGATAAAAAAAAAGAAAAAAGAACTTGAATTTCCAATTAAAACGGCAATTTTGAACTTTTATAACGCAAGCCATCCTGCACCATAGTTATAATTAAAAGTTTCCAAATGTTTTCTTATTTTCCTTTTATAAAATATGTAAAGTATGTAAAGTAACAGTTCTGTGACGATGTAGAATATTCCAAACATTTTATTGGTGAGTTGAAATGATCGAACTGTAGACTTTGATTAATAGTGATTAGAAAAAATATCTGATGTGGGCAGCACAAGAATTTCCTTATATAATGCCACGAATTTACTCCTTTTACAGTCAAAACACAATGTATAAGATCCGTGGGACTGTATTTTTACCTTTGAATTGTACATTTGACGATATTCCGGATGCAAATCTGTAAAAATATTAAAAAAGAATCCAATTAACTTACATTTCGCGCAACTCTAAACAATTATCAATATTGATAGCATCCTCAATAAGCGATATAGTCCGTATATTAAAATATTTTAGTAATTAATTCATCAATTAGACATCATTTTCAATAATTTAGTGTCATTTTTTCAATTTTGACGATATTTTGATATATATTAATCTGGGACTAAATATCGCCAAATTGGCGATACGTCGCTAGATTATTAGCCAAATTCGCCAAATACATCAGCAAGTATTACAGATAAACGGAGAGAAGAACATTTCTTATAGAAGGTATGCACGTTATATGACGGAAATCACAATTTCCGAAATATTACTTCCCATTTGGCGTCCTTTTTATCAATTTGCCAAGATTTTTCTCACTTTGGCAACATTTAAAATAGTCGCAAGTTGTCGAAATTTCGTTAAATTTCTTGTTACGGACGGACGGACGGAGAAATGGGTTATCCTTATAGTCTACTCTTATGTTCTTTCCAAGATATGGAACTTTCATCAATTAGTCGTCATTTCATTGATTCAGCGTTAGTTGCATCAATTTGGCGAATTTTTATCAATTGGGTGATATTTTCGTCAATTTGGCAACATTTGAAAAGTCACCAAGTTGGAGATGTTCCGAAAAATTCGTCACTAAATTTTTTCCAAACGTTACGGACGGAAAAAAAGGTTATTTTTATAGCAGATTCTTATATTCTTTCCAAGATAGTGAATTTTTGCCAATTAGTCGTCAATTTCATGGTTTTAGCGTCATTTTCATCAATTTGTCGACATTTTTGTTAATTTGGAAACATTTAAAAATGTCGACAAGTTGGCGACATTTCACCAAAATATCGTCAAACGTTATGGATGGAGAAATAAGTTATTTTTACAGCAGATAAGCGATTATTGGTGTCCAAAACAAAAGTATTACTCAAAGTACCTTCTCTCATGTAGATTCACGAGAATAATGTCACCCAATTTATCGCATGATATTACATATGAAAAGTGAATTATTTTTATAGTTATTGTATGAAAAGTGAAGTATTTTACAATAATTAATATATTTTTTATTTTATGTGATTTTTTTATACATTTATTTGAAAAATGTGTAATATCTCAAGAACGGTTCAAGTTAGCGTTCTAGAGTTTATATCAATCGTTTTCTACTGAAAAATTACATAGGAAATGGCTATTTGTGTAACTTTATTGAAGGTTTAGGTTTCTTTGATGATTTTTTCAGAAGTTCACTCGAAAATTTAGGGAGGTCCTGAGCATTCAATTACGTTTAAAAACAATAGGCTTCCAGTATTCATGGATTGTAATTTTTGTACCATATTTCGCTGCTCTAATCGCTCCATTTGTTCGTGAGATATCGTCTCCATAGATTCACTGACACACACACAGACATCATCTCAACGTTTGATTCGTGTTCAGATATGCTTGAAACTTGCTATCCCGTTGAAAACTCTAATTTGAATTTTCGCCACCGTCACAATACTTTCCTTATACATTATATTCTTGGTCTCGTGTGTAATTGATTAAAAATTGTGAATAAGTAATCACTTTAGTTTCAGAGCACATTGGAAGAACGTGTCTTGGGACGCATTGTAGAAAACGCTGCTGACCCTCTGGAACGCACACTGGCATTGGGTTATATACTAATAAATAAAACATGTAGGTAAAAGTAAGGAGTTAAAAAGTTATATTAAGAAAATGCCAATATCGTTTGAGACAATAATTCAGGTGGCGTTGGGATAAGATGAGTAGCCCTACATTGTATACATTACTATGGTGAAAGGCCTAAAATATTAATTTAAACTGTCAATTTTGTAAAACAAAATTAGTAGCGCAATGCAAAGTAGAACTGAAACAATAAAGAATGTTCCTACGTAGTTAAAATTGTTTTATCTTACAATTCATTTGTATATCCATATATTATGTACTCTATTCCACCACTATCAAGAAATACTAGTTAATCATACTCATTATTAGGGAACCCTTAATTTAAAAATAATCAAAAATGTAAACCTTTCTGTTAACTAATCTTTCTGTAATGTAGCAACTAACAATAGCAGCTGCGTACTTTACTAACACTACCAACATCTAGATATAATTCTCAAAGCGTTATGGCATTTTCAAGCATTTCATCCATAGGAGTTTCATCTTCTTTCTAACTCCTTCAAATCTGTCTAAATGAGTTATGTTGCCAACGCTCTATAATGAAAAGTCTTTTGCTATGGAAATGTAATAATTTCTTTAACTTTTACATTCATTTCCTGTGAAGTTTCTTAGCGATAGAATCCTTCAAAATGCGTGTAATTTTATGTAAGAGTGCGTTTTGCACTTATTGCGATTATATCTAAATCATATTTTCCGAGTAAATTAAAATAGAACAAAATGTAGCAAAAGCCATATGTTTCACACATCTGACCTTTCAAGTAATATTTGTGAATTAAAATTGCAGTTCAAACTGAGTGAAAATTAAAACTTCATCAGAGTAAAACCCCAAAGTTCTGAATAATTATGGAAAGCACTTCATGTACTCCCTGCGGCAGGAAAACTTTTGATCGCCGGCATTAAATATTTAGCCAAGTGTCAATATTAGCTCCAAATTACGAAAATATAACTTTCGGATTTATTTAGAGTTCTATAGTGGTTCTCAAAACTTCAAATCCTCTTAATATTCAATTTAACATGCTAAGACTTAATATATTAATGAGGACGATGCCAAGTTTTTTGCTCGCAGAATATTTTGCTAACTAGTAACGTAATACGGAAGGATATAATAACAGGAATTGATGTTTAAACCGAAGCTTTGTTAGTTTAGCTGGGAAAATACCTTTTTACAATTAAAATAAATCTGATATGGCCAGGGAAGGGTTTTTTATACGGACTCAAGTATTTTATTTTTCTTCCGATTTTTACTTATAGCCATTAAAATTAATTGTTTGAAAGTACAATATATGATTAATAGTTTATAACGAAAAGGAATTTAAAGTATTCAGATTAAATTAGTTATTAAGTACGGGTGCATAAAATAATGTATAGTATTTCCTCTCATATATTCCCCAGATCCCTTGAGCTCTCAAAATGTATAGACACTTGCGGACCATGCTTCTCCTGTATTATTTACCATATGACCCATATCTAAGCATAGTTACCATAGCACCACTAACAAAACACAATTTATTAGGGATAGCAGAACGATTCTGCTATTCGTTCACTTCCCACCATATTTACTGCTTTTGCTCTGTGGGTTTTTGTGTTCTTAGTTTCCTGCCAGTCGCTTGGTTTCCCCCTTACATTTCTTCTCTCAGTGTTGACTAGACCATTTCTCTTAATTTCATCCACGTATGCTATCCAAAGCTGCCCACCTAATGATAGCAAGTGAGGTCGCGCTTTTTGTAGGTTCTGAAGAAAAAGGCTGTTTTTTGCTTTTGAAACTGGTTGACAGATAAACTTAAGTATATATGGTGTATTTTACGAAGTTTTAATTTATAGTGTTATTATGTTTTGGGGAGATTGTTTTATGTACTCATGATAGGGATGCATTTATTTCAACATGTATCAGCAATTTTTATTTCGGGTATACCATTGGGCCCAAGAAAACATCAATCTTGTCTATCAATCTTCATATCAATCGTATCTATCCTACGAATAATAATATACATCTTTCAGTTTTATTTTTATTCTAACATCATAATTCAGCCTTTGTTTCATCGCCCAATGTGAGTGAGGTTTTTACGAAAAACCGCCACAATATTTATGTTATAAAATAAATATTGTGGCGGTTTACTATTGTGGCGGTTAAGATACTATTTTTAAAAAAATGTTCTGCCAGTTTTTGATATTCCAATTTAATAGTTTGATTTTAAGTGGAAAAAATTTTACCATACTATTGTTTTTATTATAAAGCTTTTCTTTAAAAATTTACTTCTCCGGATCATATAAATATAGATTAGATGATGACTGATTTACTTGTAGATCCAATTTTGCAAGTGGTGAGTACAGTAAGGATTTCCACTTCCAGTTCTTTTTACATTTCCGGTTTACACGTGTTCATTTTGCTTAAAACATATATTTATCAAGAATTGCTGTAGATAGAGCTTAGGTGATAAATGACATGAGTTTAGAACCATATTCTGAAGGTGATAAATTGATTTACTAGGAATTTATACACTTACTGTTCAAAATGTTTTCTTGAAATATCTATTTATCAAGAATGGCTAATAGAAAGCACTCAGACGATGACTGATATGAATTCAGTATCAAAATATGGAGAAGATAGAGGATGAAGGGGGGGGGGGGGTACTAAGAATTTCCAATTCCAGTTAAAAAATTTCAAAATATTTTTAAAAATCCCGTTTTTTTATTTTCAGTTCAAAAAATTTGTTTGAGTCGTCGATTTTTCAAGATTGCATATAGATAGTGCTTAAATGATGACTGAGATTAATTCAACATCAAATGATATATTGATTCAACACCGAATACTAATCTGTACTAATTTTTGAAAAAAATTAGTAAAACTGTATTACCTTTTTCAAAAATTAGTAAAACTGTATTACTTTTTTTCAAAAATTAGTAAAACTGTATTACTTTTTTTCAAAAATTAGTAAAACTGTAAATAAGTATGCAAAAGGTAATTAAAATGTCTTATAGCTCCATCATACATAAAGTGTACACATCATTTGCCATCCCATGAAAACTCTTTCATATATATATTTTTTTACTTTTAATTCGCAGTTCTACGTATCGTTTCAGTTAGTGAGCACGGTTTTTCCGACCTGACGAAGGACGCTCATATTTCCCTTTAAACATACGCTGTGATCAAATTTCATATGCTGGTTACTTTTATTAAGAAAATACGTCTCATTTGAACTATTGCAATCAACAGTTACCTTCAGTATTGTGAATGAAGTGTTTAAAAAGGTGACCCACCTTTCATATCTCGCGTTCTAATTATCTGATCGCGATCATTCCACTTGCATTAATTTTGACTTAGAGATCTCACAAATAATGATGATGACGCAGGCTTTTATCTCGAGAGAGCACTCTCATATAATAAATTCTTCTACTTATGGGAATTAACACAGAACATGATACAAATATGCGCACGTCCGAGATCAATTAGCTCAAATTGCTTGCGATAAATTTCTCAACACGGCAGCCGTCTAATGGCATTCGGAGGTCGACAAAAACACATTCAATTTTGATCCTGTTATTATTATGACCATGTCAGAACACTGTATATCGAATTCAACGTGTTTTACTAGTTAACTAACTCAGATCTTCGTAATTTTATTACTTAAGTTTTCATTTTAAAATTTTATTTTATTTGACTAGACCGAATTACCCGTCTTAATAAGTGCCCGCTGCTTAAATAATATAACACTACTTAATTTCCAAACCGCATGTTTTGAATTAAAATATTTCCTATGCTCCCTCTTTCCCCATCGACATCCATACCGACTGACTATGCAACACGGACATAAAATAAGCTAAACAAACCTTAAATAAGCGCTCGATCGCCGATCGTTGGCAAAATGACAGAAAAAAACACCTTATATGCTTCATAAGTTATATATTTTATATTGGCTAAGTCTGAAAATTAAAAAAATACATATATACTACCAAAAATTCGCAAAAAAAAAAAAAAAGAGTTCCCTTACTTCAAAAGTAAAATACAAAAATAATATTGCTATCTCGGCGAGTTTTCATGCTATAAAATTTAAATTTTAGTACAATACTCATAATAATAAATTAGGGGCTTTTTCCCCCTGTTCGCTAACGCTCGCCAACCCCTGTAATTCCTTTGGCTAATCGGGTGGCTTCGCGTCCCACACGTTGACGCTCGCTAAGCGTGCTCTTTCATTCCGCATCCTACGCAGGCGTAATACTTCCATTAGGAGCCTCTTCTTATTCGCTAATACTCGCCAATTCTATTCACCCCGCCCGGTGCACAGGACTTCTTCCTTGTCCATTGCTCGCTGACGATCATTAACTCACAGGATTCAGACAGGATATATTCTCACAGGATATAGACTATAGGCTGCGCTTATAGTCTATGCCGCCCATTAATCGCAGTAGCTCGTTTCGCCAGTTCTTTCGCTACATCGGTTACGTAAATGTTGGAGCTTTCCCCCTATTTCGCTGCCATTCAACAATTCCTGGAACTCGCTTCGCAAGCATTTTCACCCTATTCGGCTTACATAACCACAGCTTGCTAACGATCACCAACTCAATAATCGCGGGAATTCACGTTGCGAGCTGTAACGCAGGTGTAATACACTCATTGAACTCCACTTTTTTCTCTCTGAAGCTCTTCAACCTTTTATTAACCTTTTGCTTACGAGTGGGACAGTGTCAATCCCTAAAGAAGAACCTCTCAAAAAGACAGAGGTATTTGACATTCCGTATCCCAAACAGTTTGATCCCCCTTTGCAGACATTGGCGTCCATAGACGCCAATGTCTGCAAAGGGAGATGGGGGATCGAACTGTTTGGGATAGGGTATGTCAAATACCCGTCTTTTTGAGAGATTCTTCTTTAGGGATTGACGCTGTTCCACCCTTAAGCAAAAGGTTAATTAATATTTATTTAGCTGAAAACAAAATTCTACGCCCGTATTGCACATTTACGAGCTTATATGTAAAATTTTAGAACTGTACGTTTTGCTATTTATTTTTAATGCAGCATATAGGCGTATTACGCACCGTTGGGGCTCCGCTTAGTGTCCTCTGATGCTTGTCAACCCTCGGAATTCGTTTTGTATACTCTTTGACTTCACCCAGCTCTCATGTTCACAGTTCACAGACATTCGCAAACTTTTGAACTCAAGGGCTCCACCCCCTGTTCGCTACTGCTCCCTAACCACCAAAACTCACTTAACAAGCTCTTTGGTCACTGCAGCTACGCAGGTGTAATAACTTAGGGGATCCCGTTCCCTGCTCTCTGACGTGCACCAACTCCAGTAACTCACTTCGAGTCTTTGTCGCTTCGCTTTTTACTCGCTGACGCTCTTGTCGCGTGCTACGCAAGCGTAATACGGCCGTTCCTTGATCGGTGATGCTCGCCAAATGTTCGATCTCGCTTCGGGAGCGCTTTCAAGCCAGCCAGCGCACACGACCGCCTTTATATCCCTTGCACGCAGTTACTCGCCAACCTCTTGGGCTCGGGTTCTCACCTGCCCTCTTTGTAGCTTCTCATTGGATTTGGTCTGTGGCTGCACAAAGTTATTTTTTAATATAGAGAGAAATTTAAAAAAATGTAGAACGAAATCTTTTAAATACGCAAAGTTAAAAAACCAATAAATTAAACCCATTTACATTGAAAACAGCTACATTTTTGTTGGAACAAGATGTCCGCCATTTACTTAAAATATCTGCTTTTGAATATCATCTACAGCGGCAAAGAATGAACAGATTTGTTTTGACGAAATGGTGCAAAATGGCCAAGTTTTAGCTTTAATAGTTCGCAACTCGTAAACTAATTCAAATATTAAAAAATCTTGCCGAAATGCATTGTCCGGAGACGTAAAGCAACTCTGAAGCAAATTTTTCAGTTGTCCAACGGTTCAATATTCCGCTACAGACGACGTACACAAGCACACGCAGACAAATACCTATTTTTACTAAGCTCCTTGCACATGACTTAAAATTTGAGCGAAACTGGTTCACTGCAAAGTAAGTTGATTGTCTTATCTCCGATATTACGCCTAACATTAACATATGCATTATTCTTTGGGTAAAAACAAGTAGATTAATTAAAAATATTTCGACAACAAATAGCCTATTCATGGGGTCACAGAGAAGGAGTTAAAACAAACTATCTGCACTGAAAACGGCAAAATAGTTTGAGACAATCATTTAGGTGGCGCTGGTGTAAGATAAGTCCCATTATATTGTATGTATTTCTAAGGCAAAAGACTCATTAAAATCAATAATATTTATTTAAACTGTTAACTTTGCAGGAAACATGATTAGTGCAATGCAAATTAGAATTCAAATAGAATAGAATATTACTACGTATTCAAATTTATTTTACCTTTAAATTTACTTTTGTCTGAATATTCTGTATTCTATACCCTGTTCTACAACAGTGACGTAGCGTTCATAGAGGCTGAAAAACTTAGCCTCCCCTGTTTAAAATCTAGTTTAAGAAATTATTTAAGCATTTTTATTTATTTTAATCTTTAAATAACTTTACGAATATATATGTATATGTTAGAATATTTAGTATATTTACGAATATATATGTATATGGTATTGAAACATCCCGGCTCTTCCGTGGTTGATAAACGCGTGTAACTGGCGTCTGGAAGCTAGCTTAAAATAAGACGTGGCTATTGCTTCCTTATTTGCAAATGACAATGATAGGATGTGAGATGTGACGTATCCCAATGACGCGGGCAAGAGTGGTGGGGTGCGGGTGAGAAATGTGAAAGAAAATTTCTCCGGAAAGGCTAATGGTTCCTCCATTTTGGTCCAAATAAGGTTCTATTTTCGCAGAGAATAATAATTATTTGTAATTCTAAATAATTTGAGCCATTTTTCACGAATAACTTGACACTCACATAACTTTAAACAAGATCAGGAGCAAGAAATACCCCAATAGTGACTACTATTTAAACTTAGTAGTTAGTGAAGTAGACTTTATCACGGCATCAATATGGCGAAGCATCCACTTGCATATTTGGGAGTTTTAGAAGGAATAAATGGGATTTCGCTTTGGCAATCATCTGTTGCATGAGAATATTTTTTACATAACCGATTGATAATATTTCTAGTAGATTTTTAGCATATTGTAACTATAAAATATTAAGTTTCCATAGTATTGAATTTATCAATAATTGTTTAAGAACGTTGTTGATTACAGAGATTTTCAACTAGGCTTGTTATGTTCCAAATTTATTTTTCACCCATTTTCAGTGCACTCTTGAATTGTTCAATGTTGTTAGTTCTAGCTGTTTATATTTACAAAACTGATATATCTCCTTTATCACTTGCTAACAATTTTCTAATTTATTTCTACTTCATATTTAATATGATGGTTGTAAAAGTTGATCTAATTTAGAAATAAGAAAGCATTTAAAATTTATATCTTGTATGTATTCATCTTACATAGGTAAAATTTTAAAAGTTCATTCATTTCACACACTTTTTGCATTTTTATGTTACATTATATTATTTTACTCATCAAAAGAATAATACGTATTGAAAGAGCTAATTCAAATATAAATATCACTTGTAATAATAGCAAAACTCTTCCCAATTTAAAACGCTAAGCGCTTAGTCTTCCCACTCAAAAATCTTACGCAAAGCTACTATCTACAACTGGAAAATATACTTCTATTAATATAATAACTATAATTGATATATTCCACTAAATTACTTTTATTCATAATCAGGAAATTTTATTTTCAAACTATCAAAAATTCTTATATTAAACACTACGCCTTTCTCTTGTGTCTAATGAGAACAGGCGGTATTTTACAAACACTTGCAACACCTAGATCCAATTCTCAAAGCATTATGGTATTCTAAATTCATCCATATGAGTTTCATTTATTTCTCTATAATTCTTGTCCGAATCATTTTAAAACGAAAATAAATAGTGCAATCATTAATACAATCATTGAAGTTCCAGTTTGTAAATTATTTTCCGAATATCATGATCTCATATCATAACACTCAAAATAATTACATGTATTATTCATTAATTCATCTGACTTTAAATTGGGTGAAAATTTACTATGTAGATCCCAGTAAGTATAATTTAAACGAAAAATATATCGTCTTTTCAATTGTCAACTTATTTTTATAACAATCAACACGTATGAAATAAGATCAGACATAAATTAGTTTTAGATACGCCTTTGCGGTAAACATTTGAAAAAGTATTTTTCGTTCTATAGCAGCATCATGTAATTAGAATATACAGGTTTATTTAGGGGATTTGCGCCTCCTCCTCTATACAGGGAAATAGTTGGGTTAGCAAGACAGAGGGGAGGGGTCGGTAAGGAGGAGTGGGAAACGGACTACGGAGGAGAAGTCTGTTATCGACTAAAAGCAAATACCGCGCGTGCTTAACTGGGAAATATGTTCATTTTCGTTTCAAGCTGATTTAAATGAGTCGAAAAAGAAGCGCCGCGTCTTCGTTTTCAACGCATTTTGACCTCTTTAAATATTTAACACTTTCTTTACCGAGATTAATTCTGGTAATAGCCTGTCAGCAGCGGCTGTCGGAGTCGCTCAACCGAAATGCTTTAATTTAAATTTTTGTAATTTAGAATAGAAGAGGATCCATGCTTTAAAAGATTTCTCGCAGCATGAAATAAATATGTAAAATGTTCTTACCCGTCTAGAAAGATATGTGAGCAATTCTCATTGATTTATACTACAATAATGAATACAATAATTAACTGTAAATGCAATTGTATTTACACTGAATTTACATTGCATTTACACTGAATTGTAAAAATATTATATTCACATTGCATTTATACTGAATTATAAACACATTGTATTCGCATGGCATTTACACTGAATTATAAATACATTGTATTCACATTGTGTGTACACTGAATTGTAAACGCATTGTATTCACATTGCATTTACACTGAATTGTATACACATTGTATTCACATTGTATTTACACTGAATTGCAAATGTAATTGCAATTGCAATTGCCTTTACAATTTCAATGCTTTTTTATGTGAACGCAGAGCTAAATGCTTACGACAATCACCACTGAACTACTGGAAACTTGGTGCTGCAGATCATGAACTGAAAGCTCTATTTTATTGGAATATCCCTGTTAAAATTTTTCATTTTTCTTAGAAATGAATTGCACTCTTTTACAAAAACAAAGAAACAAACAAACAACAACAAAAAAAAGCGCCGTGAAGAAAGTAACTGTATTGAAATTAAATATGCGTACAGCTCATACACAAGTAATGAAATTATTACAAAATCAAGACACCAGGATCCATCAATGGTTAGAAATTGCACATTGAATTTTCAAATCAGTAATTGGTGAAACCCCCTTGGCGGTAATGCATGCTTGTATACGTCTAGGTAAGGAATGATAAATTTTCCTAATGTCATCTTGCGATGCGTTCTGCCAGACATTTTTGAATTGTTGCTCCAGATCTGTTACATTTCGGGGTGTTCGAATCTGGCGGCTTAGCATGTCCCATACATGTTAGATTGGCGAAAAGTCTGGTGACCTTATTAGCCAAGGAACAGTATCAACAGCACGAAGACAGTCCACAGATATGCGAGTCGTATGTGGTGTGTCATTATTGTGTTAGAGATTGACCCCAGAATGACGTGCCATGAAGGGTAACGCAAACGGCCGCAGGATTTCATAAACAAATCGTTGAGTTGTTAAAGTTGCATGAAGGATGACTAGGGGCAACCTGCTGCCGTAAGAGATAGCATCCCACGCCTTAACACCAGTGGTTATGGCTGTGTGCCTGTGTAAAACACTGATTGGGACTGCTAGTCCTGGCGCCTCCACACACGCACCTGATGGTCATCTGCTGAAAGACTGAAGTGTGATTCATCGCTGAACACTATGCGATGTCAGTCTGCTGGCAGCCATGATTCTCCCTTACAACACCACTCCAAATGACTCTGTCGATGTTGTGGGATTATGGGCAGACGTTTAAAGGCCGCCGTGAGCATAACTCCACCTCAGCCAAGTGCCGTGAGATGGCAGAAGGTACCACGGGTGCTATGGAAAAGGCTGTAGCACGTTGGATGGCGGACAATGATGCCTTTGGGCCAGTTCGGGCCTGTTGCACAATCATCCGATCTTCCCTTGCATTCATGCACCTTGACCTTCCAGCGCTTTCATTCCGCCGATGAGTTCCTTGCAGCAATCATTGCTGCCAGCGCCTTTACGCAGCAGTGTCCGTTTGGTGCAGGTGTCGGCCTATTGATCGGTATGACCAGTCAGCTTCACGCACCCCAACTATACAACCAGGTTCGAACTCGTCTAATTTCTTATAAGTTCTTCGTCGTCAACGTCGTAACGGCATTATTAGTTGTGTCTCCACGGAACTGCAACGCCGATAACGAGCAAAGATAAACCGTCCACATTTTTAACCTGTTTTATAGGATTCTAGTTGTGCAGCAGAAACGCGCGCTATGATCGAAGTTAACACTCATTGGCCTTGCAAATTTAATCATTTGCATACTTGGTATACTGGAATTTACATGATCGGATTATGTTTTAGGGGTGCTTCGTTTTTTTCTTTGCATAAGAGTGTAGTTACATTGAGTTGTGATAAACATGCTGCCTGGACCAATTTTGAATAGAGTATATATAATTAGAATAGCTATAGTAATTACTTCAAGAGCTTAATGAAAACATTATGTAATTAATTACTCCATTCAAGATCAAGATCCCTGCAACAAATTTTCACTGGTCTGATTCTCATGTCAATTAATTAAATTATAATGGCAAAATAAACAAATTAAATAAAATTATAAGATTATAAATTTCGTATTGTGGTTTTCCCCAGGTATTGACATGAGAACCTAAATAAAAAATGCAAAAATAAAATAGATCATAAAACAAAATGTATAAATAAGTTCTCAGTTTTTTTATATTTAAAAATAAATTATTTATTGAAAATACATTCATTAGTATTCCTTTTATAAAATTATTCTAATCATTATTTAATAGTTAAGGAGAATTAGATTTTAAACATGCTCAATAGCTTCAGAAAAAATATAATATAACATATTGACAAACACAATGTTCTTAATCATTTAATAATATCATAAATATAAAAAATGTAACTCACAATTACTGCAAAAGGAACTTATCATGTAATCACATAATAAAACTGAGAACTGATGTGGAATATCATAAGCACTGAATTCACTTATAATAATAACTCCAACCATTTTTTCTTAATCACATGTCAGCCATAAACTTTATGTGATAGCTTTTTATGTAAGATGCCAATTTAAACGCTTAACTAAAAATCTGCTTCGTTGTTATTGAAGTAAGCAGATATGAAGACCATCTCTTTAATTATGCGTTTAAAATCACCTTGTTCAAACACAAGTAGTATTAAAATTTTCAGTATGAGATTTCTGCATATTCGTCATTGCAGCATTTGCACACATATTAGAACGTAGCTTTCATAAGAAGAAGGAAGAGCTCTTATTCTCAACGAAAAAAAATATACTCAAAAGGGAAAAGTTCTCTATATATTTAAACCCAATCCTTTTTTTTTGGTTCACAGCCTGCTACATCTTAAGCTAAAAGTAACAGACTTAAAAAAAAATGGCCAGCTTGACTCTTGAATTCTGGGAAAAGGGGCGTGTCAATATCGACTATTGGTTATTGACAAGGTGAGGTCATCTCAATCAGTAAATGGTAAAGATAGGGGTGAAAATTTCTTATCCTTTTCACCTTAAGTGTTTTTCCGCTTGGTGCCTCTGCAAAACAAGATACATCAAAAATAGATGACACCTACAAATCTGGTGAAAATGTGAGAATAATGCCTATCTCGCAAATTGGGCTTAATTGCTTGATCTTGACAGCTAATGGTTGCGCAAATAAAGGAAGACTTTTCAGATTGTAAACATGGGAGGTCTCGATTTCCTTTCAATTTGTGTTATTCCATAGCCATAAAATGTAAAATGTCATCTGAAGGTCTGTGTGATTGTAAACTTAAGATCTTAATTGGTTTATTGCCTTCCACTTTGCCGACATTCTGGGAAAAATATCTATATCCTTTGAATCACCTTGAAGTTGGGGAAAATGTCCTCATTGTAAAAAGATAGTATTTTTTCGCACATAGATTAAAGTGTCATGATGAGTTTGAAGTTTTTTAAACTCATTGCAACACATTGGAAGTAAAGAAACGGTATGCTCATAAAAATTACATTCATTTCCAAATTTTTGCAAGCTGCGCGGAACTTCAACCCCATAGGAAAATAAAAAAATCTGATGTGGACAACACATGACTTTCCTTATATAATACAATAAATTTACTTCTTTAACAGTAAAAAAAGAGGTTTTACTTATAATAGATACTTATATGCTTTCCAAAATATTGAATGGTCGTCAATTAGTCGTCATTTTCATAGATTTAGCGTCATTTTTATCCATTTGGCAAGATTTTCGTTAATTTGGCAGCATTTAAAAAAGTCGCCAAGTTGGCGACATTCCACCAAATTCGTCGCCAAAATCTCGCCAAGCGTTATAAAAGCAGAAATAAGTTATTCTTATAGCAGATAAATGACTATTGGCGTTCAAATGCAAAAGTATTACACAAAGTATCTTTCTTCATGAATGGAACGAGCTAGATTCACAAGAATAATGTCATCAAATTTATCGCATGGTATTAGATATGAAAAGGGAACATGTTTCTGAATAGGAAATATATTTTTTTTATTTTATATGACTTTTTGATAATTTTTTTGAAAAATGTGCAATATCTCGAGAAAGGTTCATGTTAGCGTTCTAAAATTTATGTCAATCGTTTTCTAATGAAAAATTACATAAGAAATGTCTATTTGCGTAATTTTATTAGCGGTTTTGATTTTTTGACGATTTTTTCAAAATTTCACTCGAAAATTTAGGGGGGTTCTGGACATTCGATTGCGTATAAAAACAATAGGCTTCCAGTGTTTATGGATTGTGATTTTTGTACCAAATTTCGTTCGAATCGGTCCTTTCGTTCGTCAGTTATCGTCTGCGCAGGCTCACTGACACACAAACACACACATACGCACACAGACATCACTTCAAAAATGTTTGATTCGTGATCAGGGATGCTTGAAACGTGCTCTGCCGTCGAAAACTCGAATTCAAATTTTCGACCCCCTCACAATAATTTCCTTATATATTATATATGTAAGGAAAGTAATAAACATAAATTATAATGAAAATTGAGTCAAATAATAATCGAAAGGTTATTTGGACCTCACAGCCGGAAATTCTTCGTAATTAATACACACCTCTAATAAAACGTAATTTCTATAATATCCCTTAACTCGTTCCATTAAGACAGAGGAATTGAATTTTATAAAACAGTATTCTTACAGCCTGTCACGAAAGATCCTATTGAGAATTCTTATTCTAGGTTTTTTTTTAATACAAATTAGATCTACATCTTAATTTTCTTCCGTTTCAAAAAATTATTTGACTATAAAACTTTCAGTCCGAAAATCAAAAGTTTAAAAATTAAGTAGATAAAATTTGGGAAAAGTATATTATGAAATCCGCTGGGACTCAAAACTTTGGAACGCTAGCATTAAATATTTAACTTAATGAAAATATTCTTTCAAAAATCGTAGGGTAAGAAAACACGGCTCGCGGGTTCTTTTCGAAATAGAAGGTCTCTTGAATCTCTTAAGTCTCTCAAGAACATATTAAGCTGACATATAAAGACCTAAATGAGAAATATGTCATCTGCTCTTGCCAATGTTTAACTTTGAAATTTTTTTTATTGTATTTAACCAGCGCTTATCTCAGAGGAGGGCTTAGGAGAAATTAATTTTTGATTCGAATTTTTGGTAGTAATTTAGAGAGTAAGTCTAGAAAACGCATGTATTTAATTTGCTAATATTCAGGACAAATTTTAATTTTTTTTTAAAATTGCTACAGAGTATTTTTAAAGAAAATAAATCAGGCCAAAATACCCAGTGGTTGAGGTGTAGGGTTCGCACACGGTAAACCCGGGTTCGATTCCTGACGCCTCCCTAAACTATGTGTTATACTCGGAGTATTGGCACGTTAAATTTGTAGATCGAAAAGTCACCCGAGAGGTGATGGTTTAGAGGGGGAAGTTCTTGTGGTTGCTAGTCCCATTGGGTTCGTGTCTAAATTGTGTGTCACTGTTCCGGTCGTCCAAACAGTTACCTTACACCTTAGGGTAGTGACCACCTGGGAACGCCGCGTGCTGTTGGCACATTTTGGGCGCTGTAGCCCGGTGGTTTGCACACTCGATTTGTACGCTGCCACAACTGCCGCAATCAATGTTATTGGCTTTTCAAGCTTTATCAATGTTATTGGCTTTTACTTTATGTATTGGTATTCTAAAATTAGTTTGGTCATAAGTTATTTAGATTTGACTGATGAAGTAGTTAATGTAACCATTCGAAACCCGTTGTTTTTCTGTAATTTTATTATTATCCTTATTTTCGTAGTATTTTATGACCCTGTATCTTAATAGGAATTTGAACGAATGTTTTTTGAAGATTTTTTTGTCGGTTCATACAGCTACCAAAACAACTTATTTCTCTCATGTTATTTTTTACATTGCCATAGTCGCTATGGATGTTAATGGTATCAAAATTGTTTTTACTAAAATAGATACGCTAAACGCATTCATAGGCGTCACTAAGCTGTTACCAACGTGAAAAAATAAGCCTCTGAATAATTTACACTATAGTTTAAAGAATAACTTGTAGGTGCTGAAATTGGAAAAGATAATACATATTTTTCATTTCGATAATAATTGTGATGCAAGTAGAAATAAACACCATGGAATAGGAATGTATGAGAAAGTCGACTGGAGATTCGCCCTAGATAGCACTTTAAATAATGTTAGTGTTTGTACAAAGCAACACTTGTAGAAATTAAAGTTTCGTGTAAATTTTGTGCAAAATTTGGAGATTCAGAGGCAAAAGGAAAAAGTAAAACTTGAAAAGATAAAGTGTTTTAATTTATACAAATAAAATTAAATCCATCATACAGAAAAAAAACCCATCTGTTAGTATCATGATCGCCGGAGAACAGCAAACTGAATTTCATGAAATTTTGATGGTACCATGAAATTTGGCTCCATTTAAAATTTCTCTTTATAGGTGACCCATTTGTTATAGGAGCCTCCAAATAAACGGGACCTAATCCTTATGGGAGTCTCCCAACTAACGTGACTTAATTGTTTTTTGAGCCTCTTTACAATAAATTCCTATAACATTGACCGATTGTTGCTTATGTCTCGATAACTAAAAGAAGCTTTATGAATGGACGAAATGAAAACAATCAGTTTAATCTGCATATTATATTGAAAGAATTAAAGTTTTGTTCATTTTATTCCAGTTTCTTTTATCACCTGTTATATTTTACTCATGTAATTCTTTAGCAACTGTAATTCTTAGCATTTACGGATCTAATTCTGTAGCAACAGCATAATTTTAATTATTTACTTTTTTTGAGTAGCAATATTAGGTTATTTTTCACTACCAACTGTTTAGTTACTATTCTATGTAGAAAATGCTACTAAAATTGAAAAATTGTTATTACTTATATAAAACAGTTGGAAGTTACGCTTCTGTCTGTTGGTTTATTATCTCAGCACCGGAGAACAGATTTCATCCCTTTTTGTGAGAATTATTATAAAATTTTAACTTGAAAAATCAATCATGCATAAAGCATTGATTATGAAACACTTTCCAACTAAAATCAAATTTTATTTAAACATCTCTAAAATGCGATACATTCAGCGCTTATATATTTTAAATGATCACAGTACTGCAATAATTTATTATATATGAAAACTTTAAACTTGATCGAAAAAATGAACTTCATTCAAATGACGTTATCGAAATATAAATCGTTTGGCTCTCTATGTAAAAGCAATGAATATTTCATTCATATCACTTTTATTCCAAACTCTAGAGCTAAATAATTTTGCGTGAAAAAAATTCAGCAATTATTTTACAACTCATCTTACAATCACTTGTTTACATTCTGCATCCATCAAAATTAGGCTTCGTTGTAGAAATAATCAAAGTCTGGTGATCATTTAATCTCAAAAATATTCTAATTGCGTTGGCACAGAATATAGATGCACAGGAAAAACGCAAAAATGAAGCGGTTTTAGAACGGATGCAACACTAAATATGAATTTTAAAGAACTTTAAAAATCACGATTCTTACACTAGGGAAAAAAGGTAGATGTACATTAGGGAAAAAAGGTGATCGTTTCATATCATGGTCACGTAATCGTTTCATATAAGAGGTGTAATTATTATATTAAACTTTGTTTAAAAAACTACCGAACATATTTTACTGAAACTTTTTGACATATTTTGTAGGACGATTTGAATATTTTTTTAAATTTTTGAAGCAATTTGTGAATTTTATCTTTGCTTAAAAAATATTTGAATACTTGGGTCCTATAGGGTTCAATGTACTTTACTTTTACAACCTGTGTTCTATCTAAAACTAATTGGGTGATATTATTCATTTACATTCACATATGTCCCACATACCGTCTCAACAACATACTAAAATTTCATTTTGATAAAGTCATTTTTGCGGCAGTTATTGTATGGACAGACAGGCAGACAGACAGAATGAACAAGGCCATAAACACTTTTTAACTATGCTGGAAAGTGTTGAAAACAAAGTCTGCAAATATATTAAAACTTCATTGCAAATTGCGAATTAAGTTTCTTTACATTATATATTCTGCAGGAAGAATAAAAGTTTCATTACATTATGTAGTCCGTAGAGTTAGTTAAAAAGTACACGCATTTCTTCAGTTCGAGATATTTAATTTTATACTAGCCGAATACCCGTTGAAAAGCAGCGGTCTCGCAATAAGCAACCACTGAATATTGTCATTTTTTAATAATCCGCGTTTCACATTTATTCGGCAAATCGAATATTTCAGAGTGCGGAACCCCCTAAAGAAGAAAATATTGTAAATTTTAAATTGCGCACGTCTTCCTTTCGAACTATCTACCAGTACACCAAATTAAAGTCTCTATCTCATCCCGAAGCATACTATTTTATCATTTCCCCTTTCGAACGTTTTTCTGTGGAACAAACACATCCATAAATGAACATTTTTGAAAAACTTTGTTCGCCTTGGGTTTCTTATCAGATGATTGGCCCATATACCAAATATCAAACCTCCTATCACATTTAAAGGAAGCGTGTCTCATTTATTCCGAAAATCGCACATATTGGTGTTCGGCACCCTATAAAGTTGCAAATATGGAAAATCTGAAATTGCACTATTTCTTCCTTTCAAACTATCTACCAGTACACCAAATTTGATTTCTTTATCTTAAGCATGTTATAGGAGCATGTTTTTCTATCACTTCATATTTCGAACGTTTTTCTGTGTTGCACCCCTTTAAATGATCATTTTTGAAAAACCGTAATAATAGTAAGGTTTCTTTTTTATCAAATGGTTACACCATATACTAAATTTCAATCCTCTATCATATTGTAAAGTAGGCGTTTTTCATTTGTTCGTCAAATCGAACATTTTAGTGTGCGGCATCCCCTACAATAGCAAATGTTGGAAAACTGAAATTCCACACTTGCTTCCTTTCTAAATATCTACACGTATACCAAAGTCTCTATCTTATCGCGAAGCATGCTATTTTATCATCTCACCTTTCGAATGTTTTTCTGTGGACTCCCTATCCCCCTTAAATAAACAGTCTTGAAAAACTCCATTCTTCTTGGGTTTTCTATTAAATGATTCGCCCATATACCAATATCAAGCCTTTATCACATTCTAAAAGGAGTGTTTCTACTTCATTCCGAAAATCGAACATTTTTGTGTGCAACACCCCCTAAAGTAGAAAATATTGGAAAACTGAAATTGTACACTTTCTTTCTTCTAAATTGTCTACCCATACACCAAATTTCAAATGTCTATCTCATCCCGAAGTATGTTTCCTTATCAATTCACCTTTAGAACGTTTTCCTATCAATTCACCTTTAGAACGTTTTCCTCTGGAGCACCCCTTTAAACGAACGTTTTTGAAAAACTATAATCGTCTTGGGTGTTCAAATGATTATTCTATATACCAAAATCCAAGCCTCTATCAAATTTTAAAGGTGCCGTTTCTCATTTAGTCGGTAAATCGAACACCCCCTTAAGTAGAAAATATTGGAAATCTGAAATTGCACGCTTTCTTCATTTCGAACGATTTACCCATACACTAAATTTGAAGTCTCTATCTTATGGCAAAGCATGCTTTCTTATCATTTCCCTTTTCGACCGCTTTGGTGGGGAGCGCCCCTCTAGAGAACGTTTTCGAAAAATTCAATTTTTAGGGTGTTTTATCGAACGATCGAGCCGTGTACCAAATTGCAAGTCTCTATCTATTCGGGAAGTGCCTAAAAACAGCGTGACAGACAGACGGACACTTTGCAATTAGTATATATAGATATTATATATAGTATTAGCTGAGATCTATAAGTAAAACCAGTTTGCAGAAATAATCTATGTTTTAGAATCTTAGTCCCTGTTAGAGTAATCAACTGACTCCAACTTCTGTAAAATTTATTCAACTACCAGGATGTCATTTGCCTGTAAAAGTTATTTTACCTTGCTGATTGTCATTGCAATGGAAAAGCAAGGAGTAGGGTTCGAATAATCATCTACCCATATATATCTCGCGTTTTAATTATCCGATACATACCATTTAACTACCATGCATTACATTGTAAACAATCTGATGTGTACAGCACATGCCTTTTTCTACAGATTAAAAAATTTAGCGTAGGCAGCATATAACTGTATCTACAGACTGAAATTCCGTTTTTCTCACTTCTTTCATAATTATTAAATTGGGTTTAATTGCAAAATGAAAAAATCTGATGTTGGCAGCACACGACTTTCCTTTTATAATGCAATGGATTTACTACTTTTACTGTAAAAAAATTTTCTTGTTTTTTCAACAAACAAATTTATTTTTATAGTAGATATTTATATTCTTTCCAAGATATTGAATTTTCATCAATGAGTCGTCATTTTTATCCATTCGGCGAGGTTTTCGTTAATTTAGCAACATTTAAAAAAGTCGCCAAGTTGGCGACATTCCACCAAATTCGTCGCCATAATCTCGCCGAGCGTTATAGACGAAGAAATAAGTTATTCTTACATCAGATGAATGATTATTGGCGTTCAATTACAAAAGTATTACTTTTCCATGAATGGAACGAGCTAGATCCACGAGAATGATGTCACCCAATTTATCGCATGGTATTACATATGAAAAGTGAACATGTTTCTCAGTAGAAAATATATTTTTTATATGACTTTTTGATAATTTTTTTGAAAAATGTGCAATATCTTGAGAACGGTTCATGTTAGTGTTCTAAAATTTATGTCAATCGTTTTCTAATGAAAAATTACATAAGAAATCTCTATTTGCGTAATTTTATTAGAGGTTTTGAATTTTTGACCATTTTTTCAAAATTTCACTCGAAAATTTAGGGGTGTTCTGAACATTCGATTGCGTATAAAAACAATAGGCTTCCAGTGCTTATGGATTGTGATTTTTGTACCAAATTTCGTTCGAATCGGTTCATTCGTTCGTCAGTTATAGTGTCCACAGACTCACTGACACGCACACACACACACACACACTCACACACACACAGACATCACTTCAAAAATGTTTGAGTCGCGGTCAGGGATGCTTGAAACGTGCTCTCTCGTCAAAAACTCGAAATCGAATTTTCGACCCCGTCACAATATACATTCCTCATACATTATTGTATATAAGGAAAGCAATTATATGTAATTGAAATTATATGTCATTTACAGTTTTAAAACATTTTATTTTGATAGGGCGACTTAACGCATAATAAGACATCGGCAATTCGCAAAAATTTACAAAAAAAAAAAAAAAAAAAAAAAAAAAAATTAAAAGAAAAATAAATAAATATATAAAGTAAAAAAATCACGAGAACGGAATCTGTATGTGAGCTGAAGTAAGGACTTACTGTTGCTGTTTGTAACCTGATGGGACTTGTTGTTGCTGAACTAGACCAGAAACACTCCTCTATGAACACATATTCTATAAATACGAAGACCAGAACAGTCTTTAAATACAGCTTCGATGAATATAAAGGCCAGAACAGTCTTTATACACAGCTTATATGAAAAAAGGCCAAAGTTAACTGAACGACAAATAGTGGGCACTGTAGCTCAAAGAAAGTTCCTCATGAGTAAAATGCCTATGATTCTAGAAAACATTTTGATTCTAGAAAACATTTTGATTCTAGAAAACATTTTGACGAGGTGTTTATTCACTCAAAAAGCTTCGTATATTCTGAAGGACAACAACTGACTCTTACCGCGCGTGATTATGTGCGGAAGTGACACATACGCGGAAATTTATTTTTGATTCGTCTGTCCGATAAATATTTAAGAGAGCCGGCCGGGTTCCCTACGTCTTTGCAGCATCGCAATTAGAAAAGTACTCTGCTCTTTTGAGACTTCCACCTAGTATTTTCCCCCAAGACCTTACGATGGGGAGGGATGAACGAATGCGGGAAAAAAGGTTGGCAGAAGAACTCGCTTTCATTTAATGACCTTGTTGCATTAAAAATTGTGAGTGAGCGATTTACATTGCTCACTTATCTCCAACTGGTAAAGAGTTAAAGCGCATTTCAATCTCCTTGGGACACCCTGTATAGATTTTCAAAATTATGGTTATATTCCGCAATTTTGCAAATCTTTATGGGAACTGACAAATTCAGTACTACCACTTCAGTAGCTGATTTCAGTTTCCTCGATACGTTATCCCAGGATATTCTCTGATTACTCTGATTACTTATTCTGATTACTCGGATTACTCTGATTACTTATCTCAGATTACTCTACACAAGGATATCAACGGTCAAGCTTATAATCACAGAACTCACCTTGAAAGGACGTTTGCAAGTTAGTATAATGCTTTCAATTCAGATACTGCTATATTACTTCCAACAGCATTTATGGATCGGTTTTGCATTTATTATGCACCGAGTCTGCATAAAATAACCGATACTTTTGTTAGCAACGAGAAGACTTGTATATGCCACAATTTTCCAATTAATTATATGTTTCAATTCAGTAGAAACTGAGGCTTTCTTTTTCCATTTCCAATTGATCGAAATGAATCGAAAAGATACGTTGCCACTTAATTTCCCAGAAAATTTTTGATCTCTTT
Organism: Amaurobius ferox; assembly: GCA_951213105.1. Classification (NCBI taxonomy): domain Eukaryota; kingdom Metazoa; phylum Arthropoda; class Arachnida; order Araneae; family Amaurobiidae; genus Amaurobius; species Amaurobius ferox. The sequence goes on from OX578136.1 coordinate 157,685,873, forward strand.
AAATATTTAACTCCTTTTGTTTCTATTTACCTAAATCAAATAGTAATCTGACAGCTAGAAAATATGAATTGCTCAACCGGAACGCTTTATTAGATATTTTTTTCTTTTACATAATGAATAACAAAGTGTTTCAAAAGGCAATCGGTGAGATGGAATAAATAAAAAGGACAGCTATAATCATAAAAAATATTAAAGGTTGAGGAGTGGTAGGATATGCTGAAAGTTGCATATTTGAAGAATATTGAAGCAATGAAATATCCCCCCCCCCCCCCCGCATTGAATATTTTAAATAAATATAGCAATTTATGTAAAATGTTTCAAATCAAAAATAGAAAATTTTCCAATTTAAAAACCGTTATGTTTAAGATTAAAAACTTTTCAACTACGTTGTAAAGTGTTAATAAAAGGGGATTCATAATGTAAAATATTACGGGGTTATTGCCACTGATTAAAAAAATCTGATGTGGGCAACACATGTATTTTCCTTATATAATTTAATGAATTTACTACTTTTACAGTTAAAAATAGGTTTTTATTATAGTAGATACTAATATTCTTTCCAAGACATTGAATTTTCGACAATTAGTCGTCATTTTCATTGATTTAACGACATTTTTAACTATTTGGCGAGATTTTCATTAATTCGGCTACATTTCAAAAAGTCGCCAAATTGGCGATATTCCGCCAAATTCGTCGCCAAAATCTCGCCAAGCGTTATGCACTAAGAAATAAGTTATTCTTACAGCAGATAAATGATTATTGGCGTTCAAATACAAAAGTGTTACTCAGAGTATCTTTTTTCATGAATGGAACGAGCTAGATCCACGAGAATGATGTCACCCAATTTATCGTATGGTATTACATATGAAAAGTGAACATGTTTATCAATAGGAAATATTTTTTTTTATTTTATATGACTTTTAGATATTTTTTTTGAAAAATGTATAATATCTCGAGAACGGCTCGTGTTAGCGTTCTAAAATTTATGTCAATCGTTTTCCAATGAAAAATTACATAAGAAATGTCTATTTGCGTAACTTTATTAGTGGTTTTGATTTTTTGACGATTTTTTCAAAATTTCATTCGAAAATTTAGGGGGGTTCTGAACATTCGATTCCGTATAAAAACAATAAGCTTCCAGTGTTTATGGATTGTGGTTTTTGTACCAAATTTGGTTCAAATTGGTCCATTCGTTCGTCAGTTATCGTCTCCACAGACCCACTGACACACACACACACACACACATACTTTCACCCACATACACACACACACATACACACACACAGACATCACTTCAAAAATGTTTGATTCGTGGTCAGGGGTGCTTGAAACGTGCTCTCCCGTCGAAAACTCGAATTCGAATTTTCGACCCCGTCACAACACTTTCCTTATACATTATGTATATAAGGAAAGTAAAAAGAAAAGTTTTATCAAACATAGGATGAAAATTATCGTTAATTACATACTGGGCAAGAACCGTGGACAGTTTCCCATTTTCAACATCCTAAGCATGTTCAGCTAATCGAATGCCGACAGCACGTTTGGTACTGCCAATATAGAATTTTAAGTTGTTATCGGGAGATAAAAGAGAGACAACGTACACCCCAGCCTGGCACTTAAAGCTTTTTATTATCCTTATATTTATTCGAACGGATACGATCAAATAACGTATAAACGGTCGAATGAGCGGGCTTAAACTTAAATTCATTACAAAAATGAATAAGAGGACGGTAAATCGCTGGGTCATACGGAAGACTAGATTTATATGGCATAAGATCAGAAACGGGAGCAAGGTTAGTATTTGGATGAATAAAATTATGGTCAATATAGGAAAATATTTTATAAATAAACTCAAAAGAATAAATAGGATCATGACCAAGGTTACGGATAAAGTCAATTTCAGTTACTAAAGCCGAAATAGATGAACAAAGGAAATCATCACCATCCATTTTGTAGTTTTGTAGTAATCTGTGTCCATTGGTGTATAGTTTGGTTTTGAGTATTATAGGGAGAAAATTTGTACAATATCTTCGATTTTGTTTTTCTGAGATAGTGGGAAATCGCTATTAGTAGATCTTTCCATTTTTATTCCGAGATAATAGCTAACTTCTCCTAGGTCTTTGATTTCGAATTCCTGTTTCAACTTTTTGACGATTTCTTGAATTATCCTTTCATTTTTGCACGATTTAAGGATGTCATCAACGTATAAGATGATATATACAGGTTGTTCATCATTTCTTATGAAGAGACAAGAGTCTTTTTTGCTTTGTTTAAATGAGTTTTCTTGGAGTTTTTCTCCAATTTTTATGTTTCAAACTCTTTCTGCTTGTTTTAGTACATATATGGCTTTTCTCAGTTTGCATACATTATTATCTTGAAATTTATCGTAATCTACTGGTTGATCCGTATAAATTTCTTGTTCTAGATCACCATGGAGGAATGCTGTTTTTATATCGATGTGATGAACTTTCATGTCCTTATATGCTGCTGCTGCCAGGGATGTTCTTGGTGTTGTATGTTTTATGACTGGTGCGAATGTTTCGTCATTTTCTAAATAAATTCCTTCCTTAGTTGCTTCAATATATTTCTTTCTTTTTTTTCTGGTTCCAAAGTTTGCATTTCATCGCAGTCTTTTGGTTTAATGACTTTTGTACCTTCAGTATAATAACCGAATCTTTCTGGAGGTTGTCCTTTATTTGCTCATTCTGATCTCCTTGGTTCTTTATTTTCAGATTCATGAATGTCTATAATAGGAATTTCTACTTTTTCTTCTCTTATTTCTTCTATGAACCTTACTGTTCTGCTGATTATTATGTTATTTCCCGCTACTTTAATTCGGTAACCTTTGCTTTTATTATCCACCTTTGCCATCGCGTTTTTCTCGCTTTGTTTTGTCTATGTAAGCGAATGCTTTACCGCCAAATTTTCGAATATGAGACAAATCGGGTTTTCTCCCCTTCTACAGTTTGCGTGGCGTTTTCTTGTTCTGTTTTGTGGTGTAATTAATATTTTGATTTTTATTTAAAAAACTACCGAACAAATTTTGTATATATTTTATGGTATAATTTAAATATGTCCTAAAAATTTCGAAGCAATTTGTGAATCTTAACTGTGCTTAAAAATTGTTTGAAGAATTAGGTCCCATAGTGTTCAATGTATCTCATGTTTTCAACTCGGGATCAATCCAAAGCCATTTGGGTGATATTATTCATTAGTATTCCCGTATGTCCCACAGACCGTCTAAACAACATATTAAAATTTCATTTTGATGAACTCGTTTTTACGGCAGTTATCGTGCGAACGGACAGACAGACAAACTGACCAGTCATAAACACTTTGTAGCTTTGTTGTAAAATGTTAAAAATACTAATTCATTTAACATACATTTTTCTTAAACAATCACATGTAAATGTGAATGTACATAATAAAACTGTAAAATGTAACTTGCTTTTTGTTAACAATTTTATGAAAAACAATTAAGTTAACACAAAATCATTACAAAGTAGATACACAATGTTTGTTTAATAAGTCAAATGTGAAAGGGAGTGTTTGTCACATTATTACTAACAGTAATTAATAAATAAGTATAGGCCGTAAATATTTTTATAATCTGTAATTTTACGCGCTTCCGTTACAAACCTTGGTCACACGTGCCTCCTGGGTGGTGGTAAATAAGTAACGGCTAATGACTATGGTATCTCTATGCATTTTGGGGCCTTGTGTTTGTCTAATTTGTAATATTTTTATTTTGTGTTTTGTTAGCTTATTTAATTGTTTTCTCTATTTATATCATTGTGAAATGTCAGTTATGTAACGGATTGATTTCCAATAAAGCCATATGTAACAATATATTCTTATAATATTTTATTCAAAAAGAGGAAGTAGTATTTTTTTATGAACTCTATTGTTTTACATATCTATTTTGTAATTTACCTCTGTCAATCAAAATATGTATCAGACACTTTGGGGTTCTGCGAGATTTTACGAAATATATAATGAGTTCTGCAAACGAAAGAGGTTGAAAATCACTACCTTACAGAAATTTCAATGTATCCTTGTAATCATCAGTTATGCATTCCGAATTCACAAGGAATCATTAGAAAATCCAGAAATTATTCGAAATATATACTTCATTAGCAAAAATATCTTGCTTTAGATTTTACTATGAACGCGCCTCATGACCATTACTATGATATTGATACCATTGATTATTCAATGATTATCAATTAATTTTAATTTATACATATAAGATTGATATATCAATTGATTACTCATGTAATTATCATAAGTATCTCTCACGACCCAAAACTGAAGTGAGACAGGCTATCTAGCTACATATTTAATAACTGAGACATTCATTTTATGAAAGTAGTAAAAATATCTAAAAGCAGACATTTAAATTATAGTACAATTATAGTAAAATTTCATAAAGTAGCAAAGTATTAAATATTAAATATTTAATGTACAGGACAGCCTAGTAACTCATACAACTACACAAGTTATACCGACCAAATAGAAAATCCTGTTTGGCTCGCAAATATTTTGGAATTAGTTCTTATCCATATATTAATATTATATGACCTTTGAGATATCTCTGTACAGAAATTGAAATTTTAAATTCGGGCATCATCATGATCTGAGACATTAGTTCAAGTTATGCATAACTTTTTTTTCGAATCGGTTGAGTTTTACCAGGACAATGAAACTTTTGCCACAATCAGATTTGAGTCGATATTAAGGAAGCTATGCTCAAACCTCGCTTCGCTTTAATTAAGAATCGTCAATAATTAATGGTAATACATTAAATATTTTTGCTGCCCTTTCATCATATTTTTGCTGCCCTTTTATAAAGTAGTAAAGTATTAAATATTAAATATTTAATGTACAGGACAGCCTAGTAACTCATACAACTGCAAAAGTTATACCGACCATAGAGAAAATCCTGTTTGGTTCCCAAATATTTTGGAATTAGTTCTTATCCATATATTAACATTATCTAACCTTTGACCTGAGATATCTCTGTACAGAAATTGAAATTTTAAATTCGGGCATCATCATGATCTGAGACATTAGTTCAAGTTATGCATAACTTTTTTTTCGAATCGGTTGAGTTTTACCAGGACAATGAAACTTTTGCCACAATCAGATTTGAGTCGATATTAAGGAAGCTATGCTCAAACCTCGCTTCGCTTTAATTAAGAATCGTCAATAATTAATGGTAATACATTAAATATTTTTGCTGCCCTTTCATCATATTTTTGCTGCCCTTTTATAAAGTAGTAAAGTATTAAATATTTAATGTACAGGACAGCCTAGTAACTCATACAACTGCAAAAGTTATACCGACCATATAGAAAATCCTGTTTGGTTCCCAAATATTTTGGAATTAGTTCTTATCCATATATTAACATTATCTAACCTTTGACCTGAGATATCTCTGTACAGAAATTGAAATTTTAAATTCGGGCATCATCATGATCTGAGACATTAGTTCAAGTTATGCATAACTTTTTTTTCGAATCGGTTGAGTTTTACCAGGACAATGAAACTTTTGCCACAATCAGATTTGAGTCGATATTAAGGAAGCTATGCTCAAACCTCGCTTCGCTTTAATTAAGAATCGTCAATAATTAATGGTAATACATTAAATATTTTTGCTGCCCTTTCATCATATTTTTGCTGCCCTTTTATAAAGTAGTAAAGTATTAAATATTAAATATTTAATGTACAGGACAGCCTAGTAACTCATACAACTGCAAAAGTTATACCGACCATATAGAAAATCCTGTTTGGTTCCCAAATATTTTGGAATTAGTTCTTATCCATATATTAACATTATCTAACCTTTGACCTGAGATATCTCTGTACAGAAATTGAAATTTTAAATTCGGGCATCATCATGATCTGAGACATTAGTTCAAGTTATGCATAACTTTTTTTTCGAATCGGTTGAGTTTTACCAGGACAATGAAACTTTTGCCACAATCAGATTTGAGTCGATATTAAGGAAGCTATGCTCAAACCTCGCTTCGCTTTAATTAAGAATCGTCAATAATTAATGGTAATACATTAAATATTTTTGCTGCCCTTTCATCATATTTTTGCTGCCCTTTTATAAAGTAGTAAAGTATTAAATATTAAATATTTAATGTACAGGACAGCCTAGTAACTCATACAACTGCAAAAGTTATACCGACCATATAGAAAATCCTGTTTGGTTCCCAAATATTTTGGAATTAGTTCTTATCCATATATTAACATTATCTAACCTTTGACCTGAGATATCTCTGTACAGAAATTGAAATTTTAAATTCGGGCATCATCATGATCTGAGACATTAGTTCAAGTTAAGCATAACTTTTTTTTCGAATCGGTTGAGTTTTACCAGGACAATGAAACTTTTGCCACAATCAGATTTGAGTCGATATTAAGGAAGCTATGCTCAAACCTCGCTTCGCTTTAATTAAGAATCGTCAATAATTAATGGTAATACATTAAATATTTTTGCTGCCCTTTCATCATATTTTTGCTGCCCTTTTATAAAGTAGTAAAGTATTAAATATTAAATATTTAATGTACAGGACAGCCTAGTAACTCATACAACTGCAAAAGTTATACCGACCATAGAGAAAATCCTGTTTGGTTCCCAAATATTTTGGAATTAGTTCTTATCCATATATTAACATTATCTAACCTTTGACCTGAGATATCTCTGTACAGAAATTGAAATTTTAAATTCGGGCATCATCATGATCTGAGACATTAGTTCAAGTTATGCATAACTTTTTTTTCGAATCGGTTGAGTTTTACCAGGACAATGAAACTTTTGCCACAATCAGATTTGAGTCGATATTAAGGAAGCTATGCTCAAACCTCGCTTCGCTTTAATTAAGAATCGTCAATAATTAATGGTAATACATTAAATATTTTTGCTGCCCTTTCATCATATTTTTGCTGCCCTTTTATAAAGTAGTAAAGTATTAAATATTAAATATTTAATGTACAGGACAGCCTAGTAACTCATACAACTGCAAAAGTTATACCGACCATATAGAAAATCCTGTTTGGTTCCCAAATATTTTGGAATTAGTTCTTATCCATATATTAACATTATCTAACCTTTGACCTGAGATATCTCTGTACAGAAATTGAAATTTTAAATTCGGGCATCATCATGATCTGAGACATTAGTTCAAGTTATGCATAACTTTTTTTTCGAATCGGTTGAGTTTTACCAGGACAATGAAACTTTTGCCACAATCAGATTTGAGTCGATATTAAGGAAGCTATGCTCAAACCTCGCTTCGCTTTAATTAAGAATCGTCAATAATTAATGGTAATACATTAAATATTTTTGCTGCCCTTTCATCATATTTTTGCTGCCCTTTTATAAAGTAGTAAAGTATTAAATATTAAATATTTAATGTACAGGACAGCCTAGTAACTCATACAACTGCAAAAGTTATACCGACCATATAGAAAATCATGTTTGGTTCCCAAATATTTTGGAATTAGTTCTTATCCATATATTAACATTATCTAACCTTTGACCTGAGATATCTCTGTACAGAAATTGAAATTTTAAATTCGGGCATCATCATGATCTGAGACATTAGTTCAAGTTATGCATAACTTTTTTTTCGAATCGGTTGAGTTTTACCAGGACAATGAAACTTTTGCCACAATCAGATTTGAGTCGATATTAAGGAAGCTATGCTCAAACCTCGCTTCGCTTTAATTAAGAATCGTCAATAATTAATGGTAATACATTAAATATTTTTGCTGCCCTTTTATAAAGTAGTAAAGTATTAAATATTAAATATTTAATATACAGGACAGCCTAGTAACTCATACAACTGCAAAAGTTATACCGACCATATAGAAAATCCTGTTTGGTTCCCAAATATTTTGGAATTAGTTCTTATCCATATATTAACATTATCTAACCTTTGACCTGAGATATCTCTGTACAGAAATTGAAATTTTAAATTCGGGCATCATCATGATCTGAGACATTAGTTCAAGTTATGCATAACTTTTTTTTCGAATCGGTTGAGTTTTACCAGGACAATGAAACTTTTGCCACAATCAGATTTGAGTCGATATTAAGGAAGCTATGCTCAAACCTCGCTTCGCTTTAATTAAGAATCGTCAATAATTAATGGTAATACATTAAATATTTTTGCTGCCCTTTCATCATATTTTTGCTGCCCTTTTATAAAGTAGTAAAGTATTAAATATTAAATATTTAATGTACAGGACAGCCTAGTAACTCATACAACTGCAAAAGTTATACCGACCATATAGAAAATCCTGTTTGGTTCCCAAATATTTTGGAATTAGTTCTTATCCATATATTAACATTATCTAACCTTTGACCTGAGATATCTCTGTACAGAAATTGAAATTTTAAATTCGGGCATCATCATGATCTGAGACATTAGTTCAAGTTATGCATAACTTTTTTTTCGAATCGGTTGAGTTTTACCAGGACAATGAAACTTTTGCCACAATCAGATTTGAGTCGATATTAAGGAAGCTATGCTCAAACCTCGCTTCGCTTTAATTAAGAATCGTCAATAATTAATGGTAATACATTAAATATTTTTGCTGCCCTTTCATCATATTTTTGCTGCCCTTTTATAAATTAGTAAAGTATTAAATATTAAATATTTAATGTACAGGACAGCCTAGTAACTCATACAACTGCAAAAGTTATACCGACCATATAGAAAATCCTGTTTGGTTCCCAAATATTTTGGAATTAGTTCTTATCCATATATTAACATTATCTAACCTTTGACCTGAGATATCTCTGTACAGAAATTGAAATTTTAAATTCGGGCATCATCATGATCTGAGACATTAGTTCAAGTTAAGCATAACTTTTTTTTCGAATCGGTTGAGTTTTACCAGGACAATGAAACTTTTGCCACAATCAGATTTGAGTCGATATTAAGGAAGCTATGCTCAAACCTCGCTTCGCTTTAATTAAGAATCGTCAATAATTAATGGTAATACATTAAATATTTTTGCTGCCCTTTTATAAAGTAGTAAAGTATTAAATATTAAATATTTAATATACAGGACAGCCTAGTAACTCATACAACTGCAAAAGTTATACCGACCATATAGAAAATCCTGTTTGGTTCCCAAATATTTTGGAATTAGTTCTTATCCATATATTAACATTATCTAACCTTTGACCTGAGATATCTCTGTACAGAAATTGAAATTTTAAATTCGGGCATCATCATGATCTGAGACATTAGTTCAAGTTATGCATAACTTTTTTTTCGAATCGGTTGAGTTTTACCAGGACAATGAAACTTTTGCCACAATCAGATTTGAGTCGATATTAAGGAAGCTATGCTCAAACCTCGCTTCGCTTTAATTAAGAATCGTCAATAATTAATGGTAATACATTAAATATTTTTGCTGCCCTTTCATCATATTTTTGCTGCCCTTTTATAAAGTAGTAAAGTATTAAATATTAAATATTTAATGTACAGGACAGCCTAGTAACTCATACAACTGCAAAAGTTATACCGACCATATAGAAAATCCTGTTTGGTTCCCAAATATTTTGGAATTAGTTCTTATCCATATATTAACATTATCTAACCTTTGACCTGAGATATCTCTGTACAGAAATTGAAATTTTAAATTCGGGCATCATCATGATCTGAGACATTAGTTCAAGTTATGCATAACTTTTTTTTCGAATCGGTTGAGTTTTACCAGGACAATGAAACTTTTGCCACAATCAGATTTGAGTCGATATTAAGGAAGCTATGCTCAAACCTCGCTTCGCTTTAATTAAGAATCGTCAATAATTAATGGTAATACATTAAATATTTTTGCTGCCCTTTCATCATATTTTTGCTGCCCTTTTATAAATTAGTAAAGTATTAAATATTAAATATTTAATGTACAGGACAGCCTAGTAACTCATACAACTGCAAAAGTTATACCGACCATATAGAAAATCCTGTTTGGTTCCCAAATATTTTGGAATTAGTTCTTATCCATATATTAACATTATCTAACCTTTGACCTGAGATATCTCTGTACAGAAATTGAAATTTTAAATTCGGGCATCATCATGATCTGAGACATTAGTTCAAGTTAAGCATAACTTTTTTTTCGAATCGGTTGAGTTTTACCAGGACAATGAAACTTTTGCCACAATCAGATTTGAGTCGATATTAAGGAAGCTATGCTCAAACCTCGCTTCGCTTTAATTAAGAATCGTCAATAATTAATGGTAATACATTAAATATTTTTGCTGCCCTTTCATCATATTTTTGCTGCCCTTTTATAAAGTAGTAAAGTATTAAATATTAAATATTTAATGTACAGGACAGCCTAGTAACTCATACAACTGCAAAAGTTATACCGACCATATAGAAAATCCTGTTTGGTTCCCAAATATTTTGGAATTAGTTCTTATCCATATATTAACATTATCTAACCTTTGACCTGAGATATCTCTGTACAGAAATTGAAATTTTAAATTCGGGCATCATCATGATCTGAGACATTAGTTCAAGTTATGCATAACTTTTTTTTCGAATCGGTTGAGTTTTACCAGGACAATGAAACTTTTGCCACAATCAGATTTGAGTCGATATTAAGGAAGCTATGCTCAAACCTCGCTTCGCTTTAATTAAGAATCGTCAATAATTAATGGTAATACATTAAATATTTTTGCTGCCCTTTCATCATATTTTTGCTGCCCTTTTATAAAGTAGTAAAGTATTAAATATTAAATATTTAATGTACAGGACAGCCTAGTAACTCATACAACTACAAAAGTTATATCGACCAAATAGGAAATCCTGTTTGGCTCGCAAATATTTTGAAATAAGTTCTTACCATATATTAAAATTATCTGACCTTTGACCTCAGATATCTCTGTACAGAAATTGAAATTTTAAATTCGGACATCACCATGAACTGAGACATTAGTTCAGGCTATGCATAACTATTTTTTCGAATCGGTTGAATTTTACCAGGACAACGAAACTTTTGCCACAATCAAATTTGAGTCGCTGTTAAGGAAGCTATGCTGGAAACTCGCTTCTCTTTAATTAGGAATCGTCAATAATTAATGGTAATACATTAAATATTTTTGCTGCCCTTTCGTCGAAAAAAAAATTCGGTACGCCACTCAGTAACAGACATGTAAGGATTACTCCGTGTGGTTTGCAAACTTCGAAACAAGCGAAGCATGTAAAGGAATCGGTTAAGCAGAATTTAATTTTTGATCCGCTTTTCCGGTCAATATTTTTGATGTCTCTTTTCGCAGTACCACCAAATTAGAGAGGATTTTAATAGAATTCTTGAGTCGTTATCGTTTTCGAGGAATAACGGTACGGAGAAAGAGGGCAGACTGCAAAGAGGAAGGAAAAGGGTCGGATGTTGAAAAATCTGTTATTCGTTAAGAAATACATTTAAGTGTCATATATTTTCAAGCTTCCTATTTCATAATTTCGATAACTTTGATTATTATATATTAAGAGGTATATATTGGTTGAAGTTTAACATATATTTAACATATAAATTTAAGTTTAACATATTATGAATGTTTATTTAAGTAACTATATTATTATCTTCTATAATATTAAACGCTGGAAGATTTTGTATGTGAAATGAATGGGAATTATGAGTACGGAACGTGACTTTATGAAAATTATAAATAAAAAAAATCTGATGTGGGCAACACATGACTTTCCTTATATAATGTAATGAATTTACTACTTTTACAGTAAAAAAATAGGTTTTTCTTATAGTAGATACTAATATTCTTTCCAAGATATTGAATTCTCGACAATTAGTCGTCATTTTCATTGATTTAGCGTCATATTTATTCATTTGGCGAGATTTTCGTTAATTTGGCAACATTTCAAAAAGTCGCCAAGTTGGCGACATTCCGCCAAATTCGTCGCCAAAATCTCGCCAAGCGTTATGAATGAAGAAATAAGTTGTTCTTACAGCAGATAAATGACTATTGGCGTTCAAATACAAAAGTATTACTCAAAGTATCTTTTTCATGAATGGAACGAGCTAGATCCACGAGAATGATGTCACCCAATTTATTGCATGGTATTACATATGAAAAGGGAACATGTTTCTCAATAGGAATTTTTATTTCATTTTATAAGACTTTTTAATAATTTTTTTTAAAAATGTGCAATATCTCGAGAACGGTTTAAGTTAGCGTTCTAAAATTTATGTCAATCGTTTTCTAATAAAAAATTACATAAGAAATGTTTATTTGCGTAACTTTATTAGTGGTTTTGATTTTTTGACGATTTTTTCAAAATTTTATTCGGAAATTTATAGGGGTTTTGAACATTCGATTACGTATAAAAACAATAGGCTTCCAGTGTTTACGATTTGTGATTTTTGTACCAAATTTTGTTCGAATCGGTCCATTCGTTCGTCAGTTATCGTCTCCACAGTCTCACTGACACAGACACGTACACACACACAGACATTACCTCAGAAATGTTTGATTCGTGATCAGGGATGCTTGAAACGTGCTCTCCCGTCGAAAATTCGAATTCGAATTTTCGACCCCGTCACAATACTTCCTTATACATTATGTAAGGAAAGTAAAAAAACATTTCTTTGAAGCAGTTTTTGAATTTTTGAATTAAGTTCAATATTCAATTAGACGGGGATTTTACACGTTTGACCGATCTGTTTATGTATGTTTATGGTGTATATAAGTTTATAACTGTTTATATATGGTTGTGGATTATATATATATATGTATTTGACCGATCTGTTTATATATTAATGTTCGCCAATTGGAAATAACCAAAACGAAAAAACACTGAAAACTCCGCAGATAATAACTAAATACATACAGATACTGTACACACCAAAACGACATTAAACACACAAAAAACCAGGTTTACTGCTACTTGAATAACACTTTTAAACAGGTAAATTTCCACTTATACACTTTAAAAGGTGACTGTATGTATGCAAATTTGTTATTTTTAATCGTTTAATATATATATATATATTATAAGAATTGTACGGAATAATGGGTATATTTTATTCTACTATCTAAAGGCCTTTTTAAACAGCTCAAGACGTAACATGAATGGTTTATTTTGAACACCTGTTTACCTGATACACACTTGCTTACCTGGCCAACGGCCGTACCGTGCTGAAAACACCGGTTCTCGTTAGACCACCGAAGTCAAGCAGCATCGGGCGTGGTTAGTACTTGGTGGGTGACCACCTCGGAACACCGCGTGCTGTTGGCCATCTCGGGTGCGGTATCCCCGTGGTTTGCGCGCTAGGTTTGCACGCTACCACAAATGCCGCCGTGTTCATGCGGAGTACGATCACGTTAAACATGTGGGTCCGTAAGTCCTTCCGAGAGGTTGGTGGTAGGGGAAGGAGGGTACGGTCCCAGTGGAGGCCTCCCCCACTGGGTTCCGGTCTAAATTGGGTGGCACTTCCCGGCCGTCCATACAGTTACCTTACACCTTTCTGGTAGGTCGGACGGTCTGGGTCTCAACGACAACAACACTTGCTTACCTGCTTGAAAGAGTCCTTTATAAGAAACCGATTTAAACAATGTGTGTAAAATTAACATCTCATGTTACCTCTTCATCTGTTTAATACGGGTTTTTCAGCGTAAAATAAAATATACACATTATTCCGTATAATTCTCATATAAACGGATAAAATAACAAATTAGTATAGATATAAATACTATTACTTTCCTTATATACATAATGTATAAGGAAAGTATTGTGACGGGGTCGAAAATTCGAATTCGAGTTTTCGACGGGAGAGCTCGTTTCAAGCATCCCTGATCACGAATCAAACATTTTTGGAGTGATGTCTGTGTCTGTGTGTGTGTGTGTGTGTGTGAAAGTATGTGTGTGTGTGTGTGTGTCAGTGAGTCTGTGGAGACTATAACTGACGAACGAATGGACCGATTCGAACCAAATTTGGTACAAAAATAACAATCCGTAAACACTGGAAGCCTATTGTTTTTATACGCAATCGAATGTTCAGAACCCCCCTAAATTTTCGAATGAAATTTTGAAAAAATCGTCAAAAAATCAAAACCACTATTAAAGTTACGCAAATAGACATTTCTTATGTAATTTTTTATTAGAAAACGATTGGTATAAATTTTAGAAGGCTAACATGAACCGTTCTCGAGATATTGTACATTTTAAAAAAAAATTATCAAAAAGTCATAAAATAAAAAAAAATATTTCTTATTGAGAAACATGTTCACTTTTCATATGTAATACCATGCGATAAATTGAGTGACATCATTCTCGTGGATCTAGTTCGTTCCATTCATGAAAAAAGATAGATTGAATAATACTTTTGTATTTGAACGCCAATAGTCATTTATCTGCTGTAAGAATAACTTATTTCTTAGTGCTTGGCGAGATTTTGGCGACGAATTTGGCGGAATGTCGCCAACTTGGCGACTTTTTTGAAATGTTGTCAAATTAACGAAAATCTCGCCAAATGGATAAAAATGACTCTAAATCAATGAAAATGACGACTAATTGTCGAAAATTCAATATCTTGGAAAGAATATTAGTATCTACTATAAGAAAAACCTATATTTTTTACTGTAAAGGTAGTAAATTCATTACATTATATAAGGAAAGTCATGTGTTGCCCACATCAGATTTTTTTAAATGTGTAAATGGAAATTTATCTGTTAAAAAGTGTCATTCTAGAGGCAGTAAACCCAGTTTTTTTGTGTGTGTTTTTTCCCATATTTTTTAGTGTGAGGTGGTATAATATAACGAGATTTTGTAATAAAGTAGCACGGCATATACAGTTCTTATATAATATATTGCACATAAAATCAATCCATATAATAATTGTCTAAAGTGTTTCTGCCCGCCCCCCCCCCCCCCTAAAAAAAGCCCACAGGAGGCCTAAACGATTAAATGAGGAGAGAATGTTTTTTTTCAAAAGTTTTATCCTATATTTCAGAGGCTCTCTCGTTTGATCTAAAGGGATAAATCTTTTTTTTTAATTTGAAATTTCTACCGGGGACATATAAAATGGGGGCGTTTCGAAAATTTTATTAGATCCTTTTTCGGTGACTTAAAAAGTTGAATTCTGGAACACATACAGTAACATTTATTGTATATTTTCATTTATACCCCTGGAAATGGAGAAAATATGAGGATGCGTCAAAAAGTCTTTACAGACGCTACCGTCTTTTCCGGTGACATAGAAAGTGTTTTTTCATACACAAGTATTGACCTCTGAACAGGACTTAACTGTTGAATTTCGTTTACTGAATATTTTCGTCGCTAAGAGAAATATGTTTTTTTATAAAATAAAATTTATTGAGAAAAAGTTACAAAGAGAAAGTTGTTTGTTTCTCCGTTTTTGACAAGATTAAGATCTAGTTGTTTATATAACTCTTAGAATTTTCAAATGTTGAATTTCATACTTTGGATAACTTTTAGTATCATTGATTAGGATGACGGCTTAGAATGATTATTACACTATCTATATTATTCTAATGTTGTCGCCAAGCCCTTTGATCTAGAAAATGCTAGATCAAGTCCAAAGGATCACTCCGCCTATAAAGGAATGAGGCTAAACTCTCCTGGTCCTCTACTAAATGAGGGAATGTATTCTATTTAACAAGATTCGATTCTTCGAAAATCCTGTCTGTGAAATTAATGGTAATATAACTAAATACAGAATGTGACTTTGCGCAATAACAATAACTATAGAAACCACAACGTAAATAAATGCGAAAATAAAATAACAAAAGTAAAATTAATATTTCTCCGAGTTATACTATTATTTAATTGATAAACGCATAATGCACTTTGATATAATTATTGGAAGACTCTCGAGTTAATGGAAGAAGAGTTAATTTCTTTTATTAAAAAAAATTATTAAATATTACGAAAATAATTATTAAAATTCATAAAAATAATTTAAAGATATTTAAAAATAAGGCTATTAACATGTACATTTTTACTTTCCTGATATACATAATGTGTAAGGAAAGTATTGTGACGGGGTCGAAAATTCGAATTCGAGTTTTCGACGGGAGAGCACGTTTCAAGCATCCCTGATCACGAATCAAACATTTTTGAGATGATGTCTGTGTGTGTGTGTGAAAATAAGTGTGTGTGTGTGTGTGTGTCAGTGAGTCTGTGGAGACGATATCTCACGACCGAATGGAATGATTCGAATGAAATTTGGTACAAAAATTCCAACCCATGAATACTGGAAGCTTATTGTTTTTAAACGCAATCAAATGTACAGAACTCCCCTAAATTTTCGAGTGAAATATTGAAAAAATCATCAAAAAATCAAAACCTTTAATAAAGTTACGCAAATAGACATTTCTTATGTGATTTTTCCTTAGATAACGATTGACATAATATTTAGAACGCTAGCATGATCCTTTCTTGAGATATTGCACATTTTTCAAATAAATTTATCAAAAAGTCCCATAAATTAAAAAAATATATTAACTGTTGAAAAACATGTTCACTTTTCATATGTGATATCCTGCAATAAATTTGGTGACATCATTCTCGTGGATCTATAGCTCGTTCCATTCATGAGAAAAGATACTTTGTGTAATACTTTTATATTTGAACGCCAATAGTCATTTATCTGGTATAAGAATATCTTATTTCTCCATCCATAATGCTTGGCGAGATTTTGGTGACAAATTTGGCGGAATTTCGCCAACTTGGTGACTTTTTAAATGTTGCTAAATTAACGGAAATCTCGCCAAATAGATAAAAATGGCGCTAAATCAATGAAAATGGCGACTAATTGAAGAAAATTCAATTTCTTGGAAAGAATATAAGTATCTACTATAAGAATAACATTTTTTTTAACTGTAAAAGTAGTAAATTCATTGCATTATATAAGGAAAGTCATGTGTTGCCTACATCAGATTTTTATTTTAGAATTTATAACAATAATAGAACGCTAATCCGTAATTTAACGTGCTTGACCTGAAACAAAACAATGGTAGAAAACAGAAAATTTGACAACTTATAAAAAGTAGGTTTATTATTTGTCCTTTTAACCATAAACTAATTGACACTTTTACTAAGGGTTATAACAAGCCGCTCATTCGAACTAAGCTATGTCCCTGACATTACTCATTTTATTTGTTGACTGCAATAATCATTTCAGTTTTCTTTGAGTTAAAATAAGAACTTACGTCTGCTATTGATTTCTCACAACATTGAAGCATTTTACTTCGCAGTAAAACTTATATGTTAGATACATCCGTTTATCCGTTTATTTCATGAAATTATATGATAACTAGATATTATTGTAACTTAAATGGAATCGAGAGATATTTCAATTCGCCTACAAATATTTTTCATTGAATCGGAATTTTTTCTTTTGTAATTCACTATTGTCATGCTCTGTCCGATGGAATTTATAGACTTCGTCAGTAAATTGGGCATGCACCACAATCAGCATGCACCACAATAATTCGACTACGTTCATTTATGAACTCGGTCGCCTGTGAAACTTTAATTTCTGCCACGTATCCAAATTGCAGTAAATTAGGTTAGGTTTATAAGGAGCTATCGTGGATAATATAATAATCGTGGATAATATAATAATCGTGGATAATATAAAAATAGTGGATAATATAACAATCGTGGATATTAATGTAAGGAAAGGGGATGGAGCGTAGCACGCGCAGTTTTTACCCATCCACGTTCAGAAATGAATTAAACTTTTAAAACATATATATTTATCACATACCAAATTTGTAAAAAATCAGTTAAGTTTTATAAGAGTTATCTTTGAACATAGAGTAAAATGGTATAGTGTATGCAATTTTTGTCCGATCACACCCAGCAACGAATTTAACCGACAAAACATTAATTTACACCATATATCCAAATTATAATGAAATCGGTAAAGTTTTAGGGCACTTATAATCGTACAATGCTCACATCAGATAAGACTTCGACTCCATTCATTGTTGACTCCATTCATTGACTCCATTCATTGTTGAACTCGCCCTGTAAAACATTAATATGTACCACATATCCGAATTACAGAAAAATTGGTTAAGTTTCAAAGGGGTTATCCAGGAACAATACATATAGGAAAGGAGCGGTGGTCAAAGCACTCACAATATTTATTCGTTCACGTTCAGCAACGAATTGAACTTGTAAAACACTTACATCTTCATCACATATCCAAATTGCATAAAAATTGATTAAGTTTCAGAGGGGTTATCCAGGAACAATGCATATAGGAAAGGAGCGGTGGTCAAAGCACTCACAATATTTATTCGTTCACGTTCAGCAACGAATTGAACTTGTAAAACACTTACATCTTCATCACATATCCAAATTGCATAAAAATTGATTAAGTTTCAGAGGGGTTATCCAGGAACAATGCATATAGGAAAGGAGCGGTGGTCAAAGCACTCACAATATTTATTCGTTCACGTTCAGCAACGAATTGAACTTGTAAAACACTTACATCTTCATCACATATCCAAATTGCATAAAAATTGATTAAGTTTCAGAGGGGTTATCCAGGAACAATGCATATAGGAAAGGAGCGGTGGTCAAAGCACTCACAATATTTATTCGTTCACGTTCAGCAACGAATTGAACTTGTAAAACACTTACATCTTCATCACATATCCAAATTGCATAAAAATTGATTAAGTTTCAGAGGGGTTATCCAGGAACAATGCATATAGGAAAGGAGCGGTGGTCAAAGCACTCACAATATTTATTCGTTCACGTTCAGCAACGAATTGAACTTGTAAAACACTTACATCTTCATCACATATCCAAATTGCATAAAAATTGATTAAGTTTCAGAGGGGTTATCCAGGAACAATGCATATAGGAAAGGAGCGGTGGTCAAAGCACTCACAATATTTATTCGTTCACGTTCAGCAACGAATTGAACTTGTAAAACACTTACATCTTCATCACATATCCAAATTGCATAAAAATTGATTAAGTTTCAGAGGGGTTATCCAGGAACAATGCATATAGGAAAGGAGCGGTGGTCAAAGCACTCACAATATTTATTCGTTCACGTTCAGCAATGAATTGAACTTGTAAAACACTTACATCTTCATCACATATCCAAATTGCATAAAAATTGATTAAGTTTCAGAGGGGTTATCCAGGAACAATGCATATAGGAAAGGAGCGGTGGTCAAAGCACTCACAATATTTATTCGTTCACGTTCAGCAACGAATTGAACTTGTAAAACACTTACATCTTCATCACATATCCAAATTGCATAAAAATTGATTAAGTTTCAGAGGGGTTATCCAGGAACAATGCATATAGGAAAGGAGCGGTGGTCAAAGCACTCACAATATTTATTCGTTCACGTTCAGCAACGAATTGAACTTGTAAAACACTTACATCTTCATCACATATCCAAATTGCATAAAAATTGATTAAGTTTCAGAGGGGTTATCCAGGAACAATGCATATAGGAAAGGAGCGGTGGTCAAAGCACTCACAATATTTATTCGTTCACGTTCAGCAACGAATTGAACTTGTAAAACACTTACATCTTCATCACATATCCAAATTGCATAAAAATTGATTAAGTTTCAGAGGGGTTATCCAGGAACAATGCATATAGGAAAGGAGCGGTGGTCAAAGCACTCACAATATTTATTCGTTCACGTTCAGCAACGAATTGAACTTGTAAAACACTTACATCTTCATCACATATCCAAATTGCATAAAAATTGATTAAGTTTCAGAGGGGTTATCCAGGAA
The DNA here is from genome assembly GCA_951213105.1 of Amaurobius ferox. Classification (NCBI taxonomy): domain Eukaryota; kingdom Metazoa; phylum Arthropoda; class Arachnida; order Araneae; family Amaurobiidae; genus Amaurobius; species Amaurobius ferox. The sequence continues at coordinate 157,705,664 of OX578136.1, forward strand.
CAATGCATATAGGAAAGGAGCGGTGGTCAAAGCACTCACAATATTTATTCGTTCACGTTCAGCAACGAATTGAACTTGTAAAACACTTACATCTTCATCACATATCCAAATTGCATAAAAATTGATTAAGTTTCAGAGGGGTTATCCAGGAACAATGCATATAGGAAAGGAGCGGTGGTCAAAGCACTCACAATATTTATTCGTTCACGTTCAGCAACGAATTGAACTTGTAAAACACTTACATCTTCATCACATATCCAAATTGCATAAAAATTGATTAAGTTTCAGAGGGGTTATCCAGGAACAATGCATATAGGAAAGGAGCGGTGGTCAAAGCACTCACAATATTTATTCGTTCACGTTCAGCAACGAATTGAACTTGTAAAACACTTACATCTTCATCACATATCCAAATTGCATAAAAATTGATTAAGTTTCAGAGGGGTTATCCAGGAACAATGCATATAGGAAAGGAGCGGTGGTCAAAGCACTCACAATATTTATTCGTTCACGTTCAGCAACGAATTGAACTTGTAAAACACTTACATCTTCATCACATATCCAAATTGCATAAAAATTGATTAAGTTTAGAAGCGTTATTGGAAAATATACAGTAAAGGCAGTGTAGTGCGTGTAATATTTATACGACCCAGTTCAGTTGTTGAGACCCAGACCGTCCGACCTACCAGAAAGGTGTAAAGTAACTGTTTGGACGGCCGGGAAGAGCCACCCAATTTAGACCGGAACCCAGTGGGGGAGGCATCCACAGGGACCTTATCCTCCTTCCCATTACACCAACCTCTCAGAAGGACTTACGGACCCACATGTTTAACGTGATCGTACTCCGCGTGAACACGGCGGCAGTTTTGGCAGCGGAGGGAATCGAACCCGGGCCTACCGACTGCAATTTCCGCACGCTAACCACTGGGCTACCGCGCCCCGATCCAGTTCAGTGACGAACTTGACCTATAGTATATTTATCCGAACCACATATCCATATTGCAAAGAAATGTGTTGAGTTTTAGAGAAACTATAATAATACAGTGCGCACTTCAGAAAATAAGGTGCAGTAACTAATTATTGGGCTGTAAAATATTAATATATACCACATATATAAATTGTAGAGAAATTGGTTAAGTTTCAGAAGAGTTTTCGTCAATTTATTTATATCAGTAAACGTTTTGATGTGTTGTAGCACACGCAATATTTGTCCGACTACGTACAGCAACGAACTCCCCCCAGTATATTTATCTGAATAACACACCCAAATTTTAAAGAAATCGGTTGAGTTTTATAGAAGTTATTGTTGGACATAATATTTCAGTTGAAAAGGCTTAGCATATGAATTTTTTATCGAATTGCATCCAGCAATGGACTGGAATGGTAAAATATGAATGGTAAAATATGTACCACATATTGAAATTCCAAAAAGAAATCGATTCAGTTTTACAGCAGTTGTCGTCGAACTAAGCATGCAAATTGACAAAAAGAGCCGACGTGGTTGTCGAGTGGTCAAGGCAAGCGTTTCCCTAGCAATTGCTCGACCGCCACGTTGTGGGTTCGAGCCGCACGTAAGGCATGGATGTTTCTGTTGTGGGCGCAATGTGATCCGCCCCCCTCTGGTGCGCCTGGGGCAACGTCAATGGATGGCTAAATGGTTCACACTCTGGCAGCTGTAATAAAGGCGAATGATGAAGGTTAAAGTGCCTGGCCATTTGAAAAAAAAATTGACAAAAAGACAGATGACAGCAAATTGCAAAGTAAGAAGCTTAGTCAAAAGTAAGAAGCTTATTAACTTTGTTCCCTCGCTTCAATAATTAATTATATCCGCTTCTCCAGTAAAACTTTGGAACGCAAAACAGAAAAAGCAAACATTTTTCATATGAAAAATACAATAAGCGAGCACATGAACGTAATATGGTCTTAAACGTAAATTAATTTAAACGTATTTTGTAATTTCTAAATAGCCTTTTCAAAAAAAAAAAAAAATCAAAAAAAAAAAAACTAAAATACTTCTTTGTACTCTTAGCTACAATTTGCATACGTAACTCCAGCTGACGCAAAATACATTCTAGTATCAAGCTAAAGTTTTCCTGTAGAAGTAGTTTTTCCTTGCTGACAGTCACGGCAATGGAAAAATAAGATACTGTTTTAAATAAGAAGTTACTTTATTTACATCTCGATTTAATCATCCAAACGATACAGTTTCTGAATTATTTCTTTTTCAAACTTAATGTCGTTATTTTTTACTGCTGGTAATCTTGTCTCTGTTTTGAGTTTGTAGGCTCAGAAGTTAGATATTAATAAAAAAAGTCTTCCTGCAGGCGATTACTTTCTGAAACTTCACTAGAAGAAAGTGATATCATGTTTCTTAGCAATGGAATTAACCAAAATGTCTACTGTAGTCTTAAATAAGGCAGACGATTTTTATTCAATCTGTCCAATTTAAATAATAAAGAAAGTGATATAAAAATAAACTTTATAAATGGATTTGTGCTATATTTTTGATTGGATTATATCAGTTAAGGTTTTGAAATTTAAGATACCCGGAATAATTGATATCAATTTCTTAAGTAATCTGTTATATTAAGACAAACATTTTACAAATGCATATATTTTCTACTGCGTTTAACCGATTGTTTTCACAGGATAAAAAAATAATGTTGGCAGCGTATGACTTTCCCTGCAGATTCAAAATCATATTCTCTTTCTTATTCCATAATCCATTTAATTGAGTTTCATTGCACAAAATGACACGGATACATATTTAAATTGATATTCAATTTGCAGTTAAAATACATCTTTTTTTTCAATTAGCAAAGTAACGCATTTTACAACATTACAAGCTCCTGAAACGTCCAAGAAACTTACATATCTCTAGAACGATTCATCCTATAGTGGTATAGTATTGGTTTTATTCGTTTGCTGCTAAAACTATTTATTAAACAATCAGTGATTTAATACATTAAAGCGTATTTAGTCATTGATTTCAGAATTTGATAAAATTTATCGACTATTTTGCAAAAATGGTCGGGTTTATTTTACGAATCGTGACAAAATCTAACCAGCATGAGGAAAGTATAAAACTGACTTACTTACCAAATTTTGCGAAATTTCGTCTAATAGTTTTTAGCTAGTATAGGATATATACATTGCATAGACATGCACTTAAACATGCAGGCAGACTCACAAGACGACGTCACGTAAAAATAGTTTTTTTTGTGCGTTCTAGAGTGTCTGAAATGTATAGATACGTCGAAAACTCGAGTTCCGATTTTCGACACAGTTCCAATGCTTTCTCTATACATTACCATGTAATGTTTGATTATCCAATAGGCAAACTAAGCGCGTGCTTAGGGCACCAGCCAGAATTGAGAAAATAAATTGAAAATGTATTTTCGATACAAAATACATAGGTTTTAGGGCATAAAATACAAAATGCTTTTCAAATTAAAAATTCAAAATACAAAATGCATGTATTTTCAAAATACATTCAAAATATAAAATACATGTATTTTCAAAATACATTCAAAATATAAAATGCATGTATTTTCAAAATACATTCAAAATATAAAATACATGTATTTTCAAAATACATTCAAAATACATTTAAAAAAATTGAACATTGGTGTGTGTTGGACTTGATAACCTTTTTAATGCAAAATAATATTTGTCATACAGTTTATTGGAAATAAACAAACTTTTTTGTTTGTTTGTTAAATATTAACATTGGCATTTAAAAAAGATTAGAATGTATTAGAGAGTGTGATTTTGAAGACTAAACACTTTGAAATTTTAAATTTCCATAGTAATAAGGTAAACACGTATATAAAGAAAATAAATGAATCTATGGGAGAACACATTTTACAAAACAAATATATAACATTAAAAAAATAAATTTATGAAGAAACTTTAATATGGTGGCAAATGGTTTGTTTGTTCACTTTATTTTTGACGGAATTACTAAGAATTTTAATCCTCTTTTGCATATATATTTCGTACAGTAATGTGAATTTTCAGAAAAACGGAAGTAATTTCTCCAAAATGGAAATACTTAGTTAATCCCACACCCTCGTTGAATGTTGAATCCATATATCGGATTAACATCAGTCGTTGAATCCATATTAGAAAGCTTAATCCATATCAGTCATCATTTAAGCTCTATCTGTAGGCAATCTTTAAAAATAGATGTACTACCTCAAAAAACTAAAATCTTACCTTTAGATGCTTTTTAGAATTTGATCCATTTATAACCGCACATTTTGGTTTCCATAATTAGCATTCCTTCTCAACTTTTCTATTATCATCAATAGATGACGCTATAGAACATTTTGGATGTAATACTGCACACCGTGCACATCATAACCCATTAATTTCCTTGATACATTTTCATCACGAACAGAAGCATCTTCCATGTTTTTTCATGTCTTTGTAATAACTAACTGAATTGCTACTCATTAATTTATTTAAATTTTATTTAAAAAAATTAAATGCACAGCAGAGCTCGGAATGCCTATGTTTCTGTTTTGAAGAATGCAATTTCAAGTTATCTTCTTATCCACTTTTAACACTTTACAACAAAGTTGAAAAGTGTTTATGACTTTGTTCATTCTGTCTGTCTGTCTGTCTGTCAGTCCATTAGCACGATAACTGCCGTAAAAATGACTTTATCAAAATGAAATTTTAGTATGTTTTTCAGACGGTCTGCGGGACCTATGGGAATATAAATAAATAATCTCACCCAATTAGTTTTTTATTGAGCCCGGGTGGAAAAAAAGAAATACATTGAACCCCATGGGACCTAATTTTTCAAACATGTTTTAAGAAAAATTAAAATTCACGAATTGCTTCGAAGTTATTAGAAAATATTCACATTATCCCATAGAATATATAAAAATAAATTCAGTAAAATATGTTAAGTAGTTTTTTAATTAAAATTATTTAATATAGGGAAAAAAACAAATTCATTTAAATTCTGACTTTGGGATATCCTCCAGAAAGAAAAGAGACATATATTATATAATAAATATCTTTACAAGTGTTTAATCATTTTGCATGCAAGAGAAGCTTCACATTTTAAAATAAATTCGGTAGATAACAATTTTTCATTTTTTTTTTAATTTTATATAACTCTTCATGATATACTTATTTGATGGCATTTTTAATGCACTTTCCTACGTCCTAGAGAGTTAAAATTTGGTACAAAGCTTAAATTTGTTGAACATTTTATTCGACAAAAATTTGATGGATCTTAAAATATAGATCATACATTTTTTTCGAAATGGCCTGAAAATAATCCCCGTTCACTTCTACAAATCATTGTTGTAATATTGTTAAAAATTCTGATGTGGACAGCACATGTCTTTCCCTGCAGACTCATATTCACGTTCTCTTTAATTCTTCAATAACAATTTGAGTTTATCTGCACAAAATAATAACCATAAGTATTTTAAATGACATTGAATTTACACGATAAACTTAAATTTGGTTCTCATTTGATAGCTGGACTTATTGTCAAAGGTGGCGTAGCGAAAACGCAAAAAAACTAGAATATCTCAAGAACGGCTAGTCCTAGAGTAATGGGGTTAGTCTTATTCTTTTTGTTGTCAAAAATCACGTATAAAATAGGAATTTAATTGATATAATTGAGCACACATAGTCTTTTATTTTTATATAAAACGATTTTTGCGGGCCATTTCGCAAAAATAGCCCGTTCCTTTTTCTCGAATCGTACTAGAATAACCTACAAATGATTTATATACAAAATTTTGTTGAATTTGGCATATAAATCACTTGTAGGTTATTGAAATATTATACTCCAAATTTTGTTAAATTTATTCCATTAGTTTCTAGCTAGAGCGGATAAAGGCAATTTCTGCGGCCATTTCGCAAAGAAGGCAGATTCTTTTATTACGAGTCGTACTATAGTCTAATGAACATCAGGATTTCCCACAACAAACATACCTACCAAATTGTATGAAGTTCGGTCCATTAGTTTTTCAATTAGAATGGATGTAATATCCACACAGACACACAAAAACATACATAGATACACCCTTACACACACAGGCGTCTTCCTAAAAATAGTATTTTCGTGTTCTAGAAGTCCCAAAACGTGTATCCTTTGAAAATTCGAGTTCCGATCTTCGGCACGATTCCAGTACTTTAAGTACATACACATACACACATATATTATCTGTGCATCTGTGTATTATCTGTGTATCTAAATTCCTTGCCTATGCAATTACAATAGTTGTGATTTTAAATGATCCCTAAACTTTTATTATTTCTTCAACGAAGCCTAATTTTAACATATGCAGAATGCAAATAACTCAAGCGATTTTAAGATAAATTACATAAGAATTGCTGAATTTTTTTCACACAAAATTATTTAGCTCTGGAGTCTGGAATACAAGTTATATGAATGAAATATTCATTGATTTTGCATAAAGAATCAGATGATTTATATTTCAATACAGTTTTAAATATTTAAGTATAATAAATTACTGTAATACTGTGATAATGTAAAAGATATCACCACTGAATGTATCACATTTTAGAAATTTTTAAATGAAATTACATTTCAGTTGGAAAGTGTTTCATAATCAATGCTTATGCATGATTGATCTTTCTTGTCTTTCTATACATAGACAGAAAAGAGCCATCTACCAAACAACACCATTACATGAACGTAAAGTTTATAACAGGATTTATATTTTTTGGAGATCATAAGTATCCCAATAATTAACATCTTTATCGGCAGATTGAAGAAAGATATTTAGATTAACTTCTACAAATGAATTCAATGACAAGACAAAAAAATCTGATGTGGACAGCATGTGACTTTCCCTATACGATGCAATGAATTTACTACTTTAACGGTGAAAAAATGATGAAGAGATCCATGGCACAGTTTTTGTAACTCTAAATTGTAGATTTGGCGCTTTTTCGGATGACAATATATAAAAATATTTCGTACCCAATTAACTTATATTTTACGCAAATCTAAATTAACAATTATCAATATTGATAGCATCCTCATAGCAGCTATATAGTCCATATATTTAAATATTTTAATAATAATTTCATCAATTAGGCTCCATTTTTGCAATTTTGACGATATTTTTCCACTGTGGGTATATTTAGAAGAGCATTTCTTATATAATAAAAGGTATACCCATCATATGACAGAATTAAAAATTTGCAAAACATTGTATTTCATTTGGCGTCATTTTTATCAATTTGATAATATGTTTATCAATTTGGCAAGAGTTTAGTCAATTTGGAAATATTTAAAAAGTCTCCAAGTTGGCAACATTCCACCAAAATTTATCGCCAGTATTTCGCCAAGAGTTACAGATGGAAAAGTAGGTTATTCTTATATTAGAGTCTTATATTCGTTCCAAAATATTGAATTTTCATCAGTTACTTACAATTTCCACTGATTCAGTGTCATTCTTATCAATTTGGCGATGTTTTTATCAATTTAGCGACGTTTAAAAAACTTGCTAAGTTGGCAATAGTCCGCCAATATCGTCGCGAAAATTTCGTCAAGCATTATGGTTGGAGAAATAGGTTATTCTCATAGTAGATAAGCGACTAATGGCGTCCAAATACAAAACTATTACCCAAAATATCTTTTCTTATAGTAGATTCTTAAATTCTTTCCAAGATATTAATTTTCATCAGTCTTCATGTCATGGAATTAGCGCCATTTTTATGAATTTGGTGAGATTTTTATCAATTTGGCAATATTTAAAAAACTTGCCAAGTTGAAGGTACTCAGCCAATTTCGTCGTCGAAATTTTGCCCAGCATTGTGGATGGCGAAATAGATTATTTTTATAATAGATAAACGACTAATGGCGTTAAATTTCAAAGGTAGGAATGATGATACTAAATTTATTGCATAATATTACATATGAAAAGTGAACAGATTTCACAATAGTTAATACTTTTTTTTATTTCATGTGATTTTTTGATAAATTTATTTGAAAAATGTGCAATATTTCAAGCAGGGTTCATGCTAGGGTTCTAAAGTTTATGTCAATTGCTTTTAAAATGAAAAATTATATAAGAAACGATTATTTATGCATATTTATGGAACGTTTTAATTTTTTGCCGATTTTTTTAAAAATTTCACTTCAAAATTTAGGTCAGTTCTGAACATTCGATTGAGTGTAAAACAATAGACTTCCAGTATTCACTGATTGTGATTTTTGTACCAAATTCTGTTCGAATCGCTTTATTCGTTCGTGAGATATCGTTTCCATAGACTCACTGACACACACACACACACACACACACACACACACACAGACATCACTTCAAAAACGTCTGATTTGTGTTCAGGGATGCTTGAAACGTACGTCCCGTCGAAAACTCGAATTCGAATTTTCAATCCCGTCACAATACTTTTCCTTATATTTAAGTATATAAGGAAAGTGATACAGATTAGCCGTGTTTTCCCTTATGCAAATCGTTCAAACATCATCTGAAGAAATATATTTTGACTAATTTGAAAATACCAAATACTTTAAAAATGTATTTCAATACATTATCAAAATAATTTTGTCTTCTTAGTTTAAAATACAAAATACAAATGTATTTTGTATTTTAGATATTGCCCAACTCGTGATCATTGAGTCATAAATAAACCCTTTTTACGTATGAATATATCAAATTTTGTACTATGCTGCCATGTCAAGGAAATACCAAATTTCGAAATATTCGCTTCAGTTAATAAAAATTCCACTTCTAGATTTTTCGTTAACAAAGCTGACTATAAAGTTTCGTGAAAATCCATTAATATTTGTAGCAGCTTTGGTGTACACAAGAAATCGACCACAGACAGACGGATATCCCTTCAAAAATAGTCAAGCCGTATTTAGGACGTCCTAAAGCATCAAAATCACGAAATCGAAAGATTTCGTCAAAACAACATTGCCTCAATACTACGTATGAGAAAGTGAAAATGCACGATCACACAATTGGCTTTTATAGGTTCGTTCGTTACTAATTCCCCCTTGGTGAAGGGGCGCCTACGCACCACTTCCACAAGACCCTCCCAGGGCACGTACAATACAGTACGTAATATATATATATATACGTAATATATATATAGCACGTAATATATACAGACGTTTCACTCTACCGCAGCGCCCTCAACCACCGAGCAAAATATCAAGGTTAGCAGGCTTGGCGATGGTCTGCGACGGTTTTCGCCAAGACGTTCTGCTAATATAACCCTATTTGGCATTGAGCGAAATACTTTGAACTTGGAAGAACTTTGTTCTATCATCGCATGTTTACACGTGGTAAACATACTTTCGCTGCTACTTTGGATTTATAATCAATTATTTTATTTTTTATGGACTACTAAAAGAAAAGGAATTACGTTTACAAGGTATGTAATTTATTTTTATTTAAATAAGAAAATTATTTGTTATACATCCCATATTTCATCCTATGCACGTGTTCATCAGAAGAAATTGGTGCAGTATTATCACTGCCGACTGGATTAAGTTCTAAGAAGCAGTGGCATTATTAGTTAAAAAACCTTTTCCGCATTTATATAAAATGTATAAAAATTGTTATTCGGACAGCTTTCTCTAGAGAAAGTTAAATATGATATTGAATGTGTATATATTTTACATGCTTTTTACTAACTGACGTAAAGTGGAAAATAATCCCCCCTCCCTTTCCAATTAACGATCGAGTTCGACGCCTTTAATAATGCATTTATGTAAATTTGTTATTTAGTATAAGAATATTAGTGAATTAAAAAATATATATATAATAACAGCATCCCATAATAAATTAAGAACTAAGCAATTTAACAATCAACACGCTAGCATACTTTTTAGGCTGAATATATTATATAATATTTTAGTCTTTTGGGTATGTTAGTTTGTAATTTTTGGTGTATAATGATTTACAGTGATGCAATGCGTCAATTTTTTTTATTTAGTTTATGATTGCATGAATTAAATATAAATCTATGTTTATTTATTTAAATTTACACATATTACAGATAAAAGTATTTTTAAATGCTGATCATGTTTATAGTTTAAAAAATTATAAAAGTACAGTTCCGTAATTTTTTTTGGCCGCATTAACATAAAATCGCCAATTGAGCGATAGTCGCCAAATCTAGCAGTCGAGCTTTTTATAAGTCATAGCTGCGATGGTTGGCTCCTAGAACGCTAGTGTCTATGCGAAATCCTATGTTAGCGATGTTGCCATAGGTTCCAATGGGAGTGAACCTTCTGAATATAGTATTCTGTGTCCCAGGATATCCCATGGCGAAGGGGAGAAGATTTGCAGCTTCACTTTTATAGATGCTCCCCGAAGGGCAGAAGTCTGACTTGGCATCGACATGACAACATCCATGCCCGCTGACGGGATTCAAACCCGCAACCCGGCAATCCAGCGATCAGACGGAAACGCATGCCCCTGACCGCTCAATCACCGGATCGGCGGCCTTCATAGGTTATTCATATAGATGATTTTCATGTACGTTACAACCATCATACATATTGTAGGACCATGAAACTGATATAACAGAGGATAGCATGATCACAAAATTTGCTTTGTAGGTATATTTCATTTTATTACTATATTGACTACACTAAAAGTGACGTTACATATAAATCAGTTATTATATGTAAAGTAAAAACTGGCGTTGGTAATTACTTAAGGTAGAAAATTACTCTCTACAACCGTTTCTATTAGTAAAATAAATACTGCACGCACTCTAACCATTTTGCAATTTCCCAGAAGAGACGGAATTTCGAGAAGTAAAAAAACTCATTTCCGAAAATTTAATTCCGGAATTGAAACGAAAACGATTCGAGCCTGACGAAGGGAGGAGGTGGGGTAGAGCGTGCGGGTGAAGCCAAAGGAATGTGCATTCAATGGAAGTTTGTTCTTTTATTCAACAGTCTTCCGAGACAATTCAGATCTATAGAAATCTCAGCCATAGAAAGAAGTCCCCTTGTGGCCAAATTCTGAAGCAGAACTGAAAAACACACCTAACTAAGGGATTATTTGCTCGTATTCTACGGAGGACCAATTTGAAATTATATTTTTTATCCGTAAGAGGTTTAACAAGTGTCAATGACAAAAACATTATACAAAACTATTGATAGAATTGAAATTGGGTGCATCTCATAAATGTCACCGCACATTCCTTTTTACTTTCCCATGTGTTGCATACAGTAATGTATAGGGAAAGTATTGAAATCATGTCGAAAATCGTAACTCGAGTTTTCGACTAATCTACACGTTTTGGAGCCTCTAGAACACGAAAAAGCTATTTTTAGCGTGACGTTTGTGTGTGTGACTGCGTATGTGTCTGTTCAATGTATGTATCAATTCTAACTAAAAAATTAATTGACCAAATTTCATCAAATTTTATACATCACTTGTGTGTTGCCCTGGTTTTGATTAGATTTTGGTACGATTTGGGATAAAATAACCTGTCCTTTTCGCAAAATGGTCCTCAGATCGTATGTATCGTTAGTTAAAAACTAGTTAGTTAAAAACTAGTCGTTAGTTAAAAACAAATCGTTAGTTAAAAACTAATTTACCAAATTTCACAAAATTGGTAGATAAGTTACTTTTGGGTTACTCTGGTACTAATTGGTTTAGACTCTGGTTTAGTACGATTCGGGAAAAAATAACATGCCTTCTTTTGCGAAATAGCCCACAAATATTTATACGTATGCTCAAATGTATCAATTAAACTACTGTTTTGTACGTCATTTCTGATGATGAAAAGAATAAGACCAATCCAATTATTCTCGGACAAGCTTTTTCCGAGATATTTTATTTTTCTGCATTTCTACAACACCGCCTTTGAAAATACTTCCAATTACCCAATGAAAACGAAAATTGAATTAAAAGTGCAAATTTAGTGTAACTTAAAAAAATATGATGTGGGCAACACATGACTTTCCTTATATAATACAATGAATTTACTACTTTTACAGTTTAAAAAATGTTATATTAAATTTTCTTCAATTAGTCGTCATTTTCATTGATTTATCGTCATTTTTATTAACTTGGCGAGATTTTCGTTAATTTCGCAACAATTAAAAATGTCGCCAAGTTGGCGACATTCCGCTAAATTCGTCGCCAAAATCTCGCCAAGCGTTATGGATAGAGAAATAAGTTATTCTTACAGCAGATAAATGACTATTGGCGTTCAAATACAAAAGTATTACTCAAAGTATATTTTCATGAATGGAACGAGCTAGATCCACGAGAATGATGTCACCCAATTTATCTCATGGTATTACATATGAAAAGTGGACATGTTTCTCAATAGGAAATATTTTTTTTTATTTTATATAACTTTTTGATGATTTTTTTGAAAAATGTGCAATATCTCGAGAATGTTTCATGTTAGCGTTCTAAAATTTATGTCAATCGTTTTCTAATGAAAAATTACATAAGAAATGTCTATTTGCGTAACTTTATTAGCGGTTTTAATTTTTTGACGATTTTTTCAAAATTTCACTCGAAAATTTAGGGGGGTTCTGAACATTCCATTGCGTATAAAAACAATAGGCTTCCAGTGTTTACGGAGTGTGATTTTTGTACTAAATTTCGTTCGAATCGGTCCATTCGTTCGTCAGTTATCGTCTCCACAGGCTCACTGACACACACACACACAGACATGACCTCAAAAATATTTGATTCGTGATCAGGGATGCTTGAAACGTGCTCTTACGTCGAAAACTCGAATTCGAATTTTCGACCCTGTTACAATACTTTCCTTATACATTATGTATATAAGGAAAGTAATAAGTATGAGGCGTTATTTTATGCAATTCAACTCGTTTTAATGAATTATTAAAGAAATAAAGAGAACGTGAATGAGTCTGTAGGTAAAATCATGTACTAGTAACCAATTTTCTTGCTTCCCATTTCTCCAATTATCCTTTCTATACGAACTTCAATGGGAATACGATGGGTCCCTTGGAGGGGTTACAACAACCCCCAAGACTCTACTTCTGGTGACGCGAATAGTCGTGCATATTCAATTATTTTAAAATCATACTCGTATAATGCACCTAGAGCTTGAAATAGTAGAACTTTTTATCGTTAAGTGGCACACATATACCCTCAAAAATATATCAGAAGAGTCTTTCGTTGTTAACACGTCATACGATCATGACAAACATTCTTTTTATCTATCGCAAAACAGAGTGTTTTCCTAAAATGCTAGCATTTTTATTTTAGAGCAATATTTCTCAAGTCATTCTTATAAGAGTGTCATCGAGGAGTTTTAGAAGAAATATCCATATAAAGCCCACAACAATTCAACAGTTTAGGAAGTTGGTAAAGTGAAACTAAATCTGTTGCAGCCACGGCAAGAACAAGCAGGATCGGAACAAAAAGCTCTTAAAAGTAGATTTTTTCAAATTCAAGTTCCAGTATTCGACACCCCCGCATAGTTTCATATATACGTACATATTACTATGTACGTATATATGAAAAGTAAATATTGAAATATCTGTATCGTTGGTCTAAATGTTCACTCTGATATCCTGGTACCCTTCACTTTAAAGAGCTTGAAATATATTTCAATTGATTCCTTGACAATATACCCATGGAGGAGGTTAACTTCCCCCCCCCTTGAGGGGGTCTAGTTACGTCATCAACATAAAAATTGTATCGCGGCTATTTATCACAACAGGGATTGAAACTATTAAGTCTTGGAATCATTGAAATCCTTTTATGCATGATTATGTCAAATTTTGTCCTATGCTGCCATGTTAAAGAAATTTAAAATTGAGTATAAACTTCAAAGTTTGCTCTCGAATTTAAAGTAATTCTAGTTCTAGCTTTTTCGATAACAAATTGAAATGCAAAGTTTCGTAAAAATCCATTAATATTTACGGTAGCTATAGTGCATACCAGAAACCGACCAAAGACAGGCTGACAGACAGATGGTTGGACATTACTCCAAAAATAGTGAAAACGTGTTCAAGAAGTCCTAAAGCATATATTGTCATCAAAATTTCGATTTCGAAAATTTTTGCGAAAACAAAACTTTCTCTATACTACACCTATACGTTACATCGTACGAGAAATTTAAAATCTGATGTGGGCAGCATATGGCTTTCCTTAAATAATGCAATAAATTTACTTCTTTTAGAGAGAAAAATTTTGATGTATAAGATCTACGGTACTGTATTTTTAACGTTGAACTTTTTCGGATGACAACATCTAAAACTATTTCGGATGACAACATCTAAAACTATTTCGATGTACCTAATAAACTTATATTTCACATAATTCTAAATTAATAATTATCAATATTAATAACATCCTCAAAAAGCAATATATTCCTTATAATAAAATATTTTAATAATTAATTCATGAATTAAGCGTTAATTTCATTAACTTGATATTATTTTTGCAATTTTGAAGATATTTTCATCCATCAGGGGCAAAATATTGCCAAGTTAGCGATATTTCGCTAGATTATTCGCCAAGATCGTCAGTTGTATCATCAAGTGTTTTAGATAAATGAAGAGAAGAGCATGTCTTATATATTAGAAAGTATGTATATGCCCGTCATATGACGGAATTCAAAATTTTCAAGACATTGCCTTCCATTTGGCTTCATTTTTATTAATTTCGCGACATTTTCGGCACTTCTGCAACATTTAAAAAGTTGCTAAGTTAGCGACATCCGGCCAAAATTTTCATCAAGCGTTACGGTCGGACGGACAGAGAAACGGGTTACCTTATATTCGATTATTATGTTCTTTCCAAGATATTGAATTTTCATCAATTAGTCCTCATTTTAATTGATTTAGCGAAATGTTTATCAATTTGGTGATATCTATATCAATTTGGCGTTATCTACTTCAATTGATGACATATTCGTTAATTCGATAACATTTTCAACAATTCGATAACATTTTCATCAATTCGATAACATTTAGAAAGGTCACCAAGTTTGCGATATTCTGCCTAAAATTTCGCCAAGCATTACGGCGAAAAATAAATAGGTTATTCTTATAGTAGATTCTTGCATTTTTTCCAAGATATTGAAATTTCATCACTAAATCGTCATTCTTATCAAATTGGCGACATTTTCGTCAATTAGGCAACATTTAACAAGTCGCCAAATTGGCTATATTCCGCCAAATTAGTCGCCAAAATTTCGCTATGCTATATGTACGGAGAAATATGTTATTCTTATAGTAGATAAATGGCTATTGGCCTGTAAATACATAACTATCACTCTCGTGAATAGAACGAGTTAGATCCACGAATAAGATATTAGCAAATTTACCGCATAATATTACATATGAAAAGTGAAATATTTTATAATAGTTAAAATATGTTTTTAATTTTGCATGATATTTTGATAAGTTTATTTAAAACATCTGCAATATCTCGTGAACAGTTCATACTAGCGTTCGAAAGATTGTGGTACCCGTTGTCTAAAGAAAAATTTCGTATGAAATGATTATTTGTGTAACTTTTTGGAGGTTTTGATTCTTTGATGATTGTTTCAAAATTTCATTCGAACACACAGATACCTCAAAACTATATATACGCGCACACACATTCACAGATAGACATATTTTTGAAGCTATGTAGGATATGTCCATTTTTAAATGCGTCTCTAAAAGTATTTTCTTTACATTTTGATGTGCAATTAATAGCTGATTGTCGCCCCTGCTAGCAACTCAATGATGATTGTTGTGTTTCATTGTTTAAGAAAACAGAAAAAAATCTGATATGGCAGCACATGACTTTCCCTGCAGACTTATATCCACGTTTTCTTTATTTTAATTAAATTTAATTCACTTTTAATTCGATTTTCGTTCTCATTTGGAAACTGGACTTATTTTCAAAGGTGCCATAGAGAAAATACGAAAAGAACTAAAATATCTCAAAAACGGCTAGTCCTAGTGCAATGGGGTTGGTCTTCTTTTCTTCGTTAAAAATTACGCATAAAACAAACATTTAATAGATATATTTGAGCATTTGTAGTTTTTCATTTTAGATTTTGACGATTTTTGTGGGCCATTTTGCAAAAAAAAGGCGGGTTATTTTTTTCTGAATCATACTAAAATCTAATCAGCACCAGGGTAACACACAAGCGACTTATCTACTGAATTTTGTGAAATTCAGTCCATTAGTTTTTGAGTTAGAGTGGATACATACATTGCACAGACACGCAGACACACACACATACGTCACGCTAAAAATAGTTTTTTCGTATTCCAGTGGTCTCGAAACGTGTAGATCCGTCGAAAACTCGAGTTGAGATTTTCGACATGATTCCAATACTTTCCCTGTACATTACCATGTATTCCAGGGAAAGTAATAATTGAATTTCAAAAATAAAATGATAATTATTTAGATACCACAATTTTTTAAAACCACTAAAACAGCGATATAGAAATTTGAAAGCATATTTAGAAGTTAGGCTCCGAGCAGACAAGTGTTGCGTTAGTCCTTACAACTTTACCAGCATTATCAGGATATAACACAATGCTTTAGAAGGAACCGGATCCTCCACCTAAATTTCATGTCCTCTTCTGGTTCAGGATCATGTAGTAAGTTTCTCCAACTGTGGGAATCCGAATCGTTTGGTATGCAGTCACCGTGAGCTGCCGGAGATAAATTCATTATTTCTTGTAGTATAACAGGCATCTGCTACCTTCAGGACCTCGTGCTTTGGAAGTTTACTGGTGATAGGTCTCTTGAAAGATATATTTTTACTTTCCCTGCAATGCATGGTAATGTATAGGGGAAGTATTGGGAACCTGCCGAAAATCGCAACTCGAGTTTTCGACTGTTCGACACGTTTTGACACCTCTAGAATACGAAAAACCTATTTTTATCGTGATGCCTGTCTGTGTGTCTATTTGTGCAATGTATGTATCCACTCTAACAAAAAAACTAATGGACCAAATTTCATAAAATTTGGTATGTAAGTCACTTATTGTGTGTGACCCTGGTGCTGATTAGTCTTGAGTAGGATTCGGTATAAATTAACCCGCCTTTTTTTGCTAAATGGCCCGCAAAAATTGCCTGTATCCACGCTAGCTGAAAAATGAATAGATCACACTTTACATTGTGGGTTACCCTGGTACTGATTTGATTTTGGTGCGATTCAGAAAAAAATAACCTGCATTGTTTTGCAAAATAGTCCGCAAAAATCGCCACAATCTAAAATAAAAAACTACGTATGCTAAAATATATCAATCAAATGCTTGTTTTATACGTAATTTGCAAAGATAAAAGGAAGACGACCAATCCCATTGCACTAGGAATAGCCGTTCTCGAGATATTTTAGTTTTTTCGCATTTTCGCTACGCAACCCTTGAAAAAAATCTGATGTGGGCAGCAAATGACTTTCCTTATATAATGCAATGAATTTACTACATTTATAGTAAAAAAAATAGGTTATTCTTATAGTAGATACTTATATTCTTTCGAAGATATTGATTTTTCGTCAATTTTCATTGATATAGCGTCATTTTTATCCATTTGGCGAGATCTTCGTTAATTTGGCAACATTTAAAAAAATTGCCAAGCTGGCGAGATTCCGCCAAATTCGTCGCCAAAATCTCGCCAAGCGTTATGGACGGAGAAATAAGTTATTCTTATAGCAGATAAATGACTATTGGCGTTCAAATACAAAAGTATTACTCAAAGTATCTTTTCTCATAAATAGAACGAGCTAGATCCACGAGAATGATGTCACCCAATTTATCGCAAGATATTACATATGAAAAGTGAACATGTTTCTCAACAGTTAATATATATTTTTTAAATTTATGGGATTTTTTGATAAGTTTATTTGAAAAATGCGCAGTATCTCGAGAACAGTTCATGCTAGCGTTCTAAAGTTTATGTTAATCATTTTCTAAGGAAAAATTACATAAGAAATGCCCATTTACGCAACTGTATTGAAGGTTTTGATTTTTTGATGACTTTTCAAAATTTCACTTGAAAATTTAGGGGGGTTCTGAACATTCGATTGTGTTTAAAAACAACAAGCTTCCAGTATTCACGATGTGTAATTTTAGTACCAAATTTCGTTCGAACGTTCGAATTGCTCCATTCGTCTGTGAGATATTATTTCCTCAGATTCACTGACACACACACACACACACACACACACACACACACACAGATATCACCTCAAAAACGTTTGATTCGTGTTCAAGGATGCTTGAAACGTGCTCTCCCGTCAAAAACTCGAATTAGAATTTTCGACCCCGTCATAATATTTTCCTTATACATTATACTATGTATATAAGGAAAGTAATATATTGTGACAATTGTTAAGCATGGATCTATTTAAATGACTGTAACAAAAAATATCGATTTACTATCGCAAAAGAGAAGAAACCTTTAAACTTGTTTCCATGAATCAAAAGAAAGTTTCACTACAGAATTCATGGTTATTGCTGGCTTTTCGTACGGCGATAAATTAAAGTTAAAACAAGTCGAAAAAATATCATAATCAGTTTAACACATTACCAAGATTTTGTTTTAACTCCTTTATTTAAAGAATAGATATCATCCCTTTATCCTGAGTCTAAATTTCTTGAAAAGAATGTCAAAAGACACAACTACTAAACCTACAGCTTTTGTTCATATTCCAAGTCCTCTGAAGTGACACCAAATGATTATTGTACTTTCGGATTGTTAAAAAGTAGAACTTTCTAAACGCTGACCTAAAATGGTGGATGGACGACGAAGTACTGTGAAAGTAGAGTGGAATAAAATACTACTCACAACTTTATGAAAATATCTCTTATCCTGGAAATTATGATGTAAAATGATAGTCCAGGAAAAAGGTCATCAGATAAAACATTTAAGAAATATTGTTATTTCAAACTTGTTATATACATTCTCTTGAATTTGTTTTCGTGGTGCACAAAAAGAGTTAAAGTGAATTTATTCATTAAGCGTATAATTGAGTTTGACACAACATCCCGCCATTAATTCTTTGTGCGTGTTCTTAAAATATAATTATTAATTAACATACTACACAAGTGACTTCCACAGTTTTAAATTTTCAAATATACATTATTTATTATACATATTATAATTACGATTAATTTACATTAATTGTATCTTCACTCTTAAAGAGGAGAATCTACACGTGTAAGACCAGGATTATATTTGCTCAAAATCATATAGACCAAATACTTAATGCATATTTGCACATACCTCTGCTTGTCGTCTTGGACATTGAAAAGCAGGGTTGGATCTTCATTGCCCATTGTCATGACAACTGAAACACACTCCAATTGTTGAATGTCACCGCTACTGGAAGGTCGGACTCTAATTGTCAAAAAGCCACCGCTACTTGTCAGTCATTGCTTGCCATCATTTTTAAAGCGCAACACTCTTCTTTGGTCATTCTGACTTGACTAAATTTCAATCTCTAAATATATCTTGTTGAACTTTCTCTGCTTGTTGCCGCATCATTTCGCCTGAGGCTCAGATACGCCCTCCGTATCTTATTGGCTGATCCTCAGGGCGATGTAGCAATACCTCTTCATTGACCATCTTACTATCCAATCTGCTTGGTTTCAGCCTTGGTCTCAAGGAGGTTTTTGACCTAACCACACCTGCAATTTATGTGTACTGAATTTATTGCGGTCATGACCTTCCGGCCCAGGACAGTAGAAAATTGGCGCCTACGAGTTTGCGCTTTGTTTCACAGTTATATATCGTAAATCTTTGTAAAATAAAAACTGCATAAATGTCTCCTGGTCTCACAGCTTTAACTGTTGTGTAAACGGCCTCTATAATCATGGTAATTTTTAGTGAGATCGAGTCATAAGGCAAGTCTAATTTATGGTCTAATGTTTTACAATATTGACATTTGTTAACTTGTTGGAAAAGCGAAAAACCACATCCTAGACACTTCATGTTTATGATCAATGATAAATCAGTTATACGACTAATGCTAACAAAATGCCATTTGCAATGATTAAAATTGAAAATTACGTTCTCTGTGAAATTTTTTTATTGGTGTTAAAAATTTTGCTATACAATTGTTTTTGTTATTTTTTTGAAGCATCTGTTTCTGTGAGTCTGTCTGCTATAGATAGAGATTATATGATGACTGATATAGATTCAGATTCACCTTTTGGAGGAGGTTGGTTGTTAATTAAGAATTTACACGTGCGGTATAAACATTTTAATTTTAGTTCAAGCTTCTATTTCTCAAGATTGGCTGTAAATGGAGCTTCAATAACAACTGATATGAATTTAGCATCCTGTTCAAAAATTTTTCTTTAAACATCTATATCCCCGTGCTCGAATTTGAATCTTTTATGGTTCGATCTGGTGGAGGGAGTGTCCTAACAGATTTTACAAGTATTCCCATTTTTCATTTCGGGAGAAAAATTGCAAATCTACCTCCCTTAAGTTCGGTTTTGTGCTCGAAACTGTAAGTACTGGGGGGGTGGGGGAGCTTCTCTAGAAAATACTCTTTTGTCTCGAAAGACAAAAAGCTCGAAAGACAAAAGCTCGTTAGACACGTTAGAAAAATATACATAGTTATAATAAAATAAAATATGCTATAAATACAACAATACAATAAATGAAAACTTAATTTAGAATAAGTGCAAAATTAATCTGGTCTATTAATGTCAAAGGCAAATAGCGACTTTTTCTTCTTCAGGACCGACAAGAAGTACGACTTTACTTTCTCAAGTCAAGGCAGTAACTGGGGATGGCACACGTGGCTGAAAGTAAGAGAAAAAAAGTTGCCAGCACTGCGAAAAGAAATGAAAGGAAAGAAAACGAAATTGACTCGCAGGAAGTTATAAATACATAAAACCACAGAGAAAATAAAGACGAAAATAAGACGGTAAGAGAACGGATAGTAGAATGAACAGAAGACTGAATAGAGAGAAACAGTAATGAGAGAAACCCGAGATGTTTAAAACAGCTATGAAAAGTAAGCAGGAAAAAATGGAAACGACAGGAAACCAATAAGAACAAACAGAAAAAAATAAAACAAAAAATATAAAGGAATCAACTGGTTTTAGAAGCCAGATGAGCTAACTTCGTCAAGACCACTTTGTCAAGACGTTTAAGACAACCGGAATGGAAAAAATATACCAGCGATTTCCAATCGGGAGAGAAGCGATAATGATTATTAACAAGGGAATCAGACTGAGAAACAATCGGAGAAATGTTATCCCCAGCTCCTGCCTTGACTTGAGTGAGTTCGCACTTCTTGTCGGTCATGAAGAAAGTTTTAAAGCTTTGCCTTTGAAAGTAGTAAGACCAATTTACTTTAATGTTTACGCTGTGTTTACAAATTTTTTATTTCTTGTGATCATATTGTAACATTTTTTGAACGATTATTTAATATATTTCATATGTTTACAGAATCGTGAAAGTAAATTCTAGTAATCAATACAAACAAATGAATATCGTGTAGATAAAAGCTATTATACAAATTTTCAAAGGAAAATAAAGAAAAAAATAGTGTTTGTAATTATTTAAAGAAGAAAACCAACTCACTGCAACCGTTTCCATTAACAAAATAAACCTCGCACGAACCTTAAGCATTTCTCGCCGTTTTGCAGTTTACCGGAAGTGCAGCATTTCGAGGAGCAAAACTTTCATTTCCGAAATTTTAATTCCGGAATTGAAACGGGAACGATTCGAGCCTGACGGAGGGATGGTGATGGTGCACAGATGAGGTGCGGGGAGGGGGGATGACAGAAGAGAAGAGGAATGTTTAGTCAAAGAGAGTTCGTTCAGAGGTCTGTTGGGACGAAACCTAGTAGTTTGAGAACGAAGTCCGTCTGTGGACGAATTGTTAGGTAGAACTAAATGGCAGACGTAGCGTAGGGTTGCCTGCTCAATAAAGAATTTACGCGCTACCTATTTTAAATTAGATATCAATGCAAAGTAAAGCAGGGGTACCAGATCGTAGGAAATATCCCTAAGAAAGAAATATTTTGGCTAGCAGATTAAGAGCAAGGGAATAAAGGAATAAAGAGAAAAATGTGCGAATGTTTTTGCATGAAAAAATTTTGATGTATCAAACTTTTCCTACTAACATAGCTTTACAAATATATTGGAAATTGCTAATATTATAGTGAAATAATGACATAAATTAGAAATTTTTTACAACTCGATCTTCTTGAAATATGAATAGGATATTTTTTGTCACCAAATAAAATAAGGGTAATCCATTTTAGAATAAGTGTTTTATTCTTTTCAGAGATATCACTTTCTCTCTGGGAAGATTAAATTTCCTATATCTGAATAGCGGGTAGAGATGACCAATAAGGATTGGTTAAAAGTGTATACAAAGAACTTACTCTTTTGAAAATATTGAACGTTACGATGGGTAAAATACGTCATAGTTTTTCACACCTCACAAGGACATCCGGCGCCGTTAGCACTTAGGTGGGTGACCACCTGGGAACACCGCGTGCTGTTGGCACATTTCGGGCGCTGTAGCCCGGTAGTTTTCGCGCTGGATTTGCACGCTGACACAACTACCGCCGTGTTCATGCGAGTACGATCACGTTAAACATGTGGGTTTGTAAGTCCTTCCGAGATGTTGGTGGTAGGGGAAGGAGGGTACGGTCCCTGTGGTTGCCTCCCCCACTGGGTTCCGGTCTAAATTGGGTGGCACTTCCCGGCCGTCCAAACGGTTACCTTACACCTTTCTGGTAGGTCGGACGGTCTGGGTCTCAACAACAACAAACCTCTCTCTCTTTCTAAATTATGAGATATTAGTGTCGAATGTAGGGCATAGCTTTCTTTTTCTGTCTTTAAATTATGAGATATTAGTGTTGAATGTAAGGCATAGCTTTCTTTGCACACGGTAAACCCGGGTTCGATCCCTGACGTCTCCCTAAACTATGTGCTATACTCGGAGTATTGGCACGTTAAATTTGCAGATCAAAAAGTCACCCGAGAGGTGATGGGTTAGGGGAAGTTCTTGTGGTTGCTAGCCCAATAGGGTTCGTGTATAAATTGTTTGTCACTGTTCCGGTCGTTCAAACAGGTACCTTACACCTTAGGGTAGTGACCACCTGGGAACACCGCGTGCTGTTGGTACATTTCGGGCGCTGTAGCCCGGTGGTTTGCGCGCTGGATTTGCACGCTACCACAACTGCGGCCGTGTTCATACGGAGTAAGATCACGTTAAACATGTGGGTCCGTAAGTTCTTCCGAGAGGTTGGTGGTAGAGAAAGGAGGGTACGGTCCCTGTGGATGCTTCTCCCACTGGTTTCCGGTCTAAATTGGGTGGCACTTCCCGGTCGTCCAAACGGTTATCTTACACCTTTCTGGTAGGTCGGACGGTCTGGATCTCAACAACAACAAGAACACATCACAAGGAGGAGGGCCAACGGCCGTACCGTGCTGAAAACACCGGTTCTCGTTAGATCACCGAAGTCAAGCAGCATCGGGCGCGGTTAGTACTTGGTGGGTGACCACCTCGGAACGCCGCGTGCTGTTGGCCATCTCGGGTGCGGTATCCCCGTGGTTTGCGCGCTAGATTTGCACGCTGCCACAAATGCCGCCGCGTTCATGCGGAGTACGATCACGTTAAACATGTGGGTCCGTAAGTCCTTCCGAGAGGTTGGTGGTAGGGGAAGGAGGGTACGGTTCCTGTGGATGCTGTGGTGAGGTGAATTTTACACACAAATACAATGAAAGTTAAACACATAAATACATTAAATATACTCACCAAATAGTTCCACCAGGCTCAACCGCGTTAACGTATAGTGGGGTCCGATTGGACCTAAGTACATTGCATTTACTGCAACTAAATAATCACTCCCTTTTGTGGCCAACTAACAATTTTTATTTATAGAACACATGAAATCTCAAATTTAAACATTAATATACAAAATACACAATTACAAAGAGTTCCCAAATTACCTAAACTTGACCTCGGGGTGCACAGTTTATTTTGCATTAATTTGCATATTTATAAAATCCAAATTTGTAATTAATTACTTTTTGTTAAGAACACAATATGTATATTCAATTTTGCAAAAACTCCCATTTATCATAACCCTGCCCTTACACCATTGGATTACATCAGTTACTTAAACATTCATGTACACATTTTAAAATCAATATATAATTTCCATACCTTCATACATAGGACTCTCACTGAGTGCTGTAGCTGACCTCTGCACGTAGGAAAGGGTGGCACAATTAATTGAATGTTTATTAGTTCATTTATTCCGATGGTTCGTGGAAAACACTACCAGTCCGGGCAACACTAGGTTGCATATCATCGGTCATAAGTTATTGCCAAGTATTTTTTTTGAGATGGGCACACCGTCCACTTTCCTTCTCCTCCTCCTAATATCTGCCTCAGTCCCAGCGGCTCTTGAGTGAGCATGCGTACAGGTTGTACTGAAGTCGTACGTTTTCGTAGAGGCTTGTCTGCTGCTTAGGATCCCGGAATCGCGGCTCCGCAAACTGTCCTTACACGCAGTGTTACAGTTGCCACGGCTTAATGCAGCTAAAGGAGCAAGGTCCTACACCGCGCCGCTTTAGTGGTAGAGCTGTGTTGCACTGCAACTAACAAAACAAATGACGATGGGCATACTGCTCACTTTCCTTCTCCTCCTCTTAAACGATGGCTTGGACCCAGCGGCTCTTGAGTGAGCATGCGTACAGGTTTTGCTAAATATATATATACGTTTTCGTAGAGGCTTGTCTGCTGCTTAGGATCCCGGAATTGCGCTACGCCAACACTCCGTACACGCAGTTGCGTAGTGAAGATTTGGCTGAGAATGGTCGAAACCGTTCTAAAATTAGCTGTTACTAATTTCTACCACAGCTGCAAATAACAGAAGCTGTTTCTGGAAAATACATGTACTACCCTAGAGTCTGTAACCCCTGATTAGGTAACATGCACCGGTTCAGTGAACTTGCAGAAACTGCCGCACTACAAATGTCGTCAAGTGCCGCCTACTTCGTGGCCCGGATGTGTTCCTAGCGCAAGTGCTCAAAAGGAACCCAGGAGACCTTTCTCCATCAAACTCAGATTGCGTCTGAGCCTTTTTTCAAATTTCTAAAACTTTCAACTTTACAAACAAGGGGAACGACACAAAACAGGGAGGAAATCCCCCCAACTCTCATTCGCTGTTCCCAAACGCTATAAAAAAGAGGAGGTCCAAAAATGCTTCACCATTGGTCTAGAAGCGACGCTAATTTTTTATGCGTTCCACTAAAATACAAGAACCAGAGGGCATACAAAACCAGGGTGGTCCAAAATACCGGACACCGACGCGCGCCACACCTGACAGGGCTATAAATTTTCAAAGATTTGTAGCTCAACTTTGACATTTTGCTGCAATTAAATCTCTGAATATTTACAATCCATGTCAGTGCGCACACAACCCAACGGCGCCAAAAAATCCCACTTCCGTCTGTGCAAAGGCCTAGCTATAAACATAAATCACCAAAACATAGTATACATTTCAATATATTTACACCATTCCCTTTTTTCCCAGGGTTATGTATCAAAATATGTGAAAATATTGTCACAGATGCCTCCCCCACTGGGTTCCGGTCTAAATTGGGTGGCACTTCCCGGCCGTCCATTCAGTTACCTTACACCTTTCTGGTACCGGCCATACGCTCAATTGCCGTAAACCCCTGGGTTGGCTGTATGGTCTGGGCCTTTAACACCTTTCTGGTAGGTCGGACGGTCTGGGTCTCAACAACAACAACATCACATGGAGGAAACACTTTTAGAGGCCATCATCGGTATCATGTGAAAGAAGGCTGCCCGAATTTGGCGACATTTTCGTGGTATCAGTGCGACATTTGATCAAATATCGCCAACTTGGTGACAGTTGAAGAGTTGCTGGAACTTTTATGAAATATCCACTAGTTTATGTGATACCGCTTCCTTTCAATATATTTCTATAGAGAATATATAAGGAAGTCATTGTTAATTTGGACAGAGTTGGCGCAATACCAGTCAAAATGACTTGTGACGTCAGTGTTTTAAGAATAGTGTCCGCTGATTTGTGAATTAGTGGAGCATTTAGTTGCTGTTTCATTGCACCTTACAATTATTCAGATATATTGTAAGATAGTTATCGAACTATTCGCTGCGTATTGTACCTGTTTGCGCTTATTAGGGCTTTTAAATAAAAGTTTTGGTTATTCAGAAATGTGTACTCATTTATGTATCCTGCGAGTACACTCACGACTTGAAAGGATACGTCGTAACACTATTCAATGTTTATGATTTTCTTTTCATTTTATATGAATATTTTAATGATAGCGTATGTTAAAGATCTGTATATTATGTTGTACGCTTCTAAGTAAAAAATCTAATGTGGGCAACACATGACTTTCCTTATATAATGCAATGGATTTACTACTTTTACAGTTAAAAAAAATGTTATTCTTGTAGTAGATACTTCCAAGATATTGAGATTTCTTCAATTAGACGTCATTTTCATTGATTTAGCGTCATTTTTATCTAGTAGGCGAGATTTTTGTTAATTAGGCAACATTTAAAAATGTAGCTAAGTTGGCGACATTTCGCTAAATTCGTCGCCAAAATTTTGCCAAGCGTTATAGACGGAAAATAAGTTATTCTTGCAGCGGATAAATGATTATTGGCGTTCAAATACAAAAGTATTACTCAAAGTATCTTTTCTCGTGAATGGAACGAGTTAGATATACGAGAATGATGCCACCCAATTTATCGCATGATATTACATATGAAAAGTGTACATGTCTCTTAACAGTTAATATTTTTTTTAATTTAAGGGATTTTTTGATAAATTTATTTGAAAAATGTGCAATATCTCGAGAACGGTGCATGCTAGCGTTCTAAAGTTTATGTCAATCGTTTTCTAAGGAAAAATTACATAAGAAATGTTAATTTGCGTAAGTTTATTAAAGGTTTTGATTTTTTGATGATTTTTTCAAAATTTCACTCGAATATTTAGGAGGGTTCTGAACATTCGATTGTGTTTTAAAACAATAGGCTTCCAGTATTTACGAATTGTGATTTTTGTACCAAATTTCATTCGAATTGCTCCATTCGTTCGTGAGATATCGTCTTCACACACATACTTTCACACACCCACACACACACACACACACACACAGACATCACTTCAAAAATGTTCGATTCGTGATCAAGGATGCTTGAAACGTGCTCTCCCGTCGAAAACTCGAATTCGATTTTTCGACCCCGTCACAATACTTTCCTTATACATTATATTTCAGATAGACTGTATTCTGTAAAGTACTGTGGTGTAAACTCTAGACTATACAGTAATTCCTCTGGTGTTCCTCAGGGTTCTAATCTGGGCCCACTCCTTTTTTTAATTTTTATTAATGAAATTCCCCGGATTTTTAAAACAGCTAAATGTCTTATGTTTGCAGACGATTTGAAACTTTATATGAAAATCAACTCATTAACTGATTGGGAACTGATGCAGAGAGATCTAGATGAACTGTATAACTGGTCTGTACTAAATAAACTTCATTTAAATATTTCTAAATGCTATGTTATGAGCATTGCTAGGATCCATAATATTCTTAATTACAATTATATTTTAAATAATTCATCTCTATCTCGATGTACTCATATTATTGATTTAGGTGTCACTTTCGATGATACTTTTAACTTTCAGAGACATATCGATAATATTATTAAAAGGGCCTACCAAAGACTTGGTTTCACCTTAAGACGATCTCGTGTTTTTGCCAGTTCTGATACGATTATTTGTATTTATAATACTCTTGTTAAACCAATCTTGGAATATTGTGCAATGATTTGGGACCCTGTTTACAATCTACATTCTCAACGGATAGAAATCGTGCAAAATAAACTTTTACGTACTATTGATTACAGATTGACTGGCTATTATCCTTATGATATGCATACAAGGGAACTCAGACGGAAATATAGTTTAATGTCTCTTAAAAAAAGAAGAAACTGGTCCTGCCTTTTGTTTTATTATAAGGTTTTAAATAATACTATTGATTGCCCTACTTTACTTTCTTGCCTGGAATTCCACATACCTGTCAATAATACCAGGAAAAAAACTCTTTTTCACAATACTATTGTTAAGCGCAACTATATTAAATGCTTTTCTATCTATAAATTTGTTGATCTATATAATACTTATTGTGCTGATATTGATATATTTAACTTGACCCCTGCCTGTTTTAAAAAAGCCTGTTTCAATGCGCTTGATATGTTTACTAATTAGTATTCTTGTATCCTATGTTCTGTACTTTTTAATTTCTTGTGTGGCTACTGTAACTGGATTTCATCTGTAGTTGCCACGTTAATTGAATAAATAAATAAATAAATAAATAAATATATGAAAGTAAAAATTACATTAGCTATTATTGAAAAAAGTAAATATATGATATAATTGTTACCAGAATTATTTTTTCATATATAATTTCCTACTTTGGGAAAATATCAAAGGAGCTTCGCAGAAACCAACAGGACTCTGAAATTTTTCGACTGAAATATTTGTACCCTATTTCATTTGATTCATTCAATGTTTATCAAGAGATTGTGTCTACATTTACATACGAACTCAGATAGGCACAGATAGATAAATATTTCAAAATGCCTGATTCACATTGAAAGGTGCCTATAACAGGTAGATTTATATTTAAAAAACTAGAGTCAAAGTTTTAACCTCATGCAATACTTATTTTGACATTTACTATACACTATATTGCTAAAAAAATTGGGCCATCTAGGTTGAAAGAGGAAAATGGCCTTTATTACACGAAATTAATACATTGTTAGACCAATCTTATCCACAATGACTGACTGATTGCCTCGACTGCTCTAGGCATATTTTTCTCAAGAATGTCTCTACTGGAACATGTAGCTATTTTCCAATTATATTCCATTACTAGCAGTATACCCGTTCATCGTACAGAAAATATAATATAAAGAAACCTAACAGTCACAATTATGTGTAAATTTCTATAGTAATCTGAATCTATAGTAATCAATATATTCTATTAAAATATTTAATTTAATTCTTCTAAAATATATATAAGAATCTCTGGGCTTGATATACAAAATTATCTTCACAGGCAGATCTGAAGAAAAAAGCATCCTGATTCACAAATTTAGAACCAAAATATTTCTCACAAAACGACAGAGATTATCTAGAAAATCGTACTTAATTATTCAAAATATTGAATTTTCATCGATACGATGTCATTTTGATAAATTTAGCGTCATTTTATCAATTTGGCGACATTTTCGTCAATGGAGCGTCGTTTAAAAATCGCCAAATTTATCGCCAAGTGGGACTGTAGAACTGACAGTCTCACTTGGCGACAAATTGAAGAAACATCATCAGAATATTATCTTCTAACGAAACACAATTAATTTCATTTATTTAGCACAATTTTAGCAATTTCAAGATATTTTTATGGATTTACAAATATTTTTATCAATTTGCGACATTTTAAAAATTCGCTAAACGTGTTACTAAGTAGGGCGGTTGGACTGACAGACAAATGCTAACCAAACATCATTTCAGTACTCTCTTCCAACAAAACAAAATTAATTTAATTGTTTTAGCGTCGTTTCTACCAATTTGGCGACATTCCCGTCAATTTAGTTAGGTTTAGCAAATGTTGCCGAGTTAGAAATATCTCGCCAAATTCGTAGATCTGAATTTGCAGATCCGAAGAATAAAACATCCTCATCCCGTTTGCATATGCTAAATAAAAACACTAAAATTGTATTAGAAGATATACCCATTCTACTGTTATTCTGTTTCAACAATCGGCTAAATGAGTTTATTGGCAAAACATAATATATAAGTTTGAAAACTCTTTGCCAAAATAAATGAAAGTAATGTAAGTAGTCCGTAATTAATATAATTTAAAGGAAAATCAAACTGTTCATTTATAAGATAAATTTTTATATCCATGTATTTATTATTCAAATCAAAAACATAATAATAAAAATTAACAAACACATTTGATTTAATTGCGTTACTGAGTAACATGATATAAG
The DNA here is from genome assembly GCA_951213105.1 of Amaurobius ferox. NCBI lineage: Eukaryota > Metazoa > Arthropoda > Arachnida > Araneae > Amaurobiidae > Amaurobius > Amaurobius ferox. The sequence continues at coordinate 157,735,703 of OX578136.1, forward strand.
AAAGAATTTCCCTCATAAAATGCTGATAATAGAATAACCATTTTGATTTCTTAATACTTTTGTAAAAATTGAACCATAGTGATAGAGTTTCCATTAAAATTCATGTTTCAAACCTGTGATTTTCAAAAGTCACTGATAAGCGCAATATACACCCACCAAATTCAGAGATAGATTTTTAATTCACTTTGACTTTTAAAACCAGCGATTTTCAAGCTTTTCTGTTTGGAGGAACCAGGGAGTTAGAGTGTAGAACTCCTAGGGTAAAGTTTCGTTTTCCATTAATAACTCGACAACCTCTCCTCTTAGAAACTCGAACCATAGACTACATTTTAAGTGGGGCTATTTCAAGGCTACCCACAAATTTTCATCAAATTCGGTTCAGCCGTTCTCCCATGATGATGAGACAAACATACATACATATAGATTTTTAATTTTATTTATATAGATTTCCATGTTCCAATTCTCATCGTCATTTATTGCTTTGTTCTGATGGCATGGCACCATCAGGACAACTTTATACACCACCACGTACTTTGTTGGAGTGTTTTTATATGGGTATCCCGTCGATCCATTTGGATAGCCCATTAGCATTCTTAGCATTCTTAGGGGCGATGTAGCCCTGTGGTTAGCGCGCGGGAATTACACTCGGTAGACCCGGTTTCGATTCCCGCCGCTGCCAAAACTGCCCCCGTGTTCAGGAAGAGTATGATCACGTTAAATATGTGGATCCGTAAGTCGTTCCGAGAGGTTGGTGGTAGGGGAAGAAGGGTACGGTCCCTGTGGATGCCTCCCCCACTGGGTTCCGGTCTAAATTGGGTGGCACTTCCCGGCCGTCCCAACTGTACCGCTTTACACCTTTCTGGTAGGTCGGACGGTCTAGATCTCAACAACAACAACAACATTAGCATTCTTGTTTCGAAGTCTGTGATCATCTACACATTACGCCACTTAATATAGTGTAGCAGCATTTGTGATAGATATTTCAGTAGATATGGCTAATCGTGATAAATAATTAGCAACTATTAGTTATTTGATAATGAAAGAAGGGAAAAAGAGCACTAAACGCAGGTTTTGGGTTCACAATATGAACAAAAAAAAATTGAATATACGTAGAATATCACTTCTTACTCTTTTACTTGAAAGAAGATGAAATGGAATTTTCCGCTCACTTTTTTACAACATAGAAAAGTTCATGGCACTTCAAGTAATGCTGTGTGACGGCATCATCTGTATGGCGTCACCGCACTTTAAATGGAATGCGTCACCGGATTATTAGAACTTCGCATGTAATGTAAAGCAGTGCGCCTTTAGTGTTTGATTGTAACTCATGAAGAACTTTCCCATGAAAATATGAGTTTCTAGCTCAACTGGTTGAAAATATACAGCAATCTCTTACATCTCTTACATCTCTTACATCTCATTACATCTCTTGGGAACTGTATATGGGAATATTCCTCATTAGTCCTTACTTATGACATATAAGAAATATTCTCATAAAATTTCAGGTTTCAGGCTCAACGGATTGCTGATCCGTTTTTAGTGTTCAACTATGACCCACCAGAAAATTTTTTGTAAAAATTCAAGTTTCGAGCTTGAGCGATTTGGCAGATATGGAGTGAGTAAGGGCTTTGACTTTCATATATACAGATTTAAAACATTTTACAACATGATTTAAATCACTGGAAATGTGATTGCTAGTAGCGCCATCTTTCAGTGAAGAAGGCTATTAATTCAAATAATCTTCATGATGTCAGTAAAGAAGTGGACCTTCGCCATCAAACAGATTAATGGAAACGCCAGCTAATCCTTTCTACCAAGGACAAGCCTTTGTTATATCAAATACAACAGCTTCTCCCGGGGCGAAAATTTCAGAGATTGAGTATTTTTTCCATCCCTCTTCAATGTCCTATTCTTGGATGTTTGTCGTCTTCTGAAGGAGTTCCTTTGTGGACCTCTCACAGAGGGCGCCTGTCAGAGCTGCAGAAATGCCCCCCGATCATCGATTTCTCCCCTTCTCTATATTAAACCTTCCGAGATCTTCATCATCCTTTTTGGCGGGAAGAAAGTTTCGCGAAAAGTTTTCGGAATTCCTCCACACCGACGGGAGATTAATTTTTCGGAAAGGCGATCGATCCTACCCTTCGCAGCAGTCGCTGCGTCACTCAACTCAAAACTCGGCCATTAAAAACGAGAGATGCAAATGCAAAAGCCTCCCTTTCCAGTCACTGCCGCTTGTTTATTCTGATTGAAATTTTTACAAGCGATTCCGATGAAAAGAAAAAGTAATTGAACTGCGTGTCAAGGATTTATTCGTTTTTATAGTTTTCAATATTTCCCAAGTCAATTTTTCTATGTTTTTATCATGTTTTTGTGAATATTTTACCATTATCATGAGTTTTATTTTTAGGCGACTCGAAAGTTATGCACAGGCAATGAATAATAACGAATGATAAAGAGAAGATTTTTCAGTAAATGTGGCCACTCTTTTAAAGGAGGGATGCCTTCCACGAGTGACTACCAAGGAGAAATTGTAGCATATAGATTGGTGGCTATAATAACGTTGCATCTATAAGCACAGTCGTTTTGTAACCTTCAAAAGTAATTTATTTAAATTTTCAACATCCTCTTGTGTCAACAACGTCTAACAATGATTATTCATGGAAATAGATGAAAATATTTCACAAATGAAATATATTAGGTTTAATTTTCGTTTTCCGCTAATTTAATCCATGCTTTGAGGATGTATCTTGTACAGTGGTTCCCAAACGTGTTTTGCTTGTGATCCAAAGTTTTGCTACGCATTTATGCTTAGATATAGTCAACGTATATATGTTTAGTATCAAAGAGTTACATTTTGCTACTCAACTATTGGTGGCAATCCAGGAGTTAGAAACCAATGACCAAGTAACTCTAATATAAATTTAATGATGTTTTAATTAAACGTTCAATTTTAGGGGCACCCATTGAGAACTATTCTTGGAGATATTGCATCTCTTAAAGTTGAAGGAAAATATTAAAATTTCGTCAAAAATAATTTAGGGAATGTTCCAGTGCTGTTCGGGCTAGATTTGAGGTCTCTAAAAATTATCCAGCTTAAGTATGTGTATCTGTTGATTTTACGGAAATAAGTCCCTGGCCATATGGAATTGCTTTTTGAAAAATGAAGAAAATGTACTATGTGCAGTCTATCAATACTATGTGACGTGAAGCATGAACTTCCGCCATGTAACAAAACTCACTTTAGATTCAGAGGTCAGCGTCTCTGGTATAAAAATCTTATACAAAGAGTACTAGTTGTTTGTAGAATAGTCAAATATAGTACTTGAATAGTTAACTACCTTCCATTGCTTTAAAATTTGTCGACATTTTTATTGGATCTTTTTTTACTAATTGGAAAGTACGTAAGTTTGCCATAAAAATGTAACGAAACACAATTGTAATAGTAACAAGAAAGATCAATCATGCATAAAACATTGATTATGAAACATTTTCCAACTTCAATGCAATTTTATATAAACATCTCTAAAATCCGATACACATTAACACTAGAGGAACATTTTTTAATAAATCTGTGCAGATCTTTGCATTTGCTGAAGACGTTGTTATTGTCGCACGAACCCCGGAAGCACTTAGACAAGTCTTCCTTTCTTTGGAAGCTGAAGTACGTAAGACGCATCTTGCCATTAATCAGAATAAAACCAACTATATGCCATGCACCAATTTTAATAATCCCTATCTTGAAATAGCAGAGTACAGGTTTGAAACTGTTAACAGTTTCAAATATTTGGGCTCTGAAATGAACACACTAAATAATATAACTTCAGAGTTCCGTAATAGAGTTACAACTGTTAACAGATATTTTTTTGGATTACACAAATATTTGAAATCTAATTTTATCAGCAGAAAACCCAAAATACTCATTTATAAAAGTTTGATTAGGCCCGTTCTCACTTACGCTGCTGAGACATGGGCAATGACCGAGAAAGACAAGGAAACCCTTGCTATATTTGAAGAAAAAATCTTGTGAAGCATATTTGGAGAAATAAAATGTGATAATTATTGGAGAAGAAGAACCAACTTGGAGGTTTACTAATTATTTAAAGAGCGAGATATTATTACATTTATAGTAATACAGAGGATTAAATGGGCAGGATACTTAATGAGATTAGATGACAGTCGATCTACAAAAGAAAATTTCTTGGCTAGACCAATTGTACCCAAAAAAGAGGGAGAACAAATCTTAGGTGGCATGACTGGCTGGCAAAAGATCTGAAAACTTTAAAGGTGATTAATTGGAAAACCTTAGCCAATAACAGGACGGCATGGAATGGAATTCTTAGGAGGGTCAGGGCCCACTCAGAGCTGTCGCGCCAGTGAAGCAGAAGAAGAAAATCCGATGCATTCTTCGGTAATAGTTTTAAAATAACCACAATACTACATTAATTTATTATATTTGAAAACTTGAAACTTCATTGAAAAAAAAACAAGAAAGATCAATCATACTTAAAGCATTGATTATGAAACACTTTCCAACTTCAATGCAATTTTATTTAAACAAGTCTAAAATGCAATACATTCCTCGGTAATATTTTGAAACTTATCGCAATACTGCATTAATTTATTATATTTGAAAACCTGAACCTTCATCGAGAAAAATGAACTTCAGTCAAATGACGGCATTGAAATATAAATTGACTGGTTTAAACATCTCTAAAATGCGATGCATTCCTCGGTAATATTTTCAAAATTATCATAATACTACAATAATTTATTATATTTGAAAACTTCATCGTAAACAAATGAACTTTATTCAAATGACGTCATCGAAATATAAATCGACTGGCTCTCTCTAGAAAAGCAGCATGTCAATCATAAAGTTTTTCCATTCCTTTCATTCCTCACAATACTATAATAATTTATTTTATTTAAAAACTTAAAACCATGGAGGTAGAAGTATTTAAACTCTATGCTTAGAACTTCATCGAAAAAATCATCTGGTTATGTGTATAAAATCAGTGAATGTTTTATTAATATCAGCTATATTGCAGACTCCATGAGCTAAATAATTTTGCGTTAAGAAATGCAACAATTCTTATACAACTCATTCTACATATTTTGCTGTTTACATCCTCCATAAGTGAAAATTAGGTTTCGTTGTAGAAATAATCAAAGTTGGATGATCATTTTAACTTAAATATATTGTAATTGAGTTGTTTCAGTATGTAGTTGCACAGAATTTAAGCAAAAATAAAGCGGTTTTAGGACGGATACAACACTAAATATGAATTAAAAAGAACTTTAAAAATCACGATTTTTATACAAGATGGATGCCATATTTTATTTAGCCATATTTTATTATGCCATATTTTTGAGTCACGTGATCTTTTTATATAATGATCACGTGATCTCTTCATATAAAGGGTGTAATTATTATTTTAATTTTTATTTAAAGGACTACTGAATATATTTTGCTGAATTTTTCTGTTGCATATTTTGTGGGATAATTTGAATATTTCTTAAAACTTTCGAAGCAATTTGTGAATTTTAAATTCGCTTAAAAACATTTTTCAACCCGGGTTCAATCCAAAACTAATTGGGGGATATTATTTCTCATAGGTCCCACAGACCGTCTGAACAACATACTTAAATTTCATTTTGATAAAGTCATTTTTACGGCAGTTATCGTGCTAACGGAATGATAGTCAGCCAGACAGACAGATAGACAGAATGAACAAAATCATAAACACTTTTCAACTATGTTGTAAAGTGTTAATAAAAGCTAAAATGATGGAAATGCGAATTTATTTACATTACATGTGTTAAAAATTTGGATCATTTCAAGAATACTGTAGGATTATGAAAGACATTTTCTCAGTGGCCATGCACATGATTATTAATCATTCGTCTTGTCAGCGACCGAAGCGTGAAATATTTTGTCATCATACAACGTTGCCATGGCGCATTACTCAGGGCGTAACACATTATGCTCTTAAGCCATCCAATTTTGACGGGAACTCAGCGTGGGTGATATCCACAGGGAGCGTAGAACCTTTCGGGAAAACTTTCAGACATACAGATTTAACATGCCCGTACTCCACGTAGACACGGCGGTCCTCTGAGTGTAATACACTTGCCTCAAGGATGTTAATGGTAGTGGGACTAACTAAGATATGTCCATTATCATTGACATGGCTTTGTATAAATTCGACAAGTTGAATTTGGCTTCTAACCTTCAATGTCAAGATATCTGTCAACGCAATTCCATTGTTTTACGTCTATACTCATCTGCTAGCTATAAGGTCAAAAATATTCTTCCCTGTATTAATTGTGCCTTTAAACTTTTTAAGGGGACCGTGGACGTTGAAACATTACTATATAAAATACCATTTAATTTTTTCAATTTTGTTACAATTTTGTATATTTTTCTTAAATTAATTTTTTTTAATGGAAATTCAAAAATGCTCTTTGCGATCCATTTGTTCACATTGTTGATTAATTTTACATTATGATCACTTAAAAACACATTATGAACAAATTTGGGTATTCATTTTTAAATCCCTTGGGAAGTTCATTTTTTAAAAAATATTTTTCTGCATTAAAACTTAATTTTCGTCATTTAAGTAGGCTCTTATTAACTTTTAATTACCTTAATAAAATCCAATTATAAAATGTATACCCAGTTCCATTGGTGTCTTCTTGCCAAAATTTATGCATCTCAAACAAAAATTAAGACGCATGGAGCATATTAAAAATGCAAAACCTTAGAAAATTCCGTTTCGAAAAAATGCATATAAGACAGAAATACTATGTAGATAGTGGTAACTAGTGGTTACTAGATACTAACGGTTTTTTGCACCTGGCGCAGTTAAATATGTAGAATAATATTATAAATTAAAAAAAAACTTCTTTTTAGTCGATTTTTGCTCATTTCAACGTCCACCATCCCCTTAAAAAATAATTTCCTTTTCTTTAAAGATCATATTTCTGTCTTGAACCCTAGAGATGTTTATCTCATTCCTTGCGAAAGCAGTTTTGGTTTTATTGGTCAAATAAAATGAGCTCTTAAATTTGGTATTAAGTAGCTTATGAGACATGTTTCTAAACAAGGGCCTCCCAAGTTCATAATCGTTGAACATCCTTGGGACACAAAAAATGCTTTTAATTTTTCCGAAGCTAAGATCGTTTATACTCTTAATTCCATTTTTGAATTGGACTTTTTTTAGTTTCTCGATTGTGTCTCAGTACCTTGTTAATGATATCTGTTCCTTCTTCTTTCCGGCTTGTAAATCTTTGGCTTAGTTTTACGATTTCGTTTGCCTCCTTCTTATTTTGATAATTTTTGCATAATTTTCTCGTTCCAAACTCTTTCAAACATAGTTGACAAGTGTTTATGACTTTGGTCATTTTGTCTGTTTGTCAGTTTGCACGACAATTGCTGTAAAAATGACTTTATCAGAATGGCATTTTATTATGAATTAAACCCATGATATATGAAGAGATCACACGACTCACTGCAAAATAAAATATGCCTCCATTTTCCGCTGTTACCGTAGATGTTAAAGATCGTTTAAATTTATATTTAGTGTTACATCCGTCGTAAAACCACTTTATTTTTGGGTATTATCTGTGTATCTAAATTCTGTGCAAATGCAATTGCAAGATTTTTTATTTTGAATGATCACTAAACTTTGATTATTCCTACACCGAACACTAACTTTAACTCTAAACTAGAGCATGCAGAATGAAAAGAAATCAAGCGATTATAAGGCGAGTTGTATAACAATTGCTGAAATTTTTTCAAGCAAAATTATGTAGCTCTGGAGTCTGGAATATGAGTGATATCAATGAAACAGTCATTGATTTTACATAGAGGGCAGACGATTTATATTTTGATGACGTCATTTGAATAAAGTTAATTTTGCGTAACTAGAATTGTCTTTCCTGATGAAGTTTTAAGTTTTCATGTATAATAAATTACTGTAGTACTGTGATAATTTAAAAAAATATCAGCACTGAATGTATCCACTTCAGAGATGTTTAAATAAATTTGCATTTCATTTGAAAAGTGTTTCATAATCAATGCTTTATGCATGATTGATATTTTTGGTTTGGACTGAATTTGGGTTTTATTAACTAAAAATACGATTTGAGTCTTTTGTTGGACGTTCACCTTCCTCATTGGTATTTTACTGTTCATTTATTATGTCCCACTTCTTGTTCCTTGTCCCACTTCTTGTTTTTAACCTCTTTTCTCTTCTCTCATTTTTGGTAACATTCTTTCCCTGCTTCAGTCACATCATTTATCTTTCTCGTTGGTCTTTTCTTGTGTGTACTGACGAAGAAGGCTATTTCTTGCTATAAAAACCGGTCGATACTATTATTTACTCTCCTTACATACATAGTTTAATGTATAAGGTTAGTGTTTTGATGGGGTGAAAATTCGAATTGAGTTTTCTATGGAAGAGTACGTCCCAAGAATCCCTGAGCACAAATCACACGTTTTTGAGGTGATATCTGTGTGTGAGTGGGGAAAACCCAGGCCGTCCGACTCCTCCAGACGACTTGAGCAACTATTTGGACGACCGGAACTGTGTGTGTGTGTTGTTGTTGTTGAGACCCAGACCGTCCGACCTACCAGAAAGGTGTAAGGTAACTGTATGGACGGCCGGGAAGTGCCACCCAATTTAGACCGGAACCCAGTGGGGGAGGCATCCACAGGGACCGTACCCTCCTTCCCCTACCACCAACCTCTCGGAAGGACTTACGGACCCACATGTTTAACGTGATCGTACTCCGCATGAACACGGCGGCATTTGTGGTAGCGTGCAAATCTAGCGCGCAAACCACGGGGATACCGCACCCGAGATGGCCAACAGCACGCGGTGTTCCGAGGTGGTCACCCACCAAGTACTAACCGCGCCCGATGCTGCTTGACTTCGGTGATCTAACGAGAACCGGTGTTTCAGCACTGTGTGTGTGTGTGTAAAAGTATGTGTGTGTGTGTTGTTGTTGTTGAGACCCAGACCGTCCGACCTACCAGAAAGGTGTAAGGTAACTGTATGGACGGCCGGGAAGTGCCACCCAATTTAGACCGGAACCCAGTGGGGGAGGCATCCACAGGGACCGTAACCTCCTTCCCCTACCACCAACCTCTCGGAAGGATGTGTGTGTGTGTGTGTAAAAGTGTGTGTGTGTGTGTGTGTAAAAGTGTGTGTGTGTGTAAAAGTGTGTGTGTGTAAAAGTGTGTGTGTGCATGTGTGTAAAAGTGTGTGTGTGTAAAAGTGTATGTGTGTGTGTGTGTCAGCAAGTCTGTCGAGACGATATCTGACGAACGAATGAATCAGCGATTCGAACGAAAATTGGTACAAAAATTCCAATCCGTGAATACTGGAAGCCAATTGCTTTTAAACACAGGCGAATGTTTAGAACCCCACTAAATTTTCGACTGAAATTTAAAAAAAAGTGATAAAAAATCGAAACCTTTAATAAAGTCCAAATAGTCATTTCTTATATAATTTTCATTAGAAAACGATTGACATAAACTTTAGCAAGTTAGCATGAACCATTCTCGAGATATTGCACATTTTTCAAATGAATTTATCAAAAAATCACATGAAATAAAAAAAAATATTAACTGTTGTGAAATATGTTCACTTTTCGTATGTAATATTATGCGATAAATTTGTGACATCATTCTCGTGGATCTAGTTCGCTCCATTCATGAGAAAAGATAGGTTGGGTAATACTTTTGCAGTTGGAAGCCAATAATCATTTATCTGCTACATGAATAACTTATTTCTTCGTCCATAACGCTTAACGAGATTTTGGCGACGAATTTAACGGAATGTCGACAACATGGCGACTTTTTCAATGTTGTTAAATTAACGAAAAGGTCACCAAATTGATAAAAAAATGGCGCTTAATTAATGAAAATGACGACTAATTGACAAAAATGCAATATCTTAGAATGGATATACGATTCTACGAGTACTATAATAATAATCTATTTTTCCGTCCGTAACTTTAGAACAAAATTTTGGTGACGAATTTTTCAGAATATCTCCAACTTGGTGATTTTTCAAATATCAAATTGACGAAAATGTCACCCAATTGATAATCAATTAATGAATAGACTATAAGATTAACTCATTTTTCCGTTCGTCCGTCCGTCCGTAACGTTTGGCGAGAAATTTAGCGGGACGTCGCAAACTTGACGACTTTATTAAATGCTGCTAAAGGGATAAAAATGTCGCCAACGATGTCAAATGAGAAATACTGTTTCGCAAATTGTGATTTTCGTCATATGATGGAATAGATTCTAGTATATAAGAAATGCAGTTCTCTTCGTTTGTTTGTAACACTTAGAGAAGAATTTGGCAAACCTGCCGAATAATCTAGCAAAGTATCGCAAACTTGGTGATATGTCGACCACAGATTAACGAAAATTACACCAAAATTGCATAAATAACGCTTAATTAATGAAAATGACATCTAATTGATCTATTAGTTATTAAAATATTTTAATGTGTGGACTATATCGCTTATTGAGGATGCTTATCAATATTGATAATTGATAATTTAGAGTCGGATGAATAAGTTAAATGTGTACTTTTAAATAGTATTACATTTTTTTATCCGGAAAATCACCAAATGTACAAGTGAACGTTAAAAACACAGTACCGTGGATCTTATACATTATTTTTTAGCTGTAATAATAGTAAATTCATTGCATTTATAAGGAAAGTCATGTGGTGCCCACATCAGTTATTTTCTGTATTGTAGGCTGCTTTGTACAAAGTTATTTGAGTTTCATTGTTTGGCAACAGTTTAAGAGGTAAGCAATTTATATGTTTTTAATCTTATTCGAACGAAAAATATTGAATAACAATAATTAGAATTTCTCAATGAAATATTTATCAAAAATCTGTTAAATTTCTTTCGCCGTAGAACTGGTGATTTTTTTCGGTGAAACTTTTACTAATTGATATTTTTTTTTACTTTCTTATACATATAATATAATGTATAAGGAAAGTATTGTGACGGGTTCGAAAATTTGAGTATTCGGCGGGAGATCACGTTTCAAGCATCCCTGGACACGAATAAAACGTTTTTGAGATAATGTCTCTCTGTGTTCGTATGTGTGTGTGTCAATGAGTTTGTGGACGAGATGATATCTCACGAGCGAATGAAGCGATTCGAACGAAATTTAGTACAGAAATTACAATCAGTGTGTATGCAAAGCCTATTATTTTTAAAAGCAATCGAATGTTCAAAATCCTCTCAAATTTAGAAAAAATCACCAAAAAATCAAAACTTTCATATAGTTACTTAAGCATTTCTTTTGTAATTTTTCATTAGAAAACGATTGACATAAACTTTAGAATGTTAGTATGAACCGTTTCCGGGACATTGAACATGTTTGAAACAAATTTATCAAAAAATCACATTAAATTATAAAAAATTATTAACTATTGTGAAATATGTACAAGTTTCATATATAATATAACGTGATAAATTTGTTACTATCATTCTTGTGGATCTAGCTCGTTTCAGTCACTGGAGTAGATACATTGTGTAACAGTTTTGTACTTGGACGCCATTAGTCGCTCATCTACTATTAGAATAATCTATTTCTCTCCATAATGCTTGGCGAAAATTTGACGACGAATTTGGCGGAATATTGTCAACTTGGTAGATTTTCTTAAAAGTTGCCAATTTGACGAAAATGTCCCCAAATTGATAAAAATGAAGACAAATTGATCAAAATTCACTATCTTGGAAATAATATAAGAATCTGCTATAAAAGAAGATACTTTGGGAAATACTTTTTTAATTTGCACGCCGTTAGTCGTTTATTTGGATAAATAGAATTGACAATCTATCAGTGTGTTTATCTATATAAATAAAATTGAAAATCTGTCTGTGTTTGTTTTTTTGATATATTCGTGTGTTTATTTGTCTCATCATCAAGGGTGAAAGACTGCACCGAATTAAATGAAATTTTCGGGATGGACTTGAAATAGCCATCCTTAAAATTTGGTCTATGTTTCGAGTTTTTAAGTGCAGGGGGTTATAGCAAAATTATTATCCGCAAAATTATTTGAAAAAATATATTATATAATGTTGCTAAGCGACAGAATTAAACCCACTGAGTTTATGTTTGAAAAAAAAATGTTATTTTTCTAAGAAGCGGAAATAAACCCAATGAGTTATTACAGCAGTAAATATTTTTCGATTTAAATAATAAAGAAATATATATATTAATAAATTTTTATCGGAATTGCATTTTTCATTGGATTATACACTACGTGATAGTGAAAATGAGATAAAGAAGGAGTGGGCAGAAAAATATGCAAATTACAGGGTAGACTTAGCTCACCCAAGTTCTATAAATGATGCGAAATGCGCAGCTGTCCTGCGCGCGTTGAGTGAGATATAAGAGAAGGAACCTGCAGAATCGGCAACAGTCGCACCGCTATGCCAGCCAGGGAAATCATTTTGCAATTTTTTGTTGTCTCGAAGGAAATGCGTAGTAGCAGAGAATGCCAGGCCGCCGTCAACTGAGGCAGTTCCACAGACAGACGATTTTATGAGTTGTATCGTAATCGAACTCAGAAGAGCAGGTTGGTGCATACGCCAAATCTCAGCGGAAGCCATCTACACGTGTCCACGGTGTACCGGCTGTGGCGAAGATGGTTGGAACAAGGGCATGTGGTACGTTTGAGGGGTGCCGATACGGATAGAGCGACGTCAGCACACGTGGACCGACGGATCCGTCGACAAGCATTGGTGGCCCAACAGACTACTTCGGTCGCCCTTTTGAAACATGTGCAGGACACCCTTGATGCTTCCATATCGAACAGCACCATTATTCGCCGATTGGTCGCCGGCGACCTGCACTCATGGCGCCCTTAAGAAGACTGCTATTGACTCAATAGCATAGAAGCCTCCGTTTGCAATGGTGTAGGGATAGAGCCACGTGGAAGGTGGAATGATACAGGGTCGTGTTCTCAAACGAGCCACGCTTCTCTTTCAGCAATAACAGTCGCCGTGTATGAGTCTAGCGCTAAAAATGTCGCCACAATGATAAAAATGTTGCCAAATTGATAAAAATGATGTCAAATCAATGAAATTAATTTTGTTTTGAAAGGTGATAGTATTGTAATGATGTTCCGTCAGTTTTTAGCTGTCAGTCGAACCAACCATCCTCTTTGACAGCAAATTGGTAACTTTTTATAATGTGGCCAAATTGTTCAAATATCAGCCAAATATAGAAAATCTCGCTAAATCAATAAAACTGTTGTCAAGTTGATAAAATGACACCAAATCGATGAAATTAATTGCTTTGCGAAAGATGATAGCATTGTAATGATGTTTCGGTAGCGTTTGTCTCTTAGTCCAACTGTCCCCCTTTCCGACAAATTTGGTGACTTTTTAATAATGCCGTCAAATTAATGAGAATGCAGCCGAATTGATAAAATGATACTAAATTAATGAAAATGACCCCCTACTTGATGAAAATTTAATATTTTGCAAAATTAAGTTCACTTTCCATGATAATCCCTGTCACTTTGTGGAAATTAAATAATAGTTTTTGTAATATTTACTTCCATAACGCTTGGCGAAATTTTGGCGTTGAATTTGGCGGAATATCGCCAACTTGGTGAGTTTTCTAAATGTTGCCAAATGAATAAAAATGTCACCAAATTGATAAGAATGTCTTTAAATCAATGAAAATGACGATTAATTAATGAAAATTTAATATCTTAGAAAAAATATAAGAATCTACTTAAGAATTATCTTTTACTCTTTTACCTATTTCTCCATCTGTAACGCTCTGGCGACGAATTTTAACGACATATCGCCAATTTGTCGAGTTTGTACATAATGCCAAATTGATAAAAATGGCGACAAATCAATGAAAATGATGACTAATTGTATCAAAATTCAATATCTTGGTAAGAGCATAACAAACGACTATAAGAATAACCCATTCCTCCGTCCTTGGCAAAATATGTCCTTGGATCGTAATGTTTGGCAAAAAATTTGGCAGGATGTCGAAAATCTGGCGACCTTTTTAATATTGTCAGATTGACAAAAATGTCGCCAAATTGATAAAAGTGCCACCAATTTGATAATGATGATACTAAATAGGAGGCAATGTTTGTAAATTTTTAATTTCATCATATGACGGGCATACCTTTTAGTAAATAAAAATTGAGCGTCTCTGCGTTTGTTTGTAACACTAAACGATACATTGGGCGAACTTGACGAATAATTTAGCGAAATATCGCCAAAGTGAAAGTATTTAGACCTGGATTGACAATTAAAATTGCAAAAATGATGTCAAGTCAATAAAAATGACGCCTAATTGATGAATTTATTATTAAAATATTTTAATATATTTTCTGTATTGCATTTTGAAGATAATAATATTGATAATTGTTAATTTATAGTTGAGAAATATGTGAAATGATTTGTCACGAAATAGCTTTACATGTTGTCACCAGGAAAAGCGCGAAATGTACAATTCAATGTCACAAACACTGTACCGTGGATCTTTTAATCATATTTAATAATTTAAAGCATAGTTGTAAAGTGTTTATGACTTTGTTCATTCAGATGAACTGTTCAGACTGTTCTGTTTGTAAGAATGACTTTATCAAAATGAAATTTTAATATGTTGTTCTGATGGTCTGTGGATATGTGGGAATGTAAAAGAATAATATCACCCAATTAGTTTTAGATTTAACCTTGGATGAAAATATAAAATACATTGAAACCTATGGGACCTAATTTTTCAAACATTTAAGCGGAGTTAAGATTCACAAATTGCTTTGAAAATTTCAGGAAATATTCAAATTATCAGATAAAATGTGTAAAGAAAATTCATCGAAATATGTTAAGTGGCTTTTTTTAACACTTTACAACAAAGATGAAAAGTGTTTATGACTTTGTTCATTCTATCTGTCTGTCTGTCTGTCCGTTAGCACGATAACTGCCGTAAAAATAACTTTATCAAAATGAAATGTTTGTATGTTGTTCAGATGGTCTATGGGACCTATGGGAATATATATGAATAATATCACCCAATTAGTTTTGGATTGAATCCTGGTTGAAAAAATGAAATACATTGAATGCTATAGTACCTAATTCTTCAAACATTTTTAAGCGGATCTAAAATTCACAAATTGCTTCGAAATTTTTATGAAATATTCAAATAATCTTATAAAATATATAAAAAAAATTCAGCCAAATATATTCAGTAGTTTTTAAATAAAAATTAAAATAATAATTACAACATTTATATGAAGCGATCACGTGACCATTATATGACGAGATAGAAAATCCATCTTGTGTCAAATTCGGATTTTTAAAGTTCTTTTTAATTCATATTGTCTGTTTTCACCGTCCTAAAACTGCTTTATTTGTGCTTAAATTCTGTGCATCTACATACTGAAACAACGTAATTACAATATATTTGAATTCAAATGTTCATTCAACTTTGATTATTTCTACAACGAAGCCTATTTTTCACTTATGGAAAATGTAAGCAGAAAAATATGTAGAATGAGTTGTATAAGAATTGCTTCATTTCTTTAACGCAAAAATATTTAGCTCTTGGAGTCTGCAATATAGTTGATATGGATGAAACATAAATTGATTTTGCAGAGAGAAGGACGATTTTTTTGATGAAGTAATTACACGTACCTCCATGGTCTTAAATTTTTAAATAAAATAAATTATTATAGTATGGTGATGAATGAAATGAATGGAAAAATGTTTATAAATGAATTGCTGCTTTTATAGAGAGATCCAGCCGTGTTATAATTCGATCACGTCATTTGAAAAAAATTAATTTGTTTTCGATGATGTTTTCAAATACAATAAATTATTGTGGTATTATGATATTTTAAAACATATTACCGAGGAATGTATCGCATTTAGAGATGTTTAAACCAGGCAATTTATATTTCAATGCCATCATTTGAGTGAAGTTCATTTTTTTTATGAAGTTTCAAGTTTTCAAATATAATAAATTAATGTATTATTGTGATAACTTTTAAAATATTACTGAGGAATGTATCGCATTGCTTAAAAAAATTCGATTGAAGTTGGAAAGTGTTTCATAATCAATGTTTTATGCATGGATGATCTTTTTTGTTAAAATAAAAATTGAGATAATAATTAAATCCATGATATAAGAAGATATCACATGACTCATTACAAAATAAAATATGGCTTCCATTTTCCGCTGTTACCATAGATGTTTAAAGATTGTTTAAATTTATATTTAGTGTTGCATCCGTCCTAAATCAGTTTTATTTTTTCATATTATCTGTGTATGTAAATTCTGTGCTTACGCAATTACAATATTTTTTTATTTTAAATGATCACTAAATTTTGATTATTTTTACAACGAAGCCTAATGTTAACGTATGCAGAATGTAAACAAATTAAGCGATTGTAAGATGAGTTGAATAAGAATTGCTGACTCTTTTGTTCGCAAAATTATTTAGCTCTGGAGTCTGGAATAAAAGTGATATGAATGAAATATTCATTAAATTTGCATAGTGAAACAGACGTTTTTATAGAATTGCCTTTTTTGACGATGTTGGAATTTTCCAAGAAAATAAATTATTGTAGTCACTAATAAATTATTGTTGTCACTATTGAATGTATCTCATTTCAGAAATGTTTAAATAAAATTACATTTCAGTTGGAAAGTGTTTCATAATCAATGCTTTACGCATTATTAACATTTCTTGTTTAAATGTGAAAGAAGTAAATCCATTGCATTATATAATGAAAGTCATGTGCTGCCCACATCAGTTTTACTTTCCTTGTATACATAATGTATAAGGAAAGTATTGTGACGAGGTCGAAAATTCGAATTCGAGTTTTCGACGGGAGAGCACGTTTCAAGCATCCCTGATCACGAATCAAACATTTTTGAGGTGATGTCGGTGTGTGTGTGTGAAAGTATGTGTGTGTGTGTATGTCAGTGAGTCTCTAGAGACGATAACTGACGAACGAACGGAGCGATTCGAATGAAATTTGGTACAAAAATCACAATCTATGAATACTGGAAGCTTATTGTTTTTAAACGCAATCGAATGTACAGAACTCCCTAAATTTTTGAGTGAATTTTTGAAAAAAATCACAAAGGAATCGAAACCTTTAATAAAGCTATGCAAATAGACATTTCTTATGTAATTTTTCCTTAGAAAACGATTAACATAAACTCTGGAACGCTAGCATGAACCGTTCTCGAGATACTGCACATTTTTCAAACACATTTATAGCAAAAATCCCATAAATTAAAAAATAATAATAACTGTTGAGAAACATGTTTACTTTTCATATGTAATATCATGCGATAAATTGGGTGACATCATTCTTATGGATCTAACTCGTTCCATTCACGAGATAAGATACTTTTAGTAATACTTCTGTATTTGGACTCACAATAGTCATTTATCTGCTGTAAAAATAACTTATTTCTCCGTACATAACGCTTGGCGAGATTTTGACGACAAATTTAGCGGGATGTCGTCTACTTGGCGAGATTTTGGCGACAGATTTAGCGGAATGTCGTCTACTTGGCGTCATTTTTAAATGTTGCCAAGGCAACATTTTTGAACAAATTTAAAAATGTTGCCAAGGCAACATTTTTAAATTTGGCAATATTTTTAAATGTTGCCAAATTAACGAAAATCTTGCCAAAAGGATAAATATGACGCTAAATCAATGAAAATGACGACTAATTGAAAAAAATTCAACATCTTAGAAAAAGTATAATTATCTACTATAAGAATAACATTTTTTTAACTGTAAAAGTAGTAAATTCATTCATTATATAAGGAAAGTCGTTTGTTGCCCACATCAGATTTTTTTTTATTGAAGTGTCGTATAAAAACTAAATTTTGCCTTTTTATTTAATTATAATTTCCTGTGAGGACGACAACAATCATAGCTATATTCCCCTCTGTTTGTTGATTGTTTTTAATATTTCATTCAATTTCTATGACCAACATCTGATTTTATATGCCATTCGGATACTCTTTACAAAACACACTGGGAAGCATATCTGAAAATCTGTATTTAACATAAGAATCTTGGTTTTTTGGAGTTCAATCCAATGAATTTTAACTTCATACTTATAATTCCATGTTTATTATATTATCAGGTTTGTTACCATTGAATAATACGTACATTTCAAAAGCTTTGATGTTTTTGATGATCATATTTAAAAGTTTGTTGTACACAATTCAGTGCTCACCGAGAACTTTTAACTTTAACATTTCTTAACATAAAAAATTTTTCATAGCGCTGTCTTAAATAATCTGAAAAAAAGGTTCTTCTCTACTCCTTTGCATAGGGGCCATCTGTCAGGTAAAATGATCCTTTGTCATGCTGATCAATAAGCCATTAAGAGCAATGACTTTAAAAAAAAATCGAAAACTCGATTTTATATCAATTTTCCACAAAGATAACAATTATTTACAAGTTGTTATAAGTAATAGTTAAGCACCGGGCCGAGAGGGTGCTACGGGAGACGAAATAAACGCTCTTAACATGCGGCTCATGCAGACCACGATGATAGAACTTGAGATACATGAAACCCATGCACCTTTCTCGATTAATATTATTAACTACTATGCGACCCCCTAATAAAACGCAAATTATATACGACTCCATAAAAAAACGTATTTCTCCCACGAACTGCAAATCTGTTTCTATTTTGAGTTGAATATCAAGTTTGTAATTCATACATATCGGCAGGGATTATACAAGAAAATTAATGTTATATTGCAAAATGATGAAATTTCGGAAATTTAGTGATATTTTAGTCAATTTAGAGATATGTTCCAATTTGGCGTGTTTTCCAAAAGTATTGACTAGTTTTGGGAAAATATGTCAATAGAAAAATTTATTGTCAAGATAGTTAAATCTGTCGCCAAGCGTAACAGACAGATAGATAGACAGAGAAAAAATACTTTTTTACTTTCCCTGCAATACATGGTAATGTATAGGAAAAGTATTGGAACCATGCCGAAAATCGCAACTCGAGTTTTCGACGGATATACACCTTTCGAGACCTCTAGAATACGAAAATACTATTTTTAGCGTGACGTCTGTGTGTGTGTCTGTCTGTGCAGATTTTGTATCCACTCTAACTAAAAAACTAATTAACCGAATTTCATAAAATTTGGTGGGAAAGTCACTTGGGTGAGACCCTGGAGCTGATTAGGTTTTAGTAGGATTCGTAAAAGCAGAACCTGCTTTTTTTTGCGGAATGGTCTGTAAAAATTTCATGTATCCACTCTAGCTAAAATACCAATTGACCAAATTTCACAAAATTTGGTAGATAAGTTACTTGTGAGATAATCTGGTGCTGATTAGATTTTGGTACGATTCGGAAAAGAACAACCTGTCTTTTTTTGCAAAATGACCTGCAAAAATCATCAAAATCTAAATTAAAAAACTACGTATGCTCAAATATATCCATTAAATGCTTGTTTTATACGTTATTTTTAACGAAGAAAAGAATAAGACCAACTCCATTACACTAGGATTAGCTGTTCTCGAGATATTTTAGTTTTTTAGTTTTTTCTCTACGTTACCTTTGAAAATGAGTCCAGCTACCAAATGTGAACGAAAATTGAATTGAAAGTGAATTAAATTTAATTAAAATAAAGAGAACGTGTATATAAGTCTGCAGGGAAAATCATGTGCTGCCCACATCAGATTTTTTTGTATAGGATAACAAATTCATTGATTTTGATATAGTTATAAGAAGCAAAGAGAAAATCTTTCGCTATTGATACAGAATCAAAATTTGTTAGCGTTTATGGAAATTTACGAGTCATTTTCAGGAACTTTTATAATATAAAACACATTGTTATTGTGAAATATCAACGGTTTCTAAATAAATTTGCTGTTCCTGCAATGAATGTTTGAGACGAGGTCCATAGCTCAACAGCCCAGGCACATCAAAATACCATATACAAGAGTAACCATCTTGCAAATGATGTTTTTCATCCTGAGTTGAAGCCGAGGCATATTTTTGATAAAATCACTTGCCAGGAAAATATCCGTGCTACGAGCACATGAATGATGGGGTGAAGGCAGTTATAGCCAGTGAACGAACGACTGAAGGAGGGCGACACACCGTTCAAGCCAAAACATCTTATCGGTTTCCACTGAGAGAGAAAGATGGAAATAGTTTATCGGCGCAGATATGGGAAATGACAGAGCGAGTGGTAATGAAAGAATTCCAAGCGAAATAAGAGGGATAGAAAAGTACAGTAGAAGAAGAGTACTGGTGGCTGTCCATAAGGATAAAAGTCTGATGCAGGCAGCACATGATTTCCCCTACATATTCAAATTCATTTTTTCTTTATTTCTTTAATAATTCATTAAATTGGGTTTAATTGCACAAAATAAAATGCATAATTATTTAAAATTACACGGAATTTACACTTTTAATTCAATTTTTGTTTTCATTTGATAACTGAACGTATTTTCAAAACCGGCGTAGTGAAAATGAAAAAAACTGAAATGCGTTTCTTGAGATCTGTAGGGCTTAAAGTAATGGGGTTGGTCTTATTCCTTTTATTGTCAAAATTTACGTATAAAACGAGCATTTAATTGATACATTTAAGCATATGTAGTTTTTTTAGATTTTGATGGTATTTGCGGGCCATTTCGCAAAAAGAGGTAAGTTCTTTTCTTCCGAATTGTACCGAAATCTAATTAGCAAGAGGATGATAACCTGCAAGTGACTTATGTACGAAATTTTTCAAAATTTGGTCTATTAGTATTTTAGCTAGAGTGGATATATATATTTTTTGCGGATTATTTCACAAAAAATGGCGGGTTCTTTTTTCCTGATTCGTACCAAAATATAATACACTTCAGGGCCACCCACAAGTAATGTATCTAAAAAATTTTATGAAATTTGGTCAATTAGTTTTTGAGTGGAGACATACATTGCACTCACAGATACACACACACACAGACACACGCACACACAGACACCACACACACACACACACTCACACACACACACACACACACACACA
Source organism: Amaurobius ferox (assembly GCA_951213105.1). Classification (NCBI taxonomy): domain Eukaryota; kingdom Metazoa; phylum Arthropoda; class Arachnida; order Araneae; family Amaurobiidae; genus Amaurobius; species Amaurobius ferox. Next base: position 157,756,792 of record OX578136.1, read on the forward strand.
CACACACACACACACAGAGAGAGAGAGAGAGAGAGAGACATAGAAGATACGCTAAAATTTTTTTTCGTGTTCTAGAAGTCCCAAGCGTGTTGTTCCTTCGAAAACTTCAGTTGTGATTTTTGCCATGATTCCAGTACTTTCTCTAATCATTACCATGCATTGCAGAGAAAGTAATATGCTGTGGGCAGCAGATGGTATTATTTGCAGAATCATGTCTTCTATTTTCAACAATATTTTAATGCACAAACTAACACATTTCATAAATATCTATTAGAAATTAAATCTATAATTTGCAACTTTAAAATAATTTCCATTTTCATTTGGAGAATTAGTGCATTTAAAAAACCAGCAATGACTCCAGTCAGATGGAGTGAAATCTCAAGTGAATAACGTCTTTTGAAATAAAACTAAAATAGAGTTCCGTAAGTTTTTCGTTATTTACTGAATCATTTGTTTCGTTTCAAGAGATATATGGACCTCTGTTAACTGAAATTAAATACATAATTAAAAGAACCTTATTTTTCATGTTTCGAGAAAATAGCAAGTCAGTTTAATCTTGCGTAGTAGATTTTATAGGATCTTATCAATGTGAAACTACAATATTTCGAAAACAAAGAATCTGATACCAAATCCAATTATATATTCTTATCGGGGTATTCAAAGAGATGTAAATTAGTTTCATATCTTGTCACAATTAGTTTTCTAAATATATGCATTATAATTTGTAAACGAGGAAGATTTTGAATTTTCTTTAATTTAGGTTCGGAGATATAAACATCCAAAATGTTTACAAATTTCGTAGTGCTCCAATTTCAGTTAGATACTCCGGCTATAGACACACATAGTACTATGAACGAAATAAAATAAAATCTGTTGTCGCCAGCACATGACTTTCGCTATTGGTTGATATTCGCGTTCTTTTTATTACTTTCCCTGCAATACATGGTAATGTATAGGAAAAGTATTGGAATCATGCCGAAAATCGCAACTGGAGTTTTCGACGGATCTACACCTTTCGAGACCTCTAGAATACGAAAATACTATTTTTAGCGTGACGTCTGTGTGTGTGTCTGTCTGTGCAGATTTTGTATCCACTCTAACTAAAAAACTAATTAACCGAATTTCATAAAATTTGGTGGGAAAGTCACTTGGGTGAGACCCTGGAGCTGATTAGGTTTTAGTAGGATTCGTAAAAGCAGAACCTGCTTTTTTTTGCGGAATGGTCTGTAAAAATTTCATGTATCCACTCTAGCTAAAATACCAATTGACCAAATTTCACAAAATTTGGTAGATAAGTTACTTGTGAGATAATCTGGTGCTGATTAGATTTTGGTACGATTCGGAAAAGAACAACCTGTCTTTTTTTGCAAAATGACCTGCAAAAATCATCAAAATCTAAATTAAAAAACTACGTATGCTCAAATATATCCATTAAATGCTTGTTTTATACGTTATTTTTAACGAAGAAAAGAATAAGACCAACTCCATTACACTAGGATTAGCTGTTCTCGAGATATTTTAGTTTTTTAGTTTTTTCTCTACGTTACCTTTGAAAATGAGTCCAGCTACCAAATGTGAACGAAAATTGAATTGAAAGTGAATTAAATTTAATTAAAATAAAGAGAACGTGTATATAAGTCTGCAGGGAAAATCATGTGCTGCCCACATCAGATTTTTTTGTATAGGATAACAAATTCATTGATTTTGATATAGTTATAAGAAGCAAAGAGAAAATCTTTCGCTATTGATACAGAATCAAAATTTGTTAGCGTTTATGGAAATTTACGAGTCATTTTCAGGAACTTTTATAATATAAAACACATTGTTATTGTGAAATATCAACGGTTTCTAAATAAATTTGCTGTTCCTGCAATGAATGTTTGAGACGAGGTCCATAGCTCAACAGCCCAGGCACATCAAAATACCATATACAAGAGTAACCATCTTGCAAATGATGTTTTTCATCCTGAGTTGAAGCCGAGGCATATTTTTGATAAAATCACTTGCCAGGAAAATATCCGTGCTACGAGCACATGAATGATGGGGTGAAGGCAGTTATAGCCAGTGAACGAACGACTGAAGGAGGGCGACACACCGTTCAAGCCAAAACATCTTATCGGTTTCCACTGAGAGAGAAAGATGGAAATAGTTTATCGGCGCAGATATGGGAAATGACAGAGCGAGTGGTAATGAAAGAATTCCAAGCGAAATAAGAGGGATAGAAAAGTACAGTAGAAGAAGAGTACTGGTGGCTGTCCATAAGGATAAAAGTCTGATGCAGGCAGCACATGATTTCCCCTACATATTCAAATTCATTTTTTCTTTATTTCTTTAATAATTCATTAAATTGGGTTTAATTGCACAAAATAAAATGCATAATTATTTAAAATTACACGGAATTTACACTTTTAATTCAATTTTTGTTTTCATTTGATAACTGAACGTATTTTCAAAACCGGCGTAGTGAAAATGAAAAAAACTGAAATGCGTTTCTTGAGATCTGTAGGGCTTAAAGTAATGGGGTTGGTCTTATTCCTTTTATTGTCAAAATTTACGTATAAAACGAGCATTTAATTGATACATTTAAGCATATGTAGTTTTTTTAGATTTTGATGGTATTTGCGGGCCATTTCGCAAAAAGAGGTAAGTTCTTTTCTTCCGAATTGTACCGAAATCTAATTAGCAAGAGGATGATAACCTGCAAGTGACTTATGTACGAAATTTTTCAAAATTTGGTCTATTAGTATTTTAGCTAGAGTGGATATATATATTTTTTGCGGATTATTTCACAAAAAATGGCGGGTTCTTTTTTCCTGATTCGTACCAAAATATAATACACACCAGGGTCACCCACAAGTAATGTATCTAAAAAATTTTATGAAATTTGGTCAATTAGTTTTTGAGTGCATTGCACTCACAGATACACACACACACAGACACACGCACACACAGACACCACACACACACACACACTCACACACACACACACACACACACACACACACACACACACAGAGAGAGAGAGAGAGAGAGAGACATAGACGATACGCTAAAATTTTTTTTCGTGTTCTAGAAGTCCCAAGCGTGTAGTTCCTTCGAAAACTTCAGTTGTGATTTTTGCCATGATTCCAGTACTTTCTCTAATCATTACCATGCATTGCAGAGAAAGTAATATGCTGTGGGCAGCAGATGGTATTATTTGCAGAATCATGTCTTCTATTTTCAACAATATTTTAATGCACAAACTAACACATTTCATAAATATCTATTAGAAATTAAATCTATAATTTGCAACTTTAAAATAATTTCCATTTTCATTTGGAGAATTAGTGCATTTAAAAAACCAGCAATGACTCCAGTCAGATGGAGTGAAATCTCAAGTGAATAACGTCTTTTGAAATAAAACTAAAATAGAGTTCCGTAAGTTTTTCGTTATTTACTGAATCATTTGTTTCGTTTCAAGAGATATATGGACCTCTGTTAACTGAAATTAAATACATAATTAAAAGAACCTTATTTTTCATGTTTCGAGAAAATAGCAAGTCAGTTTAATCTTGCGTAGTAGATTTTATAGGATCTTATCAATGTGAAACTACAATATTTCGAAAACAAAGAATCTGATACCAAATCCAATTATATATTCTTATCGGGGCATTCAAAGAGATGTAAATTAGTTTCATATCTTGTCACAATTAGTTTTCTAAATATATGCATTATAATTTGTAAACGAGGAAGATTTTGAATTTTCTTTAATTTAGGTTCGGAGATATAAACATCCAAAATGTTTACAAATTTCGTAGTGCTCCAATTTCAGTTAGATACTCCGGCTATAGACACACATAGTACTATGAACGAAATAAAATAAAATCTGTTGTCGCCAGCACATGACTTTCGCTATTGGTTGATATTCGCGTTCTTTTTATTACTTTCCCTGCAATACATGGTAATGTATAGGAAAAGTATTGGAATCATGCCGAAAATCGCAACTGGAGTTTTCGACGGATCTACACCTTTCGAGACCTCTAGAATACGAAAATACTATTTTTAGCGTGACGTCTGTGTGTGTGTCTGTCTGTGCAGATTTTGTATCCACTCTAACTAAAAAACTAATTAACCGAATTTCATAAAATTTGGTGGGAAAGTCACTTGGGTGAGACCCTGGAGCTGATTAGGTTTTAGTAGGATTCGTAAAAGCAGAACCTGCTTTTTTTTGCGGAATGGTCTGTAAAAATTTCATGTATCCACTCTAGCTAAAATACCAATTGACCAAATTTCACAAAATTTGGTAGATAAGTTACTTGTGAGATAATCTGGTGCTGATTAGATTTTGGTACGATTCGGAAAAGAACAACCTGTCTTTTTTTGCAAAATGACCTGCAAAAATCATCAAAATCTAAATTAAAAAACTACGTATGCTCAAATATATCCATTAAATGCTTGTTTTATACGTTATTTTTAACGAAGAAAAGAATAAGACCAACTCCATTACACTAGGATACACTGTTCTCGAGATATTTTAGTTTTTTAGTTTTTTCTCTACGTTACCTTTGAAAATGAGTCCAGCTACCAAATGTGAACGAAAATTGAATTGAAAGTGAATTAAATTTAATTAAAATAAAGAGAACGTGTATATAAGTCTGCAGGGAAAATCATGTGCTGCCCACATCAGATTTTTTTGTATAGGATAACAAATTCATTGATTTTGATATAGTTATAAGAAGCAAAGAGAAAATCTTTCGCTATTGATACAGAATCAAAATTTGTTAGCGTTTATGGAAATTTACGAGTCATTTTCAGGAACTTTTATAATATAAAACACATTGTTATTGTGAAATATCAACGGTTTCTAAATAAATTTGCTGTTCCTGCAATGAATGTTTGAGACGAGGTCCATAGCTCAACAGCCCAGGCACATCAAAATACCATATACAAGAGTAACCATCTTGCAAATGATGTTTTTCATCCTGAGTTGAAGCCGAGGCATATTTTTGATAAAATCACTTGCCAGGAAAATATCCGTGCTACGAGCACATGAATGATGGGGTGAAGGCAGTTATAGCCAGTGAACGAACGACTGAAGGAGGGCGACACACCGTTCAAGCCAAAACATCTTATCGGTTTCCACTGAGAGAGAAAGATGGAAATAGTTTATCGGCGCAGATATGGGAAATGACAGAGCGAGTGGTAATGAAAGAATTCCAAGCGAAATAAGAGGGATAGAAAAGTACAGTAGAAGAAGAGTACTGGTGGCTGTCCATAAGGATAAAAGTCTGATGCAGGCAGCACATGATTTCCCCTACATATTCAAATTCATTTTTTCTTTATTTCTTTAATAATTCATTAAATTGGGTTTAATTGCACAAAATAAAATGCATAATTATTTAAAATTACACGGAATTTACACTTTTAATTCAATTTTTGTTTTCATTTGATAACTGAACGTATTTTCAAAACCGGCGTAGTGAAAATGAAAAAAACTGAAATGCGTTTCTTGAGATCTGTAGGGCTTAAAGTAATGGGGTTGGTCTTATTCCTTTTATTGTCAAAATTTACGTATAAAACGAGCATTTAATTGATACATTTAAGCATATGTAGTTTTTTTAGATTTTGATGGTATTTGCGGGCCATTTCGCAAAAAGAGGTAAGTTCTTTTCTTCCGAATTGTACCGAAATCTAATTAGCAAGAGGATGATAACCTGCAAGTGACTTATGTACGAAATTTTTCAAAATTTGGTCTATTAGTATTTTAGCTAGAGTGGATATATATATTTTTTGCGGATTATTTCACAAAAAATGGCGGGTTCTTTTTTCCTGATTCGTACCAAAATATAATACACACCAGGGTCACCCACAAGTAATGTATCTAAAAAATTTTATGAAATTTGGTCAATTAGTTTTTGAGTGCATTGCACTCACAGATACACACACACACAGACACACGCACACACAGACACCACACACACACACACACTCACACACACACACACACACACACACACACACACACACACAGAGAGAGAGAGAGAGAGAGACATAGACGATACGCTAAAATTTTTTTTCGTGTTCTAGAAGTCCCAAGCGTGTAGTTCCTTCGAAAACTTCAGTTGTGATTTTTGCCATGATTCCAGTACTTTCTCTAATCATTACCATGCATTGCAGAGAAAGTAATATGCTGTGGGCAGCAGATGGTATTATTTGCAGAATCATGTCTTCTATTTTCAACAATATTTTAATGCACAAACTAACACATTTCATAAATATCTATTAGAAATTAAATCTATAATTTGCAACTTTAAAATAATTTCCATTTTCATTTGGAGAATTAGTGCATTTAAAAAACCAGCAATGACTCCAGTCAGATGGAGTGAAATCTCAAGTGAATAACGTCTTTTGAAATAAAACTAAAATAGAGTTCCGTAAGTTTTTCGTTATTTACTGTATCATTTGTTTCGTTTCAAGAGATATATGGACCTCTGTTAACTGAAATTAAATACATAATTAAAAGAACCTTATTTTTCATGTTTCGAGAAAATAGCAAGTCAGTTTAATTTTGCGTAGTAGATTTTATAGGATCTTATCAATGTGAAACTACAATATTTCGAAAACAAAGAATCTGATACCAAATCCAATTATATATTCTTATCGGGGCATTCAAAGAGATGTAAATTAGTTTCATATCTTGTCACAATTAGTTTTCTAAATATATGCATTATAATTTGTAAACGAGGAAGATTTTGAATTTTCTTTAATTTAGGTTCGGAGATATAAACATCCAAAATGTTTACAAATTTCGTAGTGCTCCAATTTCAGTTAGATACTCCGGCTATAGACACACATAGTACTATGAACGAAATAAAATAAAATCTGTTGTCGCCAGCACATGACTTTCGCTATTGGTTGATATTCGCGTTCTTTTTATTACTTTCCCTGCAATACATGGTAATGTATAGGAAAAGTATTGGAATCATGCCGAAAATCGCAACTGGAGTTTTCGACGGATCTACACCTTTCGAGACCTCTAGAATACGAAAATACTATTTTTAGCGTGACGTCTGTGTGTGTGTCTGTCTGTGCAGATTTTTTATCCACTCTAACTAAAAAACTAATTAACCGAATTTCATAAAATTTGGTGGGAAAGTCACTTGGGTGAGATCCTGGAGCTGATTAGTTTTTAGTAGGATTCGTAAAAGCAGAACCTGCTTTTTTTTGCGGAATGGTCTGTAAAAATTTCATGTATCCACTCTAGCTAAAATACCAATTGACCAAATTTCACAAAATTTGGTAGATAAGTTACTTGTGAGATAATCTGGTGCTGATTAGATTTTGGTACGATTCGGAAAAGAACAACCTGTCTTTTTTTGCAAAATGGCCTGCAAAAATCATCAAAATCTAAATTAAAAAACTACGTATGCTCAAATATATCCATTAAATGCTTGTTTTATACGTTATTTTTAACGAAGAAAAGAATAAGACCAACTCCATTACACTAGGATTAGCTGTTCTCGAGATATTTTAGTTTTTTAGTTTTTTCTCTACGTTACCTTTGAAAATGAGTCCAGCTACCAAATGTGAACGAAAATTGAATTGAAAGTGAATTAAATTTAATTAAAATAAAGAGAACGTGTATATAAGTCTGCAGGGAAAATCATGTGCTGCCCACATCAGATTTTTTTTGTATAGGATAACAAATTCATTGATTTTGATATAGTTATAAGAAGCAAAGAGAAAATCTTTCGCTATTGATACAGAATCAAAATTTGTTAGCGTTTATGGAAATTTACGAGTCATTTTCAGGAACTTTTATAATATAAAACACATTGTTATTGTGAAATATCAACGGTTTCTAAATAAATTTGCTGTTCCTGCAATGAATGTTTGAGACGAGGTCCATAGCTCAACAGCCCAGGCACATCAAAATACCATATACAAGAGTAACCATCTTGCAAATGATGTTTTTCATCCTGAGTTGAAGCCGAGGCATATTTTTGATAAAATCACTTGCCAGGAAAATATCCGTGCTACGAGCACATGAATGATGGGGTGAAGGCAGTTATAGCCAGTGAACGAACGACTGAAGGAGGGCGACACACCGTTCAAGCCAAAACATCTTATCGGTTTCCACTGAGAGAGAAAGATGGAAATAGTTTATCGGCGCAGATATGGGAAATGACAGAGCGAGTGGTAATGAAAGAATTCCAAGCGAAATAAGAGGGATAGAAAAGTACAATAGAAGAAGAGTACTGGTGGCTGTCCATAAGGATAAAAGTCTGATGCAGGCAGCACATGATTTCCCCTACATATTCAAATTCATTTTTTGTTTATTTCTTTAATAATTCATTAAATTGGGTTTAATTGCACAAAATAAAATGCATAATTATTTAAAATTACACGGAATTTACACTTTTAATTCAATTTTTGTTTTCATTTGATAACTGAACGTATTTTCAAAACCGGCGTAGTGAAAATGAAAAAAACTGAAATGCGTTTCTTGAGATCTGTAGGGCTTAAAGTAATGGGGTTGGTCTTATTCCTTTTATTGTCAAAATTTACGTATAAAACGAGCATTTAATTGATACATTTAAGAATATGTAGTTTTTTTAGATTTTGATGGTATTTGCGGGCCATTTCGCAAAAAGGGGTAAGTTCTTTTCTTCCGAATTGTACCGAAATCTAATTAGCAAGAAGATGATAACCTGCAAGTGACTTATGTACGAAATTTTTCAAAATTTGGTCTATTAGTATTTTAGCTAGAGTGGATATATATATTTTTTGCGGATTATTTCACAAAAAATGGCGGGTTCTTTTTTCCTGATTCGTACCAAAATATAATACACACCAGGGTCACCCACAAGTAATGTATCTAAAAAATTTTATGAAATTTGGTCAATTAGTTTTTGAGTGGAGACATACATTGCACTCACAGATACACACACACACAGACACACGCACACACAGACACCACACACACACACACACTCACACACACACACACACACACACACACACACACACACACACACAGAGAGAGAGAGAGAGAGAGAGACATAGACGATACGCTAAAATTTTTTTTCGTGTTCTAGAAGTCCCAAGCGTGTAGTTCCTTCGAAAACTTCAGTTGTGATTTTTGCCATGATTCCAGTACTTTCTCTAATCATTACCATGCATTGCAGAGAAAGTAATATGCTGTGGGCAGCAGATGGTATTATTTGCAGAATCATGTCTTCTATTTTCAACAATATTTTAATGCACAAACTAACACATTTCATAAATATCTATTAGAAATTAAATCTATAATTTGCAACTTTAAAATAATTTCCATTTTCATTTGGAGAATTAGTGCATTTAAAAAACCAGCAATGACTCCAGTCAGATGGAGTGAAATCTCAAGTGAATAACGTCTTTTGAAATAAAACTAAAATAGAGTTCCGTAAGTTTTTCGTTATTTACTGTATCATTTGTTTCGTTTCAAGAGATATATGGACCTCTGTTAACTGAAATTAAATACATAATTAAAAGAACCTTATTTTTCATGTTTCGAGAAAATAGCAAGTCAGTTTAATCTTGCGTAGTAGATTTTATAGGATCTTATCAATGTGAAACTACAATATTTCGAAAACAAAGAATCTGATACCAAATCCAATTATATATTCTTATCGGGGCATTCAAAGAGATGTAAATTAGTTTCATATCTTGTCACAATTAGTTTTCTAAATATATGCATTATAATTTGTAAACGAGGAAGATTTTGAATTTTCTTTAATTTAGGTTCGGAGATATAAACATCCAAAATGTTTACAAATTTCGTAGTGCTCCAATTTCAGTTAGATACTCCGGCTATAGACACACATAGTACTATGAACGAAATAAAATAAAATCTGTTGTCGCCAGCACATGACTTTCGCTATTGGTTGATATTCGCGTTCTTTTTATTACTTTCCCTGCAATACATGGTAATGTATAGGAAAAGTATTGGAATCATGCCGAAAATTGCAACTCGAGTTTTCGACGGATCTACACGTTTCGAGACCTCTAGAATACGAAAAAACTATTTTTAGCGTGACGTCTGTGTGTCTGTCTGTACAGATTTTGTATCCACTCTAACTCAACTATTGGACCGAATTTCACAAAATTTGGTAGGTAAGTCACTTGTGGGCGAATCTGGTGCTGATTAGTTTAGGGTATGATTCGCGGTGAAAGAACCCGAATTTTTTTGCGAAATGATCCGCAGAAGCTTGTATCCATTCTAGCTGGAAAACTAATGGACCGAATTTTGCAAAAATCGGTTGCTAAGTCACTTGTAGGATATCCTGGTGCTGATTAGATTTTGGTATGATTCGGAAAAAATAACCTTCCTTTTTTGCGAAATGGCCCTCAAAAATCGTCAAAATCTAAAATAAATACATACGTATGTTCAAATATATCCATTAAATGCTTGTTTTATACGTAATTTTTAACGATGAAAAGAATAAGACCAACTCCATTGCACTAGGACTAGCCGTTCTCGAGATATTTTAGTTTTTTTATAGTTTCTCTACGCCACCTTTGAAAATAAGTTCACTTAATGAATGAGAACGAAAAGTGAATGAAAAGTGAATTAAATTTAATTAAAATAAAGGTAACGTGGATATAAGTCTGCAGGGAAAGTCTTGTGCTGCCCACATCAGATTTTTTCTTCAATGATTCATTACATTGAGTTTAATTGCACAAAATAACAACCATAATTATTTAAAATGACACCGAATTTGCACTTTTAATTCACTTTTCGTTTTCATTTGGTAGCTGAGCTTATTTTTTGATCTTATTCTTTTGATCTTTAAAAATTACGTATAAAACACGCATTTAGTTAATATATTTGAGCATACGTAGTTTTTTATTTTAGATTTTGACGATTTTTGAGGGTCATTTCGCAAAAGAAGACGGGTTCTTTTTCCGAATCATACTAAAATCTAATCAGGACCAGGGTAATCCACAAGTGACTTATCTACCAAATTTTGTAAAATTTGGTCCATGAGTTTTTGAGTTAGAGTGGAAACATGCATTGCAGAGACAGACACACACACGCAGGTGTCATGCTAAACCTAATTTTTCCTTATTCTAGAGGTCCCAAAACGTGTAGATCCGTCGAAAACTCGAGTTGCGATTTTCGACATGATTTCAATATTTCCCTCTAAATTATCATGTATTGTAGGGAAAGTAATAAATCTCTTAATATGAAGGGTCATAAATGAAGGATTTGTCTTGCTTTCATACCCTAATAAGAGGACCAAAAATGAAGTCCATAAAGAAGGTACTGTTTAATTGCAAAAATATTATTATTTCTCTACATAAAAGCGTCTGTCTGTTCACTATTTTTGCGCTAGAGAACTAACTCACTTCCTTTTTTTGTGAGAATTATTATAACATTTCAAGGAGAAACACTCCAAATATTAAAATTTCACGGCAAATTGTAAATTAAGTTTTTTATATTTCATATTTCGAACAAAGAAAGAATAAACAGATTGATTTATATAAGAATATATTTTCCGGTCATCCTTTCACACCCTTAGGCAATGCATTCGCGAGGTGGTGAAAAATGCGTTGAGGGATGGCCATTTTCTTGCATTTATATATCGTCCTTTTATGAGGCAGACGTCACTTCCTTTTCACTGCACATTACCTGTCCCCAAGGAAAAATGATATTCACAGGCAACCATTATTTAAAAGTCCGGATCATTTGACCTGGGAAACACGTTTGGTACCATTAGCGGTAATTTTGGCGAAATATCGCCAAATCGATGACTTTGGGAAATGTCTTGAATTCTGTATATTGGTTAATAATTTCCCATTCTGAGTAGGGTTTTTTTTCAATAACTTTTAACACAAATGGTACACAAAATAGTCATTGTTATCTCCGAGAAACTTATTGCTCACAGTTGACTGGAACCTTGTGATTTTTTTTATAGCACACTATAGTCAAATAGTACCGATAGCAACCTGCATTTTGTGTGATTTGATTAAGTAATAAATATCTACGTGACATGTCATGACTGTAAGAAACTCAAAAAGCTTCTAGTTGTCTACAACAATAGGATGGCTTTACTCAATTACTAGAAAAAGGTTCCAGAAGCTATAGTTTTGTGCACATATACGACTTGAAATTTTCTAAACTTCGTATAGTGTACGTCCTATGAGATCTATATGACTTTTGATTACGATTTCCTTCAGTTTACGTTATAAGATATGGATGTCCGCTGATGCAGTTTGACAGGAGTAGGTTATTTTTATACTATTACGTCGGTTAGCGTAATGATAGTTCTATCCCCAGACCCCGATGTAATTTCAATATTTTAATATACGAGCACTTGCAATCTGGCTGTATTCTTCTTCTTCGACGCTACTAGAAAGGTATAAGGTATCTGTTTGGACGGCCGGTAAGTGCCACCCAATTTAGAGCGGAACCCAGTGGGGAAGGTATCCACAGGAACCATACCCTCCTTCCTCTACCACCAACCTCTCGGACGGACTTACGGAACCACATGTTTAACGCGATCATACTCCGCGTGAACACTGCGGTAGTTTTGACAGTGGCGGGAATCAAACCCGGTCTGACCGAGTGCAATTCCCGCGCACTAACCACTGAAATCTCGCGCCCCAATCTGGCTGTTTTGTATCTATCTATTTTTAATTATACAGCCAAATACTGTATTGTTATTGTGTGCACACGAAATAAATTTCAGTTTAAATCCTGAATCGCCGTGTTATTGTTCTGGCCGTAAGGCACATGTGTCACTTAATCTAAATATTTGGAGTTATGTTATTTTGATTTAAACAGTCTGCACCACTCCCCGTACATATTCCAATCTGGCCGCCGCGAAGCGGCCATACTTTAGGGGTAGCTAACCATGTTGCGATAGTTGGCTATCTTTGTCTGAGATTTAAGCAGCTAACGTCACATTTGTGATCAACAGGTCACAGACTTCACAATCTTCATAAGTAACCAAACACACTCATGCAGGCATAATTTAAAAATTCGCTTTATTGATGTTCAGAGGTACACGAAACATGCAAATACTTCAATATACAATAATCAAATTCACAACACATTCTTACAATACTTTCATCATGTACTATTGCACCTCAGGGAAAGTGAAAGTGACGAGCTGGGATATCTTATCTGCCGATTTGCATGATAAGGAAAAATACTTATAGTTTGGAAATGAGAGAATGCACAAAGGAAAATCGTTCATCGGAGAAATTGCAAGGAAATATGTTCGGTAGGTCATGAAGGGATTCCAGGTAAAAAAATATGATGTGGGCAACACATGACTTTCCTTATATAATGTAATGAATTTACTACTTTTAGAGTAAACACGAAAGATCAATCATGCTTAAAGCATTGATTATGAAACACTTTCCAACTTCAATGCAATTTTATTTAAAAAAGTCGAAAATGCAATACATTCCTCGGTAATATTTTAAAACTTATCACGATAATACATTGATTTATTATATTTGAAAACTTAAACCTTCATTGAAAAAAATGAACTTCATTCAAAAGACGGCATTGAAATATAAATTGCGTGGATTAAATACCTCTAAAATGCAATACATTCCACGGTAATATTTTTAAATCTATCATAATACTACGATAATTTATTATATTTGAAAACTTCATCGAAAACAACTGAAATTAATTCAAATGACGTCATAGAAAAAATAACACGCCTGGATCTCTCTATAAAAGCAGGATTTCATTCATAACTTTCTCCATTTCATTCATCACAATACTATAATAATTTATTTTATTTAAAAACTTCATCGAAAACAACTGAAATTAATTCAAATGACGTCATAGAAAAAATAACACGCCTGGATCTCTCTATAAAAGCAGGATTTCATTCATAACTTTCTCCATTTCATTCATCACAATACTATAATAATTTATTTTATTTAAAAACTTCATCGAAAACAACTGAAATTAATTCAAATGACGTCATAGAAAAAATAACACGCCTGGATCTCTCTATAAAAGCAGGATTTCATTCATAACTTTCTCCATTTCATTCATCACAATACTATAATAATTTATTTTATTTAAAAATTAAGACCATGGAGCTACAATTCATAAACTTTATGCTTAAAACTTCATCGAAAAATATCGTCCTTCTGTTTATAAAATCAATTAATATTTCATTCATATCAGCCATGCAGACTCCATGGACTGAATTATTTTGCGTTAAACAAATACAGTAATTCTAATACAACTCATTCTACATATTTTGCTGTTTACATTTTACATAGGTGAAAAATAGGCTTAATTGTAGAAATAATCAAATTTGAATGAGAATTTAAACTCAAATATATTGTCATTGTGTTGTTTTAGTATGTAGATGCACAGAATTTAAGCAGAAATAAAGTAGTTTTAGGATGGATACAACACTCAATATGAATTAAAAAGAACTTTAAAAAATCACGAATTTGAAACAAGATGGATGCCATATCTCATTTTGAAGTGGGTCATGTGATCGTTTAATATCATGGTCACGTGATCGTTTCATATAAGATGTGTAATTATTATTTTAATTTTTATTTAAAAAACTACTGAATATATTTAGCTGAATTTTTTTTTATATATTTTATGGAACAATTTGACTATTACCTAAAATTTTCGAAGCAATTTGTGAATTTTAAATCCGCTTAAAAAATGTTAGAAAAATTAGGTCCCATAGGGCTCAATGTATTTCATTTTTTCAACCCGGGTTCAATCCAAAACTAATTGTGTGATATTATTCATTTATATTCCCATAGGTCCTACAGACCGTCTGAACAACATACTAAAATTTCATTTTGATTAAGTCATTTTTACGGCAGTTATCGTGCTAACGGACAGACAGACAGACAGACAGACAGACAGACAGACAGACAGACAGACAGAATGAACAAAGTCATAAACACTTTTCAACTTTGTTGTAAAGTGTTAAAAAATAGGTTTTTCTTATAGTAGATACTAATATTCTTTCCAAGATATTGAATTTTCGACAATTAGTCGTCATTTTCATTGATTTAGCGTCATTTTTATCCATTTGGCGAGATTTTCGTTAATTTGGCAACATTTCAAAATGTCGCCAAGTTGGGGACATTCCGCCAAATCCGTCGCCAAAATCTTGCCAAGCGTTATGGACGAAGAAATAAGTCGTTCTTACAGCAGATAAATGACTATTGGCGTTCAAATACAAATGTATTACTCAAAGTATCTTTTATCATGAATGGAAAGAGCTAGATCCACGAGAATGATGTCACCCAATTTATCGCATGGTATTACATATGAAAAGTGAAGATGTTTCTCAATAGGAAATATTTTTTTTTCATTTTATATGACTTTTTAATAATTTTTTTGAAAAATGTGCAATATCTCCAGAACGGCTCTAGTTAGCGTTCTAAAATTTATGTCAATCATTTTCTAATGAAAAATTACATAAGAAATGTCTATTTGTGTAACTTTATTAGTGGTCTTGATTTTTTGACGATTTTTTCAAAATTTTATTCGAAAATTTAAGGGGGTTTTGAGCATTCGATTACGTATAAAAACATAGGCTTCCAGTATTTACGGATTGTGATTTTTGTACCAAATTTGGTTAAAATCGGTCCATTCGTTCGTCAGTTACCGTCTCCACAGGCTCACTGACACACACACACACACACACACACACAGACATCACTTCAAAGATGTTTGATTCGTGATCAGGGATGCTTGAAACGTGCTCTCTCGTCGAAAACTCGCATTCGAATTTTCGACCCAGTCACAATACTTTCCTTATACATTATGTATATAAGGAAAGTAAAAATATAAGTGAGAGATTTTACTAGACTTCTAATACGTATAATTTAGATATATTAGTATGGCATCTTATGCGCTGATTTGCATGATAAGGAAAAGGTACTTATAGCTCGGAAATGAGGGGAACGGGCCAAGAAAAATCATTCATCGTAGAAAATGCCAGGAGATGCGTCGAGGAAATTATCAAAGGACTCCAAGCAAAAAAAAATAAGTGAGATACTTTACTAGACTACTCATACATCAAGATCCCTATTGTGTAGATATACTTGTATATCAGTATTATATCAGTATAAAAAATGTGATGTGGGCAGCACATGACTTTCCCTGCAGACTTAAATTTAATTTTTCTTTATTTCTTTAAGAACTCATTAATTTGAGTTTAATTGCATAAAATGATACTAAATTTGCATTTTTAATTAAATTTCTGCTTTTATTTAGTAATTGAACATTTTTCCAAAGGCGGCATAAAAAAATGCGAAAAATCTCAAATATCTCGAGAACGGTTAGTCCTAGAGAGTTGTTCTTATTCGTTTCCTTGTCAAAAATTGCTTATAAAACAAGCTTTTAATTGATATATTTGAACATACGTAGTCTCTTTTTAGATATTGGCGATTTTTGCGGTCCATTTCGTAAAAAAAGTCAGGTTGTTCTTTTCCGAATCGTATCAAAATCTAGTAAGCACCAGAGTATTCCACATGTGATTTGTCTACCAAATTTCGTGAAATTTGGTTAATTTGCATTTCAGCTAGAGTGAATACATGACATTTTTACGGGCCATTGCGCAAAAAAAGGCGGGTTCTCTTTTTCCGATTGTACCAAAAACTAATCAGCACCAGGGTCACATCTAAGGGTCTTACCAAATTTTATGAAATTCCGTCCATTAGTTTTTCAGTTAGAGTGGATACATACATTGCACAGACACACAGATACACAGACACACACATAGACAGACAGACAAACAGACACACACACAGACGTCACTCTAAAAATAGTTTTTTCATATTCTAGAGGTCTCGAAACGTGTAGATCCGTCAAAAACTCGAGTTGCGATTTTCGACATTATTCCAATACTTTCCCTATACTTTACCATGTATTGCAGGGAAAGTGAAAAAGGAAATATATCTTTAATGTGAGTAGCAAATCCACTTGCCTTACTCATATTCCATGCTAGCAGCGTACCCGTTCTTCATACAGAATATTTTTGCAAAAGCGCTAAAATTTCAGAATGGACAGAGAACTCTCAATATTTGAAATTTTTCTTTGAAAATCTGTAATAATTCTCACAAAAGAAAAAAGATGTGTTTTTCCATGCTAAAAAAAACAGATATAAGTACGACTTACAATTTTTAACACTTTCCAACATAGTGGAAATTGTGACTTTGTTCATTCTATCTGACTATTCGCACGATAACTGCAGGCAAAATGACTTTATCAAAACGAAATTTTAGTACTATGTTATTGAGACGGTCTGTGGGACATATGGGAATGCAAATGAATAATATCGCCCTATTAGTTTTGGATTGAACCTGGATTGAAAAAACGAAATACATTGAACCCTAAGGGACCTAATTTTTCAGACATTTCTTAAGCGAAGTTAAAATTCACAAACTGCTTCGATAATTATAGAAACATACACGATATCCTATAAAATATATAAAACAAATCTCAGCAAAGTATGTTTGGTAGTTTTTTAACACTCATATTATATGAAGAAATCACGTGACCCATTTCAAAATGAAATGTGGCATCCATCTTTTTCCCCAGTGTAAAAATCGTGATTTTTAAAGTTCTTTCAAATTTATATTTAGTGTTACGACCGTTCTAAAACTGCTCATACGATAAACTTGGATCATATCATGCGATGGATCAATATCATGCGATAAATTTGGTGACATCATTCTCGTGGATCTAGCTCGTTCCATTTATGAGAAAAGATACTTCGAAAAATACTTTCGTATTTGAACGCCAATAGTCATTTATCTTCTATGAGAATAACTTATTTCGCCGTCCATAAAGCTTGGTCAGATTTTGCGGAATGTCGCCAGCTTGGCGACTTTTCTAAATGTTGCCAAATTAACGAAAATCTCACCAAATGGATGAAAATGACGCTAAATCAATGAAAGTGACAACAAGTTGACGAAATTCAATATCTTGGAAAGATATAAGTATCTACTATAAGAAAAACCTGTGTTTTTTTACTGTAAAAGTAATAAATTCATTGCATTATATAAGGAAAGTCATGTGCTGTCCACATCAGAATACTAAATAAGTAATAATTTCTGTTTTTTAAAACATTTTCTGAAACTTGTAAGTTGAAGGAACTGATGGAAAAGATATCAAGGCCATTATGTGTTATAAAAGTTACTTGATCAGACTGTGTGTCGACCAGAGGGAACGAATTTATGACACTGCAATAAAGTTCAGTACCAATCAGTCTAGAGAAGAAACGCAACAAACCGGTAAAGAAAAAGCCAATTGCGAGGTTGCAATAAAATTAAGGAAGCTCACAGCTAGTTGCGCCAATACGGCAGAAAGAGGAGATAAAATGAAGTTTGCCTTAAGAAAGGAAGAACTTCTAAGTAAAACTAACGAATTAGACTTTTTAGACAGACGATAAAATGATTCTTAGTGGAGCAAACCTGAGTTCTGAATGAATAATATCAACACTATGAAATGATCTTCATCAAGATAAAAGTCATAATGCACTTTTGAAATAATTTCAGTGCACAAATTTTGATGGACCACAATATCGAATTGCCTATATTATATGTGTGTTTCGCAAATATCAATCAAAGATGCTAGTTCTCTACAACAGTAGACAAGGTAACCCAAGGCTCTTGAATCTTCAATACAAGTACAGTGACATTAAATATTTTATGACGAAATATGCTTTTAAAATAATATGCAGATTTTGAGATTCTGTGAATGATTAATTCCTTTTTTACAACTTTTTATTAACACTTTTCAACATAGTTGAAAAGTGTTTATGACTTTGTTTATTCTGTCTGTCTGTCTGTCTGTTCGCACGATAACTGTCGTAAAATGACTTTATCTAAATGAAATTTTAGTATGTTGTTGAGACGGTCTTTGAGATATATGGGAATATAAATGAATAATATCACTCAATTAGTTTTGGATTTAAGCCGGGTTGATAGACTGAAATACATTGAACTCTATGAGACTTAATTTTTCAAACAAATTTTAAAAGAAGTTAAAATTCATAAATTGCTTTGAAAGCTTTAGGAAATATTCAAATTATCACATAAAATGTATAAATAAAATTTCAGCAAAATATGTTCTTTAATTTTTTAAATAAAAATTAAAATAATAATCACACCCATATAATATGAATAGATCACGTGACCCACTTCAGAATAAAATATGACATCCATCTTTATTTCCCAGTGTAAAAGTAGTGATTTTTAAAGTTCTTTTAAATTCATATTTAGTGTTGCATCCATCCTAAAACCCCTTTATTTTTAAATATTTTCTGTGCATCTAAATTTTGTACCCACGCAATTACAATATTTTTTAGTTTAAATGATCATCAAACTTTGATTATTTCTACAACGAAGCCTAATTTTAATGGATGGAGTATGTAAATAAGTGATTGTAAGATGAGTTGTATAGGAATTGCTAACATTTTTTCGCGCAAAATTACTTAACTCTGGAGTTTGGAATAAAATTGTATGAATAAAATAGTCACTACTTTTACATAGAGAGCCAGATTGTTTATATGTCGATGACGTCATTTGAATGAAGTTCATAAATTGAATAAAGTTCAGTTTTAAGTTCTCAAATATAAATTATTATAGTACTGTGATAATTTAAAATATGTTATCGCTGAATGTATCGCATTTTAGAGATGTTTAAATAAAATTGCATTTCAGTTGGAAAGTGTTTCATAATCAATGTTTATGCTTGATCGATCTTTTTTGTTTAACTTGATCCGGTGTTTGTTAGTGCGATTCAAATCTTTGAAACAATTTACTATTTAGGCTCCATTGATCAATGTAACACGAACTTTGGTAGGTCGTTATCTTTTTATTTTATTTTTTGGTTTTGAATCTTATTTGGCTAGTACGTCTTAGGGCCGCCGTAGAAATGTAGTCGTTTTCTGAAAATAATTTGAAAACCAGAGCAGTTAGAAGTTCAAATTTAGCATGTCGTTGTATTTTAGGATATATTTTAATTATATGCATTTTGAAACTTATATGGTTAGTCCATCCTGAGCCCTTTTCAGGAATGTATTTGTTTTTAACACTTTCCAACATAGTTGCAAAGTGTTTATGACTTTGTTCATTCTATTTGTCTGCCTGTCTGTTCGCACGATAACTGCAGTAAAAATGACCGTCGCAACAAAATCAAAATGACATTTTAGTATGTTGTTGAGACGATCTGTGGGATATATGGGAATGGAAATGAATAATGTCATCCAATTAGCTTCGGATTCATATCGGGTTGAATACTTTGAACCTTATGGGACATAATTTTTTAAACATTTAAGCTGAGTTAAATTAAAGTAATTAAATGCTCCATATTTTTCTAAAAATGAAAATTTTAAAATAAATTTTGAAAGACTCATTTTAAATTTCAAATGAATTTTAATTTTGATGATTGTTTAAATAAATAATTTTGAATTTCAACCAATCGTGTTATTCTTTGGACTCCGAAATTAATGTTCTGTATTTTAATAAATTTTAGGTGCAGAAAATAAACGTGTATTTGTAGAATAATTAACGCAATGCGAATAATACTTATCATTATATTTCGGTGCCTTTAAAATTAGTTTCCAAATCTAGTTTTCTAACATAATTGGTATTACGTTAATTTTAGTTTTGCATATTTAAACATGAAATTTCATAGCGAAATATGCATCTTTTTTTAGTTACCTTATCCACACGTCAGTGACATGTATTACACAAAAGCATATTTTTACTAAAGTGTTTCAAATGTGCTTAGCGGCCTTTGAAACGTATTTTTCCATTAAAATCATCACGCAATAAAACATTTTCAAGAAAGCAGTACTATCTCTTTGCAATAGGATGAGAAAGCAACTAAAGTAGGATAAAAAAATATCTGTTGATGATCCAAGGGCAAAAGAGCCTTGAAACCGACATATTTTGAAAGAATATATATGAAACGACAAGATGACACTAAT
This sequence comes from Amaurobius ferox, assembly GCA_951213105.1. Taxonomy (NCBI): domain Eukaryota; kingdom Metazoa; phylum Arthropoda; class Arachnida; order Araneae; family Amaurobiidae; genus Amaurobius; species Amaurobius ferox. Next base: position 157,777,770 of record OX578136.1, read on the forward strand.
CCTATAATTTGGTCTTTTTTGCGCACGAAATTGTGAGAGAAAGCAAAAAAATATATATATGGAAGATATCCAAGTCTTTCTATGGAAGAACATAAAATGCTATTTATCAGAAGAGATTTTTTCCAGATATCATAACTTGTAGGTCGCAGGAGGCGAAATATGCTTTTGAAAGTACGAGCACAATTTTTTTTCAAATTTAAAAAAATATGATGTGTACAGCACATAACTTTTTCTATATGATGTAATGACTTTATTTTTTTCACAGCAAATATCCACAGCACAATGTTCTTATCATTGAATTAATACCACGTAAATTGAAATTGGATGATTTTGGTAACTTACCAGTCTAAGCAGAATGTCTTATTCATACTTACGTGCAAAGCCTTCATTAAAATGCAATTAACATTTAATTAAAATCCCGTGATATAACTGATTTTTGACGAATTCTTTAGCGTCAAAATATAAAACTACTACAAAATGTAATTATCTCATTAAGGGAAAGAACCAGATTGACGAAAATGATGCTAACAAATTTGTTGCATAATATTGCGTATGGGAATTGAACATATTTGATCATACAACTTTTTTCAATTTTACGTAATTTTTCGAAAAAAAAGACTAATTTGAAAAATTTACAGAATCGCGCGTTCTCATACTAGCGTTCTAAAGTATATGTTATTCACTTTATAATGAAATATTACGTATGAAATAAATCTATTTGTTATTATCAAAGGTAGTTATGTTTTAAAGATTTTTTCAAAATTTCATTCGAAAATTAGAGAAGTGTGTGTGTGTAGGGGGGGGGGGTTCGAACATTCAACTGATTTTAAATTCAATAAGGTTTCTGTATTCATTGATTCTAATAATCGCACCAAATGACGTTCGAAACGCTGCTTTCGTTTGTGAGATATCGTATCCACAAACTCACAAATACACACACTAATATACACACACACATTAACACACACAATAACAGACACACACCAACACACATACTAACACACGCGCACACTAATGTATGACCGACCACTCAAATAGCGGCTGTAAACCCTAGGGTCAGTGGAGTGGTCTGGATGTTTGGCACACTGGATGTTTGGACCATACACACACATACACTAACATACATACACACACATTAACATACACACACATACACTAACATAAATACACACACACACACTGACTACCCACAGATATCACTTCAGAAAACGTTCGATTCGAGTTTAGAGATGCTTAAAATTTGCTTTTCCGTCAAAAATTCTAATTCTAATTTACGACCCCGTCACACTTCCTTCCTATACATTATGCTAGGTATGTAGGGAAAGTAGGAAGCACATATCCTTCTAAAGCATTCGGCTAAAAAATTGAAAAGAAAAACTTCAGTCTACAACATATTACGCTGGTATCGGAGACCGGTATTGAGGTTAAATTTCGTAGTATTGTGATACAGGCATGGATATTGAAATACAAGTATTTTCTATTATGGGGTTTTCATAATTATCAATTTGTCAGAATGAAAATTCAACTGTTATTCTTTTCTGATCTTTATTTTCCCCAATGTTCTTATTAACAAAGAGCTTCTTCCCTGCTCGCCAACCACAAGGAGCACTTTTGTTCTTATAATAATTTGCACAAATATTGACATTTGGTTTACACTTTTCCAATAGCGAAATTCACTGCATTTATACAAACTCCAGAAATTATATCTGTTGAACATATTTCTGACATCCTACCAGCTGCTCCTTAGAGTGTTTTCTAATTTCATTCTCAGTGCGATAAGATTGTTTTTCTTTTGGTGGCATTTTATAATAATAAGGAACCGAAACTTATCTGTATAATCAGTTTATAAACAGTTTATAAATTGCTGGTCATCATGACAAATTAGTTTTAGTAATTACTTTATTTAATTGTTTATAAGTGTGAGACCAGAAATAGATCTCACACGAAGTGCTGTGTTTGTGAGACACTTTTATGTACAAATTTATGGTGTCTGAAACGACAAAAATACGTCCAGTCAAAAAGACGCCAGGGTTTACAACATGTGAACCCAAAGGTCAACTGAAACCATAAATTAGGGGACTCAAGCCAAGGGGTCGAACGAACTCTTAAAATAATGTAAAGAACGGCATTGGATGGAATGCTAGCCAATACAGATGAAGCTTGTTGCGTCACACTGGATGCTACAAATGAAAGCAAGGGGTAAGTGACACCCCCGAAAAGGAGAGAACCACACCCTGTGACCTAAGGCCGCTGATCAACGACTGGAGCAGTGATGGTAGAATACGACTTAGATAACTTCGAAACGATGACTTGTTCTGACACTTGCCCGACATTATAACATAACGACGACTAGAAATGTAGAGTGCTCCGTAGATATTAAAAAATAAAGGAGATCTATTGATTTTTGTGAGTGCAATCAGAGTACGAGAAGGAGCCACACACCTAGAGTTATGGCGAGTACGAATATCTGATGCCAGCATTTTGATATATGATCAAAGTCCAAGACAGCCTTGAAGGTATGTGCCCATTGAAAATTATATCTGGTCCTAACTACTATTTAGGCTGTTCCGTACTGGTCGCATATGTCCCCTCTTCGGAAATAATATAATTAAATTTTGTAATTGAATAGTTAAAGATTTATGTTTGTTAATAAATGCTAATGTTAATGTTAAATTGGTGTAATCCTTTTAGTATTATATTAATTAATAATTCCTTTACAGGACTCACACAGAGGTTAAATAATTGGAGTGTTATTGCAAAAAACAACGCACAACCTTAAGAAATTTAATATTAAAAGTATAACTTTAAATTATTACTTATCTTTTATAATCTCTTTCCCACAATAAGAGCTAGTAAAAAAATATACAATTGTTAACTGCATTAATAATTACGTTTCAACAGTAACTGTTCTTAACAATCATGGTTGCGTAACTGTGTTTATAAGAATTAACAGTAAGGTATAAATAACACTGCTAACTGCATTGATAATGATATTGGGATTATTATTTTTCATGTCAATCGTAGTTGTGAAGCGGTCTTAAGTAATGAACAATAGAACACTGTTCAGACCTCAGCCATCTTTGTAACGTTTTTTCCAGCCACCCATCTCAGAGAATTCGGAAATTAGCTCAACTCATCTAATCTTTGCCCATACCGCCAATGCTAAATTAAAAAATCTGATGTGGGCAACACATGACTTTCCTTATATAATGTAATGAATTTACTACTGTTACAGTAAAAAAAATAGGTTTTTCTTATAGTAGATACTAATATTCTTTCCAAGATATTGAAATTTCGACAATTAGTGGTCATTTTCATTGATTTAGCGTCATTTTTATCCATTTGGCGAGATTTTCGTTAATTTGGCAGCATTTCAAAAAGTCGCCAAGTTGGCGACATTCCGCCAATTTTGTCGCCAAAATCTCGCCAAGCGTTATGGACGAAGAAATAAGTTATTCTTACAGCAGATAAATGATTATCGGCGTTCAAATACAAAAGTATTACTCAAAGTATCTTTTTTCATGAATGGAACAAGCTAGATCTACGAGAATGATGTCACCCAATTTATCGCATGGTATTACATATGAAAAGTGAACATGTTTCTCAACAAGATTTTTTTTCAATTTTATATGACTATCAATTTTATATGATTTTATATGACGGTTCATGTTAGCGTTCTAAAATTTATGTCAATCGTTTTCTAATAAAAAATTACATAAGAAATGTTTATTTGCGTAACTTTATTAGTGGTTTTGATTTTTTGACGATTTTTTCAAATTTTCATTCGAAAGTTTAGGGGGGGTTCTGAACATTCGATTGCGTATAAAAACAATAGGCTTCCAGTGTTTACGGATTGTGATTTTTGTACCAAATTTGGTTCGAATCGGTCCATTCGTTCGTCAGTTATCGTCTCCACAGACCCACTGACACACACACACACACATACTTTCACACACACACACACACACACACACACAGACATCACTTCAAAAATGTTTGATTCGTGATCAGGGATGCTTGAAACGTGCTCTCCCATCGAAAACTCGAATTCGAATTTTCGACCCCGTCACAATACTTTCCTTATACATTATGTATATAAGGAAAGTAATATTAATTAACATTTATGTAACTAAAGCTTAAATCAAAACCATAAAGTCGTCTTGCATATCTATGAGTTTATATTAGAGCATATCTATGAGAGTATATATTAGAGCATATTATGCATATCTGTGAGTTTATATCTATGTGTTTATATGCATAACATTCCAGAACTGTGCGTTATCATGTCCGTTCGCAATACAGGGGCAAAAAATTGCAAATTTGCAATTTTTACTTTCCTTATATACATAATGTATAAGGAAAGTATTGTGACGGGGTCGAAAATTCGAATTCGAGTTTTCGACGGGTGAGAACGTTTCAAGCATCCCTGATCACGAATCAAACATTTTTGAAGTGATGTCTGTGTCTGTGTGTGTCAGTGAGTCTGTGGAGGCGATAACTGACGAACGAATGGACCGATTCGAACAAAATGTGATACAAAAATCACAATCCGTAAACACTGGAAGCCTATTGTTTTTATACGCAATCGAATATTCAGAACTCCCTAAATTTTCGAGAGAAATTTTGAAAAAATCGTCAAAAATCAAAACCGCTAATAAAGTTACGCAAATAGGCATTTCTTATGTAATTTTTCATTAGAAAACGTTTGGCATAAATTTTAGAACGCTAACATGAACCGTTTTCGAGATTTTGCATATTTTTCAAAAAAATTATCAAAAAGTCATATAAAATGAAAAAAAAATATTTCCTATTGAGAAACATGTTCACTTTTCATATGTAATACCATACGATAAATTTAGTGACATCATTCTCATGGATCTAGCTCATTCCATTCATGAAAAAAGATACTTTGAGTAATACGTTTGTATTTGAACACCAATAATCGTCTGCTGTAAGAATAACATATTTCTTCGTCCATAACGCTTGGCGAGATTTTGGCGACGAATTTGGCGGAATGTCGCCAACTTGGCGACTTTTTGAAATGTTGCCAAATTAAGGAAAATCTCGCCAAATGGATAAAAATGACGCTAAATCAATGAAAATGTCGACTAATTGTCGAAAATTCAATATCTTGGAAGGAATATTAGTATCTACTATAAGAAAAACATTTTTTTTACTGTAAAAGTAGTAAATTCATTACATTATATAAGGAAAGTCATGTGTTGCCCACATCAGATTTTGAGAAACATGTTCACTTTTCATATGTAATACCATGCAAAAAATTGGGTGACATCATTCTCGTGGATTTAGCTCGTTCCATTCATGAAAAAGATACTTTGAGTAATACTTTTGTATTTCAACGTCAATAGTCATTTATCTACTGTAAGAATAACTTATTTCTTCATCCATAACGCTTGGCGAGATTTATGCGACGAATTTGGTGGAATGTCGCCAATTTGGCGACTTTTTTAAATGTTGCTAAATTAACAAAAAACTCGCCAAATGGATAAAAATGACGCTAAATCAATGACAACTCATTGATGATGACGACATGGAAAATGCCGACTCATTGAAGAAAATTCAATATCTTGGAAAGAATACAAATAACTACTATAAAAATTATCAATTTTTTTACTGTAAAAGTAGTAAATTCATTGCATTATAATAGGAAAGTCATGTGCTGCCCACATCAGATTTTTTTTAATATAGAAAGGCAATGAAAGAATTACTGCGACTCATTGCATTATTCTGTTAAGTGACAATGCATTATATTATTTTTTTTATATTTACTCTTTCCACTTCTTCTGTTAATTAGGAACTAATCTCAATTCATCCAATTTATATGTTGAGGAAAAATATACTGACTTTTATCACTATTTCTCTGTAATTAAGCATATTAATATATATATTCATTTCGCTTCCCGACGTGTGGGATAAAATTCCTAAAAATGCATCTGAAATTTAATTCCTAGAACTGAAAATTCTTCTTTTATTTAAATTTTCGATGCTATCAGTTTCATCATTCCTTTCTGTGAAATCTGCTTGTTTTGTGAGGATGGAAACCTAATACGTAGAGATATTCTATAGCAACTTATAAAACGAAATTTAAAATATAATATAGATTATGCATAAAATGTATTTTTACATCCTTTTCTTATATAAATTGGAGAGAGAAAAGAAAATCATTTGTTGTATAAAAGCGTTTGAATTAATTCCGTCGCTAAGCAACATTATATCATTTTCTTCAGATAAAGTTTCAGGAAATAATCGTCTAGGCTATTTCTATCGACATATTTCTTAGTAATATCTCGATAACTCCCGAGTCTACGAACCCGAAGCGTGAATGAGGCTAAACGTAGTGTTTTTGAAAATAACAACATGAAATTTGAAAAAGCAGTCAATAACTGTGATTATGTACTGGTAATTAATTTTATATAGACTGGTCAATATACCCGCCGTTGCTCGTGATTCGAAATATGAGTGAGAAAATTCTAAGTGCATTTTGTATTGCTTTTAAACATTAACTAGGCTGTGGATGAACTCGACTTTCTCATACCAGAATTCATTTTTGTAGCTTATATTTTTTCAAATTTTACAAGGAAAATTTTGAGAAATTGGTATCATGGGTTCAGATGGTTGCAATTATAGAGTGTTACCTTTCACTTTAAAGGGCTTGAAAATATCTTTCGATTGATTCCATATTTGACAATGTATTCCCCAAGCCGGGGGGGGGGGTAACTTGCTCCCCGAGGGGAGCTAATGATCTCACGAATAAAAAAAATGTATCGAGGCTATTTTTACTTTCCTTATATACATAATGTATAAGGAAAGTATTGTAACGGGGTCGAAAATTAGAAGTCGAGTTTTCGACGGGAGAGCACGTTTCAAGCATCCCTGATCACGAATCGAACATTTTTGAGGTGATGTCTGTGTGTGTGTGTGTATCTGTCAGTGAGGCTGGAGACGATAACTGACGAATGAATAGATCGATTCGAACGAAATTTGGTACAAAAATCACAATCCGTAAATAATGGAAGTCTATTGTTTTTAAACGCCATCGAATGTTCAGAACCTTCTTAAATTTTCGAGTGAAATTTTGAAAAAATCATCAAAAAATCAAAACCTTTAATAATGTTACGCAAATAGACATTTCTTATGTAATTTTTTCCTTAGAAAACGATTGACATAAACTATAAAACGCTAGTATTAACCGTTCTCGAGATATTGCACATTTTTCAAATAAATGTATTAAAAAATCCAGTAAAACAAAAAAAATATTAACTAAGAAACATGTTCACTTTTTATATGTAATGTCATTCCATAAATTTGGTGATATCATTCTCGTGGATCTAACTAGTTCCATTCACGAAAAAAGATGCTTTGAGTAATACTTTTGTATTTGAACGCCAATAGTCATTTATCTGCTGTAAGAATAACTTATTTCTCCATCCATAACACCTGGCGAGATTTTGGCGACGAATTTGTCGGAATATCGCCAACTTGACGACTTTTTTAAATGTTGCCAAATTAGCGGAAATTTCGCCAAATGGATAAAAATGACGCTACATCAATAAAAATGACAACTCATTGAAGAAAATTCAATATCTTGGAAAGAATATAAGTATCTACTATAAGAATAACATTTTTTAACTGTAAAAGTAGTAAATTCATTGCATTATATAAGGAAAGTCATGGGCTGCCCACATCAGATTTTTGACATTAGTGATTGAAACTCTAAAGTATTGTGCTCATTGAGCCATAAATAAACATTTTATGCGTGATTACGTCAAATTTTGTCCTTTGCTGTCATATTTAAAAAATATAAATTTTCAAAAGTATTTCGAAGTTTTCGCTCGAATTTAAAACATTTCTATCTAGATCAAAGCGGGATGTAAAATTTCGTGAAAATCCATTAATATTTGTGACCATAAGAAAGTCAAGAAATCGACTACAAACATATATACATACAGGCAAACAGACTTTCCGCCAGACAAACAAACAAACTATTATTCCTTGTATCCGTCATTTGGAGGCATGTAGATGGAACTGTATATACTTTACGACAGAGCATTTTATCAGGACAGAGCAATCTCTCCGTTGTTTGGAAGCGCTTGCTATTGCGTAAGTGTCAGTTAAAGAAGTTTTACTGCTGTTTACGGCTTGGGAATGAACGACAAGGACGACGACACCACCCTTAGCATCTATTTAATCGGCCGCTGCTCTTTGGGTAAAAGGCAGAAAATCGTTTATCGTCACAGGAAACGACAAAGAGGATGGTAATGAAAGAATTCTATGAGAAATATGCTGAGAAAAAGTGAGATAAAAATACTGTCTGCGATCGAGGGAAAGAAAAGGTTCTGAAAAGAGAACATTTTGCGGAGCTGAAAGCAGAAAATGGCGCTCAATACTACAATTTGCTCATTTTTTGCTTTCAAAAGGGCCAGAGGTAAAAAATGAGGAGATTTATTGCTGAAAGTAATCGAAGTCTTTTAACGTAAGGAATTAAAAAAAATGTGAATTTTCCGAAGAGACTTTTTCATTTTGTCTGTTTAAGATTACTGACTATTCGTTAAGATCGTCTGCAATTTGAAGAGTTTTTTTAGAAGCCAATCAAATACTGGAATGGCGTAAGAGCGTACAATAGCATAATTTAAATACAAATGTACCTAATATATACTATGAATGGGACGACAAAAACATATGTGGGACAACTTTTCTTTTTCCAATGGCCAGACATTGACTCTTTCATCTTCGCCTATACATCGGCCAGAACAGTGAACCTCTTAACCGTCAAAGACGTTGCCCCAGCGCACCAGTGGGGGGTGTGAACACATTGCGCCCAACAACACAAACATCCCTGTCTTACGTGGGACTCGAAGCCACAACGTGGTGGCCGATCAATCGCTGAAAACGCTCGCCTTGACCGTTTGGCCACCACGTCGACTGAAATGAGCCAACAGTACGCGGTGTTCCCAGGTGGTCACCCACCCAAGTACTAACCGCGCCCGATGCTGCTTAACTTCGGTGATCTAACGAGAACCGGTGTTTTCAGCACGGTAGAGCCGTTGGCTTATCTGGGACAACCATAAAGAAATAATTCTTATGACCCAATCTCGTTCAAAAGTGATTGTTTAGTTAAATATTGGGTTAACACAATTGATTTTTATATCGTTCTTCAATTTTCTAAGAAAGTTAAGAAACTTATTTTGACCAAACTATCCGAAAACCAATTGGTCGCTTACTTCACAGGCTGAAATAATCGTAGCCCTTAACTCCATTTGATCAATTTGTTAGAAACGCAGCGGATTGGCAGACAGACATACATCAGTGAGAAAATGGTTGATTCGTATTCAGGGATGTTCTTAATGTGTAGATCCATCTAAACCCAAAGTTCAGCTTTTTAACCTTATCTCAATACTTGTTATTTACATATACTATGTATTGTAGATAAAGTAAAATTGGCAAATTAAGAAGTCGAATTGGTAGTATAGGCAGGTGCAAATATCAACCCCGAAATAGGAGGAGGAGAATGTAATTCTTCAATTCTACTTAGTTTAGAGAGAAAAAACTCATTTAATGATTGAGAAGGTCTGATTTCTGCTTCCGTTAGATTTGCGCAACTCAAAATCACCAATTGTGAGATTAAATCACCTCTTCTAAAAACGCAGCATCAGCATGTCAGAGCACAAAATGCAATCCCGAGAGCCGAAAAAACCTATTACTATTAACTCTATCATGCTGAATCCAAATCTGAGTTTTTCAAATTAACTCATATATATGGAGAAATAGCCTCTCAAAATTTAGCCGTTTTAGCTATTTTTGCGTTTGTAATCTCAGGCCAAGGCGTTGTCACAACAAGATGCAATTTCAGGGTCATAAAACTGAAAGGAAAACTGTATTCAGCTCATAGAGTTAGAGGTGAGACCACCCTCCATGATTCAGCTGAATTGAAAGTTAATAGTGAGAGGCCATACCAATTTAAAAATTCAGAACCATGGTGTTAGAGATATTTGCTTCGTTTATCTTCAGATTCATGTTTTAAACAATGCAATTATTTTTATAGATAAATTAGTTGGAGCCAATGAGCTTATATACACTGACTTCCAAAAGTTAAGCACGCACTGCAAATTTTCATTTTTCGAAAGCGTATTTGAATTTGAGTGGCTGAAAATCGCTGCAGATGTAAATGGCAGTATGCAAATATCGTATGTTACAGCAAATCACGATTGACTGTCCGGATATATGCTAATTAGCAGTCGTTGAAGACGCCAGCATTCTGAACGGTTTGAGGAGATGCATGAAGGGTTTGAGGAGGTGCATTTTAAGGAGGTGCTGATACGAAGTGCTTATAACTTTTGTAGGATTGTTTTTGATGATATTCGTGTTTCTATGGCTGAAAGAAGACGAATGACAGATAGTGAACACTGGCATGCTGTTGGACGCATTGAAGCAGGACAGTCAATCAAAGATGTCGCTATTTTCTTAGGCGTTGATCATTCGGTAATTTCTCGATTATGGAAACAAGTCAAACAGTTGTCCAGAGACATATGCCCGGTCGTCCAAGGGTTACCACCTCCTCTGATGATCGGTATATTGCTATAGTAGTCAAGAGGAATCGATGATCGATCTCCATAACTGTTACATTCATGGTTACAGTGGCACTTGGTATGACAATAGCTGCTAATACTGTGCGCCGAAGGCTCCACTGTACGCCCAAGTACCACGTTTTTGTGTTCCACTAAATGTCCAAGCCAGAGGGCCAAGATTAAAGTGGTGTCGTCAACATGTCAATTGGACTGTCTCAGATTAGTGCACCGTCCTGTGTTTAAGGAAGAGTTCATATTTGCCCTGGAATCAGATGATGAGGGTGTAAAGGTCTGGAGAGAACGATGCACATGCAATCAGGCCAAGAACATTATCGAACATCACGCATTCAGAGGTGGCAGCGTCATGGTGTAGGCTGGAATTTCAATGGGATATCGCCCAGTAGTGCACTTCTTTAAAAGCGGTTCTGTGACGGCTGCGCGGTATCGGGATGAAGTCCTAGACCCAATTGCGGGACTCTATGCTGCAGCAGTTGGTCCTGATGTCTTCCTTATGGACGATAATGCCCGTCCCCATCGAGCTAACCTTTTTGACGAATACCTGGAAAGTGAGGGCATTTCTCGTATGGAGTGGCCGGCGTATTCTCCCGACCTTAATCCCATTGAAAACCTTTGGGATGCCCTCGGGAGTGCTGTCTCTGCACGTTCACCTCCTCCAGCCAGTTTGAGAGAGTTGGAAACTGCTCTATTGGAGGAATGACCATTGCTCGTATCTGCGATGGCTGATCACCTCACTGAAAGCAGGGAAAATCGTTGCAAAGTTTGTGTGAAGGTCCAGGGTGGTCACATGCCATATTAACGTAAGTTTTGTTTAACGTAAGTAAGAATCTCCTCCAAGGCAGATGTCTTAAGTTCTGCGGTGTTTAACCACGGTTACAGCAACACACCAATTAAGAAGCTATAGACAATGGCCTCGATCGGTCGTTCAAATAGTTGCTCAAGTCCTCTGGATGAGTCGGACGGCCTGGGTTTTCCACACTTGCCTCGACAATATTCGGTCACTAATTTGGCAGTCCATGCCTCCTCCTTTATGCAACACTTTTCGGTACCGGGCTTATCATCAAAGGCGTGTATTTTACCGTTCCCTTGAATCAAAGCATATTTAACTGCACCTATAAAATACCTGGAGCCCATTACGCTAAAATCTCACGTATTCAAAAGATCCTCGCTTCGTAACTTCGTCCACTTAGTTATGACATATTCGTTAAGATATGTACACACTTATGAACTCAAAACCATTTGAACATGCCTTTATTTTTTTTATGCGTTAACAGTGTTTCAGCATAAAAAAAAATATTTCTGGTATACAACACGCATTTGATTTCACATTTCAATTTTCATAAATAGATGTAAATAAAAAAATCTGATGTGGGCAGCACATGCATTTCCTTTGCAATGAATTTACTACTTTTACAATAAAAAAAAATAGGTTATTTTTTTAGTAGATACTTATGTTCTTTCCAAGATATTGAATTTTCGTCAATTAGTCGACATTTTCATTGATTTAGTGTCATTTTAATCCATTTGGCGAAATTTTTGTTAATTTGACAATATTTGAAAAGTCGCCAAGTTGGCGACATTCCACTAAATTCATCGCCAAAATTTCACCAAGCGTTATAGATAGAGAAATAAGTTATTTTTATAGAAGATAAATGTCTATTGGCGTTCAAATACAAAATAATTACTCAAAGTATCTTTTCTGATGAATAGAACGATCTACATCCACGAGAATGATGTCACCCAATTTATCGCATGATATTACATGGGAACAGTGAACATGTTTCTCAACAGTTAATATAATTTTTTTTAATTTATGGGATTTTTTGATGTATTTATTTGAAAAATGTGCAATATCTCGAGTACGGTTCATGCTGGCGATCTAAAGTTTATGAAAAATCTTTTTCTAAGGAAAAATTCCATAACAAATGTTTATTTTCGGAACTTTATTAAATGTTTTGATTTGTTTATATGTTTTTCAAAATTTCACTCCGAAATTTAGGGGGTTCTGACGATTCGATTGTGTTTAAAAACATTAGGCTTCCAGTATTCATAGATTGATATTTTTGTATCAAATTTCATTCGAATCGCTCCATTTGTTCGTGAGATATCGTCTCCACAGACTCATTGACACACGCACACACACAAACAAACATCACCTCAAAAATGTTCGATTCGTGATCAAGGATGCTTGAAACGTGCTCTCTCGTCGAAAACTCGAATTCGAATTTTCGATTCCGTCAATACATTCCCTATACATTATACTATGTATATAAGGAACATACAAAATTCCACGAAACTAATTGGAAAAAACTGAAGTAGAATAAAAAAAATACTATCTGAGAAAAATACTATATCGAGAGAATTTAAAGTACGGAATTAAAGTACATTTTGAAGTACGAAATGGTACTGAATACTACGGTTTTTCATTTTTTACTCATGAAATAGCTAGAGGTACAAAATGAGGTGATATATTTTCAAAAGAAATAGAACTGTTTTAAAGTAAGAAATTAAAAGAATGTGATTTCCCATGCGGTCTTTTTACAGTCTGTCTGGATTGCAGGATTCAGAAGTCAATCATGAAATTGAAATAGTGTTAAAACTGCAATACCGTAATTTAAATGGATAAAAAGTTAGAAAATGATTTCAGAGAAGGTTCTTTTATTCATTCAATTAATCTAGACGTGACAGTACGATGTTGACTGGTAATTTACTCAGCGGTTCTTTATAATTGAAGTAGTTCTTATTCATTACGAAGACAAATTACAGTCAGCAATTTGCTGAGCCAATCGATAAACAAATTGCTGAAGTAATGCACTTGGTAATGATTAGATATTGATGCAATTGAAATGATCCTTACTTTTGAGATTAATTGAATAAATGAGTGCTGCTAAATGCTAATTAATTCTCTACCAGAAAACAACTTTTATATTATCTACTGACAACTGGAGTACTAGTGCTTGCAGGTAACAACTAATAAGTAGAGATGAAATTATTCAACAAGACTAAAACCGGTTCACCAGTCCTGCATTGGGAGTTTCATTGAAGAAAACCAGTGCATTTATTTGTTCAAAACACGTTGCTTCAAGAACATTTGTCGGAAATGTTCTTTTTTTGAAGCATGACGTGACTAAAAGTGGATCCAAACTGTGAGACCAGGAGACACCATATGCAGATGTTGATGTTTGCGATGAGACACAGCGCAGATATTTAGTCACCGTTTTTGACAGTCTAGGCCCGAAATGTTATGATCCCAATAGATACACGTCACACAAATTGCAGGCGTGGTTGGGGTATAAAAGAGTATCCTAGGGCCAAGACTTAAACCAAGCTTCATTGTAAATTAAAAGAACAAATGATGCAAAGATGCAACCTCGCACTGAGGAGCAGCCAATGAGGACAAGGAGGGCGTATCTTAACCCAAGGTCAAATGATGATGCGGCTGAAAGAAGGAAGGCCAATGAATATTATTTAGCGAAGTTAATATTATTTAGAGTCAGTAGTCAAGGATTGACAGTGTCGATTTTTAGAATGATTCAGAGAGAGTCAATATTCAAGTAATTCAGACGGTTGCAGTGTCAGTAGTCAGAATGTATGAGACAGTTAACGAAGTCGTATTAATACGTTGTAGATGTCGTTATCAAAAAGTTGGAGTCTGACTCCAAATATCAGGAGAATCGGAGCGTTGGTGATACCCAGGTTGAGCACAGAGCATCGAAACCAGGCCAAAATGCAAAGGTATGTGTCTATCGTCATATATACCAGGTCATTGTTTGATCGTTGGAATACGATTAAAAAAGATCCAGTCTCACACGGTACTTACTCTTCCTTAAGCGATTTTTAATAAATTGATGTAATTTTAATTATAATAATAACATAAGTGTGAATAAATAATAATTTGTTTTAAAGTTTAAAACATGTGGAGTTTAATGAATAGTGCTTTTGATTCATTGATTATGATAAGGGACTCGTGCAAAAACGTAATGGTGGGTTTTGCGGCCATGATAGCATATACTAGTTTAAATTCGGATTGACATGCAAGTTCAATATTTAAATAGTACATATACTCACCACACAAACAAACGTGTTAGACTTTGATAATATTCTAGTTACCAGTTGCATACCATGCTTTGTCATTTAGTAAAACTACTTCTTAACATACTGATCGTTAAAAGGTGTGAAGAGTCGACTTCGATAATAAGAGTTTGAAATTTCGTCTTAGTAGCTCAACGTTTGTGCATCGGCTGGTCAGTTCGGAGATCCAGGGGTTCGATTCCCGGTTGAGGCAAGGTTTTTTACAATGGCGTCCGAACAAATCAACCCTGTAGGTTAGTGCAATGATGTCGGAGGTCTGAAAGTGACCCTAGTACAACTAATACGGATTCAGCGGACTTTGGGATACAGAGCACCGATTACAAATCAAGAGAAAAATGACCACGTAGTATACTAACCTGGATAAAAATAGTAGTATCAGAAAGCTAGCCTGAGGTAACATTAGCAGGAAATGGTCAGTCAAATTATCAGTTGCACGCCAACCTGACATTAGAGAGTGGAGGACGCAGAGTCCATTTCGACAATAAGAGCTTGTAATTTCGTCTCAGTAGTTCAGCGGTAGAGTGTCAGCTAGTCAGTTCGAAGGTCCAGGGTTCGATTCCCGGTTGGGGCAGCGAGATTCTTTACAAGTGTACGAATTGAAAAATCCATATTATGTCTTACAGTTTGAATTCAATTCAATTTTACATGCAGTTTTAAAATTAGGTGGGAAAGAGCTTATTTTAGACTAATCATCTTTGTATTATACTCCACAATTAATTAAAAATTAATATTTTCTGTATAAAATCGATGGCTTGAGTTCAAATTAATCGATTTCTAACAATAAAATTCAACATTCACTATTCATAGCTTATCGTATTTCAATGCAGATTATTCTTATTTGCTATTTAGAAGCAAATATTTTACCATGGTAACAATCTTGTGTAATGAAACGTACCTGTAATTAGAGTATGAAGACAAAATTAAGTAAAGCGGTACTCGTATTTTCAATACAATGACATTCATTATACTCAAGTTAGCTTTGCGGAGGATTATGGAATAACTTTTACTATTAGTATAGTGACTACGACAGGCTTAACGTCATGTGAGGATCATCTATATAATTAAAATTTAAGATAAATCAGTGACTTTATGCTGGGCATCCTCCTTATGAGTCGCAGGATAAGAAATACCAGAAAAACAAAAACACATTGGACAGCAAAATTTCCGCGCTAAGTGAATGATGAGGATAGATTATTCACTACTGAGAGAGTAAAATACTGAACATCGTTTATTACAGATATGGATGACAGGAAGGGCAGTAATGAAGGAATTCCAAGCGAAAAACAGAAGAAAGAATATATTTATGAAGGAGCCTTCATAGGTGGCAAGTGGTGTATATACACCCCATTTTATACGGAACGATTAGACATTTTAATACTCGTTTGACCACTTATTTCGTACAGTCATACCAATTTTCATAAAAATCGGATGTGAAATCTCTAGATCCGAAAGTTGAGTGTTCAAAACCCAGACCACACGACAGACCCGAAGGCTTACTGTTGCTAAGTGTGTGGCCAGGAACTTTTTTTTAGATTCAAGAAATTACATTACATATTAAAATTGAATCACAACACAAGTAGTTACATCAAGACAAACAAAAGATTGGCAACGGCAAAACAAAACATAAAAACAATACAATACAGTACAGTAAAATACAATGCAATACAAGAGAGACAAAAGGCAGAAAATTGTAAAGAGGGGAAAACCCCGAAGGGAAAAAACCCTAACACAAAATGGAATACAGAAAAAGAAAAGGGTCAAGGTTGGAAGACAAAAGGATTAAGACAAAATTTGAAAAACTAGAAAAAAAAAAAAAAAAAAAAAAAAAAAAAAAAAAAAAAAAAAAAAAAAAAAAAACCACCCACAAACAGATTTACAACAACAACAGCACACAAAAATATACAAAAATACAAAAAATACACAAGGTCAAGGCTGGAAACATCCGAAGCAGGGAAAAATTTAAATTCAACGTAATGAAATTTATTAAATAAATTAAAATATCAAAGTTAAGAGTTTAGGCTAAAGAATGAACAAGGGTTATAAAGTTTGCAATGTGAAAACGCAAGCGGATTTGTAAATGAATAAAGTTAACGGTGTTAAAAGGGTAAACAAGAAAACCCTTGAGTGCAAATTAAATATTTTATTATTAAAAAAAAAAAATTAGAGGCCTAAAACGGACGGCTGTACACCAGGAATCCAAGCAAAAAATGTTTACTCCAAAAAAAAAAAAAAAAACGGACTGCTGCAGGACAGGAATCCGAGAAAAAGAGAAAGAAAAATAACAAAAGAAAAACAGAGATATATATGACAAAATATAGAAGTTTTTGAAACCAAAAGCGGACGGCTGAAAAACAGGAATCCAAGAAAATTTGAAAACCAAAAGGCGAACGGCTGCAGAACAGGAATCCGAAGAGAAAATACAAAAAAGTACAAAAAGGAATAAGATATAAAACAAAGAATTTAAGAACCAAAAGAGGACGGCTGATAACCAGGAACCTAGATTAAAAATTTAAAGCCGATAGGCGGTCGGCTGCAGAGCAGGAATCCGAGAAAAGGACAACCACAAAACGAACAAACCACACCCACGCCCAGACAAAAAAAAACAAAAAAAACCCTAGAAGCCGCAAAGCTGGACAGGAGTAACAATGAGAACAAAAGCAATTATAAAGTCCCGAAAGGGCCGACAAGGTTGAAATAAGAAAAAGCAATCAAGGGAGATAGTGAAAGTAGATCCGAAAGGGAAAGTCCTCAATAAATTCTCTTCCTCCTAAGAAATTTGTTACTAAATCCATATCTGTTACTAAAAATATACATTTAGTAACATATTTGTTACTAAATCCATCCATCCATAAGCTCTAATCTTGGCTGGTCCTGATAAATAGCTATTGAAAGAAAAAAATATTTTAATCAGATGTGGACGTAGAACTTTAGAACCGAAATGGAAATCTTTAGTGAATCCCTTATCTCCTCTAGAGTTTGATACTAAATTCATATTAGTTATCATCTAAGCTCTATATATAGCCAATACTGAGAAATAAACACTTTTAAAAACAGTTTTGAACCAGAAGTGGTAAACGAAGCAGAAATGGAAATTTTTCGTAAACCATACCTCCTTCAGAATTCGATACAGAATCCATAGCAGTTGTCATATAATCTATATTTTCTATCTATAGGCAATCGGGGAAAATATATGTTTTTGGTAAAATGAACATATTGGAATGAAAAATGGAAGAAGAACCAAAAATAGAAATGCTTAGTAAACCCTCATCTCCTCCAGAATGTGATACTAAACTAGTCATCATCAAAGCTGTATCTGGTAGCAGATTCTGAAAAATAGATCTTAAAATATAAAAGGTTTTAGTAAATATAACAGTATGGCAAAAATTTTGTCACTAGGAACACATCTACCAGCAAAATGTTAACGATAAGTGAATGATACTGAGCCAGTACTCTATGAGAGAAAAATACACAAAATAAGTTACTAGAGATATAAATGACAAAGACGTCAATAATAAAGAAATTCCAAATGAAAAACAGAAAGAAGGAAAAGCTGAGGTAAAGAAACCCCCAAATTATTAAAAATATTACTATTTGTTCTTTTACAAACACGAAATGACCATAGGAAAGATACTATAATATAAAAGCTATGAATGCAGGGAATTGAAATCAATGTAATTGAAATCACTGATATGGATGGTTCAGAAAGGCTAAAACCTCTTATGATAGTTAAATCAGCTAAACCCGGATGTTTTTCAGAAATGAAATCTTTTCCAATGACTTATTTTTCGAACAAAGAGGCTTGGATGACTGCAGAAATTTTCACTAATTGGTTGAAAGAACTAGACAGAAAAATGTCCCATTGAAAATCGCGATATTGTTCTCTTCTTGAACAACTATACAACGCATAATAGTGTGCCGAAATTAAAATCCGTGAACGTTCATTTTATGCCACGAAACACAACTTCTAAGTTACAGCCTTTGGACCTAGGTACTATTCAGAGTTATAAAGTAAACTGTCGCCACAAAATTAAGCTTATTTGGATCCGCCTAGCTCATTTGGAAAATGTGATAGATGTTGAAGGATTCAGTAACTGTAACCAAACTGTCTTTGATGACTATTTTGAAAAGTAAAGAAATGCAAGATTAAATTTTAATAATGTATGTACGTACATAGTATTACATTAAATGTGTATCCAATCATTTCAAGCTTCGCTTTATTTGTTGTCAGAATTTTCTTGGGTAATCCCCAATTCTCTGTCTGCAAGAAAAAGTAAATGATTCTTTTAAAAATGTGTAAAGTACAGGACTAGTATGTGAAGTATAGGACTAGTATCTTTTATGAATTCCTTAAATTTTTTCAAATTTTTGATATCTCGAATTTTTTTTCTTCTCTCATCAAATTCGACATATCGAGGTTCAACTATATATATATATATATATATATATATATATATATATATATATATATATATATATATATATATATATATATATATATATATATATATATATATATATATATATATATATATATATACGTACATATATATATATATATATAATGATAAAAAGATAAGAAAAGGAAGGCAACGTAAAGTGCTTACAAAATGGCGGTAAGGGGTTGTGACTTTACTCCCCAGTTGACAACATGCATGTCCCAAATGCCGCAGCATTGCACTTCTGGTCGCCAGCACTGACTGAAACCTTCCCCGGAGTGCTAATCACAATTAACACAAGACCTTTGCGAAAGTGGAAATATAGATCAGACTTTACCATAAGGGTGGAACAGTAATAATGGAATTTTATACTGATGCATGTTTCCAAAGACATCAACGTGATACTAGTTCAGCAGTTTCGGTTTTTGGTTGCCATGCCTACAATGTCATTAAAGACCCTAAATATTCACATAATTTCCAGCCATATTCACATAATTTTAAGCCATTATTCGCAAAATTTCACATTCTCCTGAATTTATCAATTCTCATTATTATATATATATATATATATATATATATATATATATATATATATATATATATATATATATATATATATATATATATATATATATATATATATATATATATATATATATACATACATATATATATACATATATATATATATATATATATATATATATATATATATGTATATATATATATAAATATAATATATATATATATATATATATATAAATATATATATATATATATATATATATATATATAAATATATATATACATATATATATATATATATATATATATATATATATTTATTTATTTATTTATTTATTTATTTATTCAATTAACGTGGCAACTACAGATGAAATCCAGTTACAGTAGCCACACAAGAAATTAAAAAGTACAGAACATAGGATACAAGAATACTAATTAGTAAACATATCAAGCGCATTGAAACAGGCTTTTTTAAAACAGGCAGGGGTCAAGTTAAATATATCAATATCAGCACAATAAGTATTATATAGATCAACAAATTTATAGATAGAATAGCATTTAATATAGTTGCGCTTAACAATAGTATTGTGAAAAAGAGTTTTTTTCCTGGTATTATTGACAGGTATGTGGAATTCCAGGCAAGAAAGTAAAGTAGGGCAATCAATAGTATTATTTAAAACCTTATAATAAAACAAAAGGCAGGACCAGTTTCTTCTTTTTTTAAGAGACATTAAACTATATTTCCGTCTGAGTTCCCTTGTATGCATATCATAAGGATAATAGCCAGTCAATCTGTAATCAATAGTACGTAAAAGTTTATTTTGCACGATTTCGATATATATATATATATATATAAATATAATATATATATATATATATATATATATATATATAAATATAATATATATAAATATATATATATATATATATATATACATATACATAAATATATAAATTCCCAAAAAGGACAAGTAACAATATACTCGTAAATTTCTAGAAGAGTGACAAGAGTAACGGCCGGGGGGAGTTGTGGCCCCCAACACTCCGGTTAAAGCTTTTTCTCCGCCATGGCAAACGCTCCCGGTAGCCGATACTCCCTACCGTATTTACTTCATGACTCTTATAAAACCATAAAAATTACATACATACATATAAACTTTCAATAACATGTAAATCTTTAAAAGTTTACTATTCTACGCTAAAACAAATCAAAAAGCACACTATAAAAATTTTTAACAATTAATTTTAAATTAACTAATGTATGAAATTACTTCACTCGTGGTTATTTAATACCTTAATATCAATATATTCAAAACTAATGTTTGAAATCCAAGTCAGAGTGATTAAATTTAAGAATTTGGATACAAGACCTATTGGCAACACTATCGCCATATACATACTAATGTATGAAGTTACTTCACTCGTGCCTATTTAATACTTTAAAATCAATATATTCATGACTAATTAAATCCAAGTCTGAGTGGTTATTTTAAAAAATGGATACAAGACCTATTACATACTAAGACAAGCTACACTATCGCCATATAAATATTGATGTATGGAATTTCTTCAATTTAATCAATTCACCAAAAATTGTAGCAATTTTTCAAGTTTTATATTACATATATATATATATATATATATATATATATATATATATATATACATATATATATATATATATATACATATCATGATTTGGGAGCGTCACTTTCGACTTATTATGTATTAATATTCGTATTATTTAAGACCATTTTTGACACAAAAATTCAAATAATAATTTATAAAAAAAAATCTTCTATTACTTACTATTTAAATAATAATGAATAGAAGCTTCCAGTTTTCATGACTGCAAAATATTCACGTAAGTTTGTTTTATATGTAAAACCTGTCTGGGAGTTTTCTAATTTTCTCGTTTCTTTCCTTATATACATAAAGTATAAGGAAAGTATTGTGACGGGGTCGAAAATTCGAATTCGAGTTTCCGACGGAAGAGCACGTTTCAAGCATCCCTGATCACGAATCAAACATTTTTGAAGTGATGTGTGTGTGTGTGTGAAAGTATGTGTGCGTGTGTGTGTGTGTGTGTGTGTGTGTGTGTGTGTGTGTTTGCAAGACCTGGAAACTGGGGACATTCGTATGTTTACACACCAACAAACCGCGGACCACCTTCACACCGCGGACGTCCTCGGTTTGTTTTATTGCGAAAACGTGAATCTGAGGACTAAATTTATACTGTAAAAGTTTTTTTTTATAAATCTGGAGGTAGTCCTCGATTAGTAGGCTTATAGTGTATTGTGTGTATGACGCGCTCATCAGGTGTGTATCCGATAAAATCGAGGTCCCCGCTTTCATGTTATAAAATGTGTTTGGACGGAGGTCCTCGTTTACTCGTAATTTCCACACGTTTGATATTACACAACCGGTTTTGGGTACTTACAAGTCAAAATTGTAGGTTTTTTTATTCATCGTATTGATTATTTTATTCTGCGCTTAAAGATTGAATTGTATTTTTACTTTAATGCCTTTTCTAACTGTTTGATATATGCATAATTCCCTTTTCAAGTCCGTAAGCAAGGAGTAGTTTTTTGGGGTTAATCTCTCTTCGGAAAAAATCTATGAAAAGTACGTAAACATAAGATCGTACCAGACCTACAAGACGTTTCGCTACATTTTTCAATGTGCTAAAATAGAATGAAAAAAAGTGTTCCAATTATTTTTAATCATTCTAATCCTCACTTTAACAAATTTTAATTTTAATTTAGAATAAAATTCAGTGTAGTCGATCAGTTATATTTTGTAGTTCAGCATGTAGACTTTATTTCAATAAATCTAATTTTTAGCTGTGCAAAAAGTTAACTTGGCAGAACAGGCTTCATCTATTTTCAAATGTATTGCAATGGAATTAGTAATATTTCATTTCACACACGCATTTATTTTTATGCTATTGTTAGTTATACATAGGCTGTAGGTTCTTGTCGGAGATCGCGTTAAGGTTGGTCCCGCCTGAGATAGCCAAAGATTTATTTTGGGGACTTAAAACTGCAAATAAAGCAATAAACAAAGCTTCAAATCTTACACACAATAAACCGCGTTTACCTTACACCTTTCTGGTAGGTCGGACGGTCTGGGTTTCAACAACAACAACAACACAATAAACCGCGGACATTTTTTACACTCGGTGAAACGCGGACATTTTTTACACACAGTAAAACGCGGACATTTTTTACACACAGTAAAACGCGGACATTTTTTACACACAGTAAAACGCGGACATTTTTCACACTCAGTAGAATGCGGACATTTTTACACACAGTAAAACGCGGACATTTTTTACACACAGTAAAATGCGGACATTTTTTACACTCAGTAGAATGCAGACATTTTTTACACACAGTAAAACGCGGACATTTTTTACACACAGTAAAACGTGGACATTTTTTACACACAGTAAAACGCGGACATTTTTCACACTCAGTAGAATGCGGACATTTTTATACGCAATAGAACGGGGACAGAAATTATCGATTAGCTAGGCTATTATTATTATTAGGAATTCTTAGCAACTTATATACCGAACATCAAACTATTAATATTCCAAATTCAAGAACTTTTTAATCAAAGAAATTCATTACGTACCGTTTATTAGAAAATAGAAAAGCTTACAAAATTATTCTAAAATCCAAATGTTAAAAATTTACGTTCCATGTCCAGTGTGATATACCGCCCGTGTAGGGAACAATGAAAACATTATTTCATTTTATTATATTATTTTTAATAGTTAAGTTATTCTTTACTATATCTTCGTTTTGTATTAATGTTTTTCTCTATATGTTATGATTAACTCATGCCTCCATAACATGAGTTTATTGCTAATAAAGAAAGTTAAAAACAATATGAAATGTAAAGAATTGCATATATTAAAAAACAAATAATGGAAATGTATTTTAAAAAATGACGGGTATTTAAAGTTAGTATTACTAAACAAATATCTAATTAGCAAATTATTCAGTTAAGTAGGAAAAAGAACCCAGTAAAATGTTTTCCATATTAAGTACGGAGGAAACATAGAGGATTTCATTGGAACTGAATACATAATAGGTGCAGGCATGTAATCAGGAGTGATATCGGGGTATATCCCCCATGCCAGAAATTCAAAGTTATCAAAATTTGATTTCATATACCCCCCCCCCCCCCGAAAAAAAAACACACTTTCTAGCTACGCCCTTGCATAGGTGCACATAAGGGTGCTTATGGGCATGAAGCCCCCGAGACGCCATTTTAATATACAAAAAGAGTAAAAATAACAAATATTTCTCTAAAAGAAATTCTTAATCCCCCCCAGAGAAAAATCTGTGTGCCCCACTAACTAAATGTATCGATATATATGCACAATTAAGTGCATATATTCCACACTTAGGTGCATATTTTGTGAATATTTTGCAATAATTTTGACCATCAGAAAAAAATATTCATATATAATGTTGAGCATATTTGCATATTATTTGGCCTAAATATTGTGCATGAAAATCCGCGCCCTACTCATTAAGATAAGGAATGAGTTGGTTAAAAATATAAAGTTGTGACGAGACTTTAGAAACAATCCTATCAACATGAGTGTCTTATCGGACTAGCCCGCCCTGAGCCCAACAAGAGGAATATACCGTTTTTTTTAGAATAACTCAAAATTCGGAGCATCTAGAATGTCTAAATTTTATATATCATTGTCCTTTGGGGTATATTACATTTCATCGCATTTCGAACCTTATCGGGCTAGCCCGTCTTGGCCCACCATAGAAATTTACTCGCTTTTCAAGAATAACTCGATCAATCGGAGTAGCTAAAAATGTAAATTTAGTATATCATTTCCTTTTGGATGGAATTTAATTTAGATTTTAAACCTCATCGGGCTAATCCATCTTGGGTACGCTGAAGAATGCTTTCGTTCTTGAAGAATAACTCGAGAATTGCAATAGCTAAAAATTCCAAGTTCAACATATCGCTAGCTTTTGTGGTATATTTAAGTTTCTTCGGATTTGAACTTTATCGGGATAGCCCGTCCTGGGCCCGACATGGGAATGGACATTGCTTTTTTAGAATAACTGGAAAATCGGGGCAACTAGAAAATATAAATTTAGTACATCCTTACTTTTCGAGGAATATTTAAATTCCTTCGATTTTGAACCGTATCGGGCCCGCCTTGGAAATTCACTTTTTGTAGGGAATAACTCTAGAACAGGAGTATATAAAAGTTCCAAGTTTGGAATGTCGTTGTCATTTGCGGTATATCTTAGCTCATTGGATTTAAAACCTTATCGGGCTAGCCCGTCCTGGGCCTAAAAAAAAAGAATGTACTCGTTTTTTTAAGAATAACACCAAAACTATAGCAGCTTGAATGTCTAAATTTAGTATATCATTGTATTTTAGGGTATATTTTATTTCTTTGGATTTTGAACCTTATCAGGCTAGCCCGTCTTGGACCCGACGTAGAAATGTACTAGTTTTTCGAAAATAACACGAAAATCGAAGCAGATAAATAAATCAAAATTTAGTATATCATTTTCTTTTGGGATAAAGTTTAATACTTTCGAATTTGAACCCTATCGGGAGAGCCCACCCTGACCCCGACATAGTAATGTACTCGTTTCTTAAATAACTCAAGCAGAACAGCTAAAATATTTTATAAATCATTGTTTTAGGGGTATATTTTAATTCTTTAGATATTGAACCTTATTGTGCTAGACCGTTTTAAGCCCGTCTTAGGAATGCACTCGTTTTGGGGGAGCAAGTTTAGCACGATCGCATTATTAAGGCTGACTCAAGACGGGATAGCCCGATGAGGTTCAAATTATAAATTATGATAAACCCCAAAAGAAATTGATATACTAAATTTAGAATTTTTAGCTGCTCCGATTCACGAGTTATTCTCGAAAAACAGTACATTATCACTATGTCGGGTCCGAAGACGGTCGAGCCCGAAAGAATCAAAATCCAAAGAAATAATATATAAGACATATCGCAAATGACAACGACATTCTAAACTTGGAAATTTTAGATACTCCGGTTCTAGAGTTATTCCCCCAAAAAGTGAATTTCTAAGGCGGGCCCAAAACGGGTTCGCCCAAAACGGTTCTAAATCGAAGGAATTAAAATATTCCTTAAAATATAAGAATGTACTAAATTTATATTTTCTAGTTTCCCCGATTTTCCAGTTATTCTAAAAAATAGGTCCAAGGTCGGGCCCAGGACGAGCTACACCGATAAAGTTCAAATCCTAACACTTTTAAATATACCCCAAAAGCCAACGACATGTTAAACTTGGAATTTTAGCTACTTCTCGCGTTATTCTTCAGAAGCGAATGCATTCTTCAGCTGATCCAAGACAGGCTAGCCCAATGAGGTTCAAAATCTAGATTAAAATCCATCCAAAAGGAAATGATTTGCATATACCAAAGACTGCAAATACGACCAAAAGTCTTAAATGGCACGAATTTCTGGGACGTTAGCAGGGTTGATGTACTTATCAACAAATTCGACATTTTCTGACTTCAAAGGTTCCAATACGATTTTTGCGAAATGAGTGTTGGCTCGGTCAGGTCAAAAGACATATTCACCTTTTCTATAATTAACACGTATATGATGAATGAGCCTACGAGTGGCGGACACGTCTTTGGTGTAAAATTCACCGTTTTCACAGATGGTCAAATGACAGCGGATAAAACAAAACTCGCTATCTATATAATAAAAGGCAATGTCTATGTGTGTGTCTGTGTGTGTGCGACTTACACACTATACGTTCAGCGACCGCGCGTCGGAGAGCTACGAAATTTCGCAATCGGAGATCTGGGGGAGGGGGGGGGGAACACGTAAAACCCGATTTTTAAAATTTGAATTATTTTTTTAGTTATTTAATGTTTTATGCGATTTCGACGGTTTTTCCCTTTTTTCTCCACCATCCAGACGTCGTAGAAAAAAACAAATCACACCACCGGAAAGAGCAGACAAATGCGAGTAAAAATATATCAATCTCAAATCTCAGGAACAAATTATAATATTTTTTAAAGATTTTAAAACAAAAGTCACTTTCGGTTAAAAAAAAACGAACTTTGGTTTTTAAATCCTCTCATCTCAAAAAGTACTAATGATTTCGACTATGGAATGAGAATATTTTAAATGATATTAATGAAAAGCGTAAACACTGAAGAAATAAAAAAATAAAAATAAATAAAGTTATGGAGATTGTCACGGTGCCTTAAAATTTCCTTTTTAGTAGTTTTCCTTAAACTAAACCAAACTTTGTTAACTCCACGGGGTTGAGGGCACGGTAGCCCAGTGGTTAACGCGTTGGAATTGCACTCGGTAGGCCCGGGTTCCATTCCCGCCACTGCCAAAACTGCAGCCATGTTCACGCGGAGTACGATCACGTTAAACATGTGGGTCTGTAAGTCCCTCCGAGAGGTTGGTGATAGGGGAAGGAGGGTACGGTTCCTGTGGATGCCTCCCCCACTGGGTTCCGGTCTAAATTGACTGAATAAAAAGAAAGTTATGGAGATTGTCGCGGAGGGCGCGGTTGTCCAGTGGTTAGCGCGCGGGAATTGCACTCGGTAGGCCCTGGTTCGATTCTCGCCACTGTCAAAACTGCCGCCGTGTTCACGCGGAGTACGATCACGTTAAACATGTGGGACCGTAAGTCCTTCCGACAGGTTGGTGGTAGGGGAAGGAGAGTACGTTCCCTGTGGATGCCTCCCCTGTGGATGTCAGGGGTTTTGGTCAAAATTGGGGGGGGGGGGGCGCACTTCCTGGCCATCCAAACAGTTACCTTACACCTTTCTGGTAGGTCGCGCCAGCGAGTTTGCCACGGTCAGAATTTTCAAGGGTAGCGAACAGGCTGGTCGCCAAAGGCGGCTAGTCCAAAATAAATTGTCTACTGTCGAATTTTCGAAGCAAGTAGCGACATTTGGTTTTCGCAAGCTTCATTTGGATATTCGTTCGAGATGGAATGCAAACTTCGACGTTTTCCAAGCTACGGACGTTCCAACTAACACTATAAGCGCTTCAATTACATTGACTTAAATTTGGACATGCGAACATACGGGTGGAAGAATCTCTCAAAAACACGGCTATGGGACAAACCCTATCCCAAACAGGTTGACCCCCATTTGCAGGCAGTTGACACCTTTGACACCACCCATCAGAGATAACGTACAATAGATCAGAGGATACGACTCTCCTGACCCACAGGAAGAAGATAAAAGAATTTGAGAGCGGAGAATTTTAATCCTTCAAACAGTGACCTCTAGAATAAAATTTGTTAGGAGTTTCTTATTCATCCAATATACTTCCATAGTTTATACATTTTTAACATAAATACTCTATATTATTTATATATATTCATTTTCAATTTCTTTACAATTTTCAAGCTCTCAAAACCTTAAGCCACAAAATAAGTCCGTGAATTTAATCTGGGAACTTTGGATTTCCGTCCTAATTTTTTACTTTTTCTATTGTTCATTCTTATTAGGTCTCAATAAATATGACAGAGTTGATTAAGTATATAGCATTCGATTTACAGAATTTATCATTATACTTGCAATGGAGTACAATAGAGAAACATTGTTTTTCCAAATCAGCGTATTTTCTTTCAAAAAGAAAATGAAATATAGATAAGTAACGTATGCAACTCATGATTTCCACTACAGATTAACAGATTCTTATTTTGTTGGAAAACAGCAACACAAATTAGAACTTTCTTCAACCAGATATCACTAAAATGAATAGCATTTACCAATTAAATTATTGCAGTTACCAATTAAAATATGCACAAAAAGTTGAAGTAAATTGGTTCATTATTTCGTGAGATATGGTGTTTCTGGAGAAAAGTAAAATATCTAATATCTAGTAAGTAACTATTAAACATACTATTAAACTAACTATTAAACAATAGTGTCCATTAATTATTGGTAAAATGTACTTAAGTTATTTTGTTACATAATAATTGTGAAAATATATAATGTTTTAGGATTTTCCCCATTTTGGATCAATAACGACTATATCGCAAGAACGGTGTAGATTATCGTTCTAAAAATTATGTCATTTGCTTTTAAACAGAACTTTACATATTAATTGGCAATTTTCGCAGGAAATTTTTAAATGTAATTACGTTTCAATATAGTTCCGATATTCGGGGAAAATTAACTGCAGTTTGGCTCAATTCGATTTTCTCATAACATAATTTATTTTTAATAGTTTCTTTATTTTTTATTTTATTTTGTTTTATTTTACAAAATCTTTTTGAAAAATCGGTATAAAGAACCTAAATGATTACAATTATAGTGTGTTACCCTTCACTTTAAAGAGCAAAAAAAATCGATTAAAACCGCACTTCCTAACAGTATACCTAACAGTGGGTGGAGGGGGTAACTTGCCTCCCGGTGGGACTAATGGCATCACGAAAAATAAAATTATATTGCGGTTATCTTTCACAACAATGATTGTAACTATGAAGTCACGTGGTCATTGAGCCATAAATAAACTCTTATGTATGATTATCTCAAATTTTGTTCTATGCTGTCATGTTAAAAAAATATGAAGTTTAGAATAAATTTCGAACTCGAATTAAAAAAAAAGTATATCATGTTCTAGATTATTTGTAACAAAGCTGGATATAAGATTTCATGAAAATCCGTTAATATTCGTGGCCGCTATCGGGAATACAAGAAATCGACCACAGACAGACGGAGGGACATCATTAAAAAAAAAGGCAAAATGTGTTCAGGAGGTCTTAAAACATATTGGCATCAAAATCTCGAATTTGAGAAAACGATTATGTATGTAATACTACTACACGAATATCTATGTGATATACACCATATGAATACAAAATATTATAAACAAGAAAGATCAATAATGCATAAAGCATTGATTATGAAACATTTTCCAACTGCAATGCAATTTTATTTAAACATCTCTAAAATGCGATACATTCAGCGGTGGTAGTATTTTTAAAATTATCACAAAACTACAATAATTTATTATATTTGAAAACTTAAACTTCATCGAAAAAAAATGAACTTTATTCAAATGATGTCATCGAAATATAAATGACCTGGCTCTCTATGTAAAAGAAGTAAATATTTTATTATACACATTTATTTTATTCCTTTCATTCATCACAATACTACAATAATTTATTTTACTTAAAAACTTAAAACCATGGAGGTAAAAGTAACTTGAATCTGTGTTTAAAACTTCATCGAAAAAGTCTGCTATAAAATCGTCTGCTTAAAACTTCATCGAAAAAATCGTCTGCTTCCCAATATAAAATCAATGAATGTTTCATTCATATCAGCTATTTTGCAGACTCCATGAGCTAAATAATTTTCCGTTAAGGAAATTCAGCAATTCTTATACAATTCATCTTACAGCTTGGTAAGTTTACATTCTCCATAAATGAAAATTAGGCTTCTTTGTAGAAATAATTAAAGTTTAATGATCATTTAAACTCAAATATATTGTAATTGCGTTGTTTCAGAATATAGGTGAACAGAAATTAAGCAAATAAAGCGATTTTAGGACGGATACAACACTAAATATAAATTAAAAATAACATTAAAAATCACGAATTCGACCCAAGGTGGATGGCATTGATTATTTAAACTCAAATATATTGTAATTGCGTTATTTCATAATATAGATGCACAGAAAATAAGCAAAAACAAAGCTGTTTTAGGACGGATACAACACTCAATATAAATTAACAAGATCAACCATGCATATAGCATTGATTAGAAACACTTTCCAACTTCAATGCAATTTTATATAAATATCTCTAAAATTCGATATATTCCTCGGTAATATTTTTAAAATTATCAAAATACTACATTAATTTATTATATTTGGAAACTTATAACATCATCGAAAAAAATGAACTTCATTTAAATAACGGCATTGAAATATAAAATGCCTGGTTTAAACATCTCTAAAATGCGATACATTCCTAGGTAATATTTTTAAAATTATCATAATACTGCAATAATTTATTGTATTTAAAAACTTCATCGAAAACAAATGGAATTTATTCAAATGACGTCATCGAAATATAAATCGCTTCTATAAAAATGTAGCATTTCATTCATAAACATTTTTCCAATTCTTTCATTCATCACAATACTATAATAATTTACTTGATTTAAAAATTTAAAACCATGGAGATACAAATAATTTAACTCTATGCTTAAAACTTCATTGAAAAAATCGTCTGGATTTTTTGTGTAAAATCAACGAATGTTTCATTCAAATCAGCTGTATTTCAAACTCCATGAGCTATATAATTTTGCTTTAAAGAAATGCAGCAATTCTTATACAACACATTCTACATCTTTTGGTGTTTGCATTTTTCGTAAGTGGAAATTAGGCTTCGTTATAGAAATAATCAAAGTTTGATAATCATTTAAACTCGAATATAATGTAATTGTGTTGTTTCAGTTAGTAGATGCACAGAATTTTAGCAAAAATAAGGCGGTTTTAGGACGGATACAACACTAAATATGAATTAAAAAGAACTAACTTTAAAAATAACGATTTTGAGACAAGTTGGATGCCATATCTTATTTTAAAGTGGGTCACGTGATCTCTTCATAAAAAGGATGTAATTATTATTTTAATTTTTATTTAAAAAACTACCGAATATATTTTGCTAATTTTTATTTATATATTTTATGGGATAATTTGAATATTTCCTAAAACTTTCGAAGCAATTTGTGAATTTTAAATTCGCTTAAAAAATGTTTGAAAAATTAGGTCCCATAGGGTTCAATGTATTTTATTTTTTCAATCCGGGTTCAATCCAAAACTAATTGTGTGATGTTATTCATTTCTATTCCCACAGGTTCCACTGACCACCTGAACAACTAAAATTTTGATAAGGTCATTTTTGCAGCAGTTATCGTGCTAACGGACAGACCGACAGACAGACAGAATGATCAAAGTCATAAACATTTTTCAACAATGATGCAAAATGTTAAAAAGAACTTTAAAAATCAAGATTTTGACACAAGATGGATGCCATATTTTATTTTGAAGTGGGTCACATGATCTCTTTTTATAATATAGGTGTAATTATTATTTAAAATTTTATTTTAAAAACTACTGAATATATTTTGCGGAATTTTTTTCATTTTTTTATGGGATAATTTTAATATTTCCTAAAACTTTCGGAGGAATTTGTGAATTTCAAATTCTCTTAAAAAATATTTGAAATATTAGGTTCCATAGGATTCAATGCATATCATTTTTTCAACCCGGGTTCAATCCAAAACCAATTGTTTGTTATTATTCATTTATTTTCCCATATGTCCCACCTACTGTCTGAATAATATAGTAAAATTTCATTTTAATAAAATCATTTTTATGGCAGTTATCGTGCGAACGGACAGACAGACAGACAAAATGAACAAAGTCATATACACTTTTCAACTATGCTGTAAAATGTTAAAAATATGTAAATACTCGTGTCATTTTAGCTTGAATTAAATGTTGAAATATCGCACAAACGATATCCAGAAAATGCGTGTTTCATTGCAGAAATAATATAATTTCAACATAATATAAAATGTTTATGTACATGTACACGTATGCGTAAAAAAATATTATATGCAACAAAAAATCTAGAGTATGTGTTTTATATAAAGAATTAAAGTTTTCAGCAAAAAGCAATGAACACAGGTTTTGGTGAAAATCAGAAGAATGCCCCTTGCTCTAAGTTTCCCACGGTAGAGAAGAATTTTTCAGGGAAGAATGTATTTCACCCCTCATTTGGGACTCCAAGGGGATAATGATTGACACTAATCTTTCTTTGCGGCTAAGCAGGGGGCTGACGCACACTAAAATATTCGTCTAATGGCCAAAGAGTGTAGGTAGGTATTCGAACGTTTTGAGAAAGAGTTTATACAGAGTCTTTACAATTAAAGTTC
This sequence comes from Amaurobius ferox, assembly GCA_951213105.1. NCBI lineage: Eukaryota > Metazoa > Arthropoda > Arachnida > Araneae > Amaurobiidae > Amaurobius > Amaurobius ferox. The sequence continues at coordinate 157,810,398 of OX578136.1, forward strand.
CACTTTGAAATGGCCATAAATGGACAACTACTGGACAGAATGCTATCAAACTTGGTAATAGTTTACATGAGATCATGGGATTTTATTTTTCGGAAGAAAAAAAAAAGTTCAAAAACTCCAGGGGGAATGGCAAAGGTCCGAGGGGCAAAATATACCTTCATGTTCGAAAGAACTTCGTGGGCAAAATAGACCTTCATGTACCTTAAAATGTTCGATTTTCCAAATAAATTAGAAACGGCTCCTTTAAAATTTGATAGAGGCTTGAAATTTTGCACATGGACTAATTATGTGATGAAAACACTCAATACGAATACAGTTTTTTTTTAAATGTTCGTTTAAGGGGTGCTTCAGAGAAAAACGTCCGAAAGATGAATTTATGAAAAAGAAAAAAAAACATGCTTCGGGATGAGATAGAGATGTCAAATGTGTTGTGCGGATAGATAGTTTGGAAGGCAGAGAGTGTACAGTTTCAATTTTCCAATATTTTCTACCGTAGGGATGACGCACATCAAAATGTTCGATTTTCGGAATAAATGAGAAACGTCAATTTGAAATGTGATAGATGCTTGAAATTTGATATATGGGTCAATAATCTGATACAATACCCAAGAAAAACGGAATTTTTAAAAAATGTGTATATAAGGGGGGTGATTACCCTACACAGAAACATTTGAAAGGTGAAATGATAGAAAAAGCATGCTTTGTGATGACATAGAGACTTCAAATTTAGTGTACAGGTAGATAGTTGGAAAGGATGAAAGTGTGCACTTTCAGTTTTCCCACATTTGCTAAAGCAGGGGGGTGCCGCACAATAAAATATTCGATTTGACAAACAAATGAAAATCGCCTCCTTTTCAACGGCTTGAAATTTGGTATATGGACAAATCATTTGATAAAAAAACACAAAATGAATACAATTTTCCAGCAATGTTCATAGGGGGGTGCTACACAGGGAAAGTTTGAAAGGTGAAACGAAAGGAAAAGCATGCTTCGTGATAGAATAGTTCAAATTTGGAATATGGGTAAATAGTTTGAAGAAAAGAAAGTGTGCAATTTCAGATTTCCAATATTTGTTACTTTAGGTGTTGCCGCACACCAAAACGTTCGATTTTCCGAATAAATGAGACACACTTCCATTTAAATGTGATTGAGGCTTGATATTTGGTATATGAACCAATTATCTGATAAAAGACGAACTATTTCAAAAATGTTCATTTATGGGTGTCGATGTCGAAGGCCCAGACCACATTTATGGGTGTGCACTATAGGAAAAACCGTTCGAAATGTGAAATGATAAAATAGCATGCTCCGGGAAGACATTGAGACTTTAATTTGGTGTACGGGTAGATTGTTTGAAAGAAAGAATTGTGCAATTTAAGTTTTCCAATAGTTTCTTTTGGGGGGGAGGGGGGGGGGGTATGCACACTAAAATATTCGATTTGACGAATAAATGTGAAACGCGAATTAATCAAACATTTACATTATTCGAGAGTTGCTTATTGCGACACAGTATTTTTTCAACTGGTATTCGGCTTGTATTTATTTTAATTATCCTTAATGGATGTATAAGAATATTTATTCTCGCTATACAAAATTATCTTCACAGGCAGCTCTGAAGGTAAAAACATTCTGGTCCTGTGTGTAAACAAATTTACAAAAACTATTTTCTAATTACCACAGGGCGACAGGGATTTTCAAGGAAATTGAACTTAATTTTTCAAAAGATTGAATTTTCATTAATTGGGTGTATAATTGTCATTAATTTAGTATCATGTTATCAATTCGGCAGCATTTTCAGTAATTTGACAGCATATTAAAAAGTAGTCAAATTTGTCGGAATGTGGGATAGTTAGACTAAGAGACAAGTGCTACAGAAAATCATTACAATAATATTATCTTTCAAAACGCAACAAGACAAGTCATTTAAAAAGCACAAATTTTAAATTCGTATTATATTTTTTAAACCAACAATAGGAAAGTACACGTTACAGCTCGAGAACCCTAAACGTTCAAATTTAGTTCAAATTTAGCATATCGTTGCTTTTTAACACTTTACAGCATAGATAAAAAGTGTTTATGACTTTGCTCATTGTGTCTGTCTGTCTGTCCGTTCGCACGATAACTGTCGTAAAAATGACTTTATCAAAAGAAAATTTTAGTATGTTGCTGAGACGGGCTGTGGGACATACGGGAATGTAAACAAATAATATCACCTAATTAGTTTTGGATTGGACCCAGATTGAAATAATTAAATACAATGAACTCTAAGGGACCTAATTATTCAAACATTATTTAAGCGAAATTAATTCAGAAATTGCTTCGAAAATTTTAGGAAATAGTCGAATTATCCCATATAGTATATAAAAAGAAATCAGCAAAATATGTTCGGAATATTTTGAAGTAACAATTAAAATAATAATTGCATCCACATTATATGAAGAGATCACGTGACACATTTCAAAATAAAATATGCCAACCACTTTTTTTCCCAGTGTAATCGTGATTTTTAATTCTTTTTTATTTATATTTAGTGTTGTATCCGTTTTAAAACCGCTTTAGTTTTTATCTTTTCTGTGCATCTATATACTGCGCCAACTCAATTACAATATTTTGAGTTTAAATGATCATCAAACTTTGATTATTTCTACAATGAAGCCAAATTGTCACGCATGTAGAATGTAAACACATAAAGCTGTAAGAGAAGTTGTATAAGAATTGCTGAATTTCTTTAACGCAAAATTATTTAACTTTGGAGTCTGCAGTATAGTTGATAGGAATGAAACATTCAATAATTTCATATAGAAAAGCAGACGATTCTATTGTATTGATTTATCGATGAAGTTTTAAGCATGGAATTATAAAGTACTTTTACCTCCATGGTTTTAGGTTTTTAAGTAAAATAAATTATTGTAGTATTTTAATAATTTTAGAAATATCGCTTCTGAAAAAAAGGAATGAAAAAAGTTTATGAATGAAATATTCACTGCTTTTATATAGAGAGCCAGGCGATTTATATTTCGATGACGTTATTTGAACACAGTTAATTTGTTTTCGATGAAGTTTTTAAATATAATAAATTATTGTAGAATTGTGATAATTTTAAAAATATCACTTCTGAATGTATCGCATTTCAGAGATGTTTAAATAAAATTACATTGCAGTTGGAAAGTGTTTCATAACCAATGTTTTATATATGACTGATCTTCCTTCTTGTAATATATTTTTACTTTCGCTGCAATACATGCTAATGTATAGATAAAGTATTGGAATAATGCCGAGAATCACATCTGGAGTTTTCTACGGATCTACACGTTTCGGGACCTGTAGAACACGAATGGACTACTTTTAGCGTGACGTCTGTGTGTGTGGTCTGTCTGTGTGATGTATGTATCCACTGAAGCTCAAATACTAATGGACCAAATTTCATAAAATTTGGTTGGTAAGTTACTTGTGCGTGACCCTGGTGCTAATTACTTTTCGGTATGATTCAGTATAAAAGAAACCGCCTTTATTTGCGAAATGACCCTCAAAAATCCCATGTATCCACTCTAGCCAAAAAACTAATTGATCAAATTTCACAAAATTCGGTAGATAAATCACTTGTGGGTTACCCTCGTACTCATTAGATGTTACTGCGATTCGAATAAAGAATATCGAGGAGCTGATGAAGACTTTAAAGCGCAGTTGCTGAATGAAACTAAGGTACATTAAAAATGCAAATTCGATATAATATCAGAAAAGTGTCCATGTGGTTTTCTGCAATTAAACTCAATTTAACGCAGCATGAAATACAAAATAAGAAAATATATTTGTGTCTGTAGGAAAAGTCATGTGCTGCCCACCTCAGATTACTTTTAATATATATTTTTTTCTATTTATAAGTGAATTAAATGCGATTTGCAAAATGCGCAATTCTCAATATAAACAGTAGGAAATTTGAAATACATTCATTATTAACAAATGTGGTGAAGGCTTCGCAAGTTACTTTAACAGAATAGTGGTAGACCCTATTATTAAGAGAGGTTTTCGAGATATTGGGAATTTTATTTTTTGCTATGGAGCATAATATCCCAGATATATTAAATACATCGAATGAAATATAGTACGATAAATTGCGTGCGGAAGCTAATAAAATGTTAGCATTTTTTTAATCAAAAAATTATTATAAAAGATAAATATGCTTTAAAATGTATTGCCTAAATAGTTTTTATATGTAATTTATTATTTAAAAATTTTAAATATTTTTTATTTAAAAAATCCGATCTTTTGTAAAAGGTTCGATCTCTTTTAAAATCTTTGATAACAAATGATAGCTTAGATGATAAATGATAGGGATTCAGCATCCAATTTAAGAAGAGGTATAGGGTAGTAGGTCACTAAAGATTTCCACTTTCGGTATATTTTCTAATTTCGTTTCAAAAATTTTTGCATAAAACACTTGTTTATCGGAAACTGTTATAGATATAGATAGCTCAGATAATGACTGATACGGATTCAGTATTATTGAATTTTGAAAATTATCATCCCAGTCCATCCTGGGGCCGCGCAATAGGAATGTATACGTGTATTTTTAGAATAATAACTTGAATACCGGAGAAGTTAGAAATCTCACATTTGTCATATATTTGCCTTTCGTATCATATTTTCTTTCCTTGGATTTTGAACCTAATGTGTCTAAAGAAGTAGAAAACTAGCAAACAAAAACCAATTTTATAGGATCAACACCTTTATTTTAGATTGTTCTAAGATCTAGACCTTTATTTATGCAATTAAAATGTAACTCACATTTTCATATCATACAATAGAAGTGGTGACTATAAATTTTGTAAAACTAATATTTCATTATAAATCGGAATACGCTAAAATATTACCAATGGGTTCAATCATTGATTAAATATATGGAATTACTAGCAGGTATATCTGTTATTCGTACGGAATATATAATATAAAAACTTTAAATTCACAATTATTTGCAAATTCTTTGTATTCTAAATGATATTGTTATTCAAAGCACTCTATTAAACCATTTAATTCTCCCAAATTAAGTATCAGAATCTCTGTTTCTGCTATATAAAATTATCTTCAGAGGGAGATCGGAAGAATAAAATATCCTGATCCAGGATGTAAACAAATTTACAAAAATGGCATTACCTCTATTTGGGGCAAAGCTACAAATAAAGGTCCCCTCATTTACAATAAAATTTTTCAGCGGTCATTTATTTCCCTCTGCCATTTTTTCCACGGTTATATTTTCCCTCGGCCATTTTTTCTTAGATTCCTTTGAAACTGTGCTAAGGGCCCCTAAAGCTTATAGTTACGCCACTGGTTGGAACCAGACGGGGATTGAGAGGGGAGCCGGGGAACCTAGTGCCCCCCACCCTTTATGATGAAAACTAACATTAGTTCTATGCGTATGGGAACAAAGTTGAAATTGAATGTTGGGTCCTCCTTTTGAATGGTTCCCTCCACCTTTTGCAAAGTCTGTATCTGCCCATGGTTGTAACACATGTACATACCTATAAAGCTCTAAGTTTTTCAGGTTATACTGTAAACCTTTAAATAATGCAATGAAGTTGTGTCTGCAGTTAAAGCAGTCTGTTTCGATGGGCAACTGGGCATTATCCAAACGTGACCAGGATTTTGTTTACATCACACCCAACCTTTTACTCTACAACAGGTGAAAATGAAAAAGGGTTCGACTCTCACCAGCAGCAAATTACCCAAGGGAATTCAGGACCACCACCCCTTTCTACCTAGTACCTGCCGCCAGATTGCTCCTTTTGCCATCCTGCCTTGGTGTCTACACAAAAAAACAATTTTGTCAACTCGACAAACAGAGTTATAGAGTTTGACATTCTCGTAACAATGGTCAAAGTGAAAGTGCCGCTAAAGCTGTCAATTGTACCTAAATCCAAAATCTAAAAATAGACAATAGAGACTTACTTTTCTGCTTCTGGGAGGGGGGGGGGGAGAAGGGGAGCTTCAATGAGTGCGTGTTTTTTGTTTCCTTATCAAAACTGTTATTGTAGTATTTATCATAGTTCTGGGTTTATAAATAAAATGAATTAAATTAAAATGTAATGTAATTTTATTTTTATTTCATGTTTACACTACTGATCAGTATGCAGTTAAATTTCCATCGCTACAGGCTGAAATGTTCCATATCCACATATAAGATCTCCCAGCTTATAGGGTCAGTTTTTTCAAATACGTAAGGGTGACCTTATACCTTATATCGAGTTTTGACTGTGTAACGTATGTTCAGCATAACGATTCTAACGAAATTATTCTATATCTTAAGGAGCGAAAAGCGTCTTCTTCCCACCCTCCTACCCCATTTGGCATTCAATCAATACGTATTTTAAATTTAACTCTCAATTCTCGCATATACTCTTCTGGATATGGAGTCGTTCACCAAGTACGTTGGCGCTTTGAGGTGGGGGGGGGGGGGGTCGCTTTAATGCGGATCGTCCGCATTTATTGTTTTTTCTTCTAATAAATGTTGTGAAAACTTTGGGGAAGTGCAGTTTTATTTTTAATTGCATGTCTATTTCATATGACAGTTTGGAACCGTATCAGTAAATATAACTCTCTCAAAGTTAAAAAATGTTGAAATTTTTAAAAAAAATTTATTATATAGAAAATCGAAAACTGAAGGGGGGGGGGGGGGGGCATGGCTCTGTGCCGGTGCCCGTGTTTGCTTGTATAAACATAAATAACAGCTATGCCTTAATAATTTTCCATGTTAACATGTGGAAATTTATTATTTTAAATCAGTAAAATTTATTATTTTAAAACAATAAAAACTTTCTCTATCAATGTTCATAAACAGTTATACAATTTTGTCAATTTAGGCTAATTTATTTTATAAAATAATAATTGATTTACAAGGGGACAAAAATGAAAAAAGTGACTTTTAATTTTTGTTTCATAAAAATCAATTTCAATTTTTCAGAGTATTTAAAAGCTTCTTAAATCAAAAGCCTATCGTTTCCGACGATACCTAATTACCCCTTATAGACTATGACACTTGTTAATCATTGGCGCTGAAGATTGGGGGCCGGAGACAGGCATTTGTCGCTTCCTGTCCTGTGGATTTTACAGATTTCATTGTATATTTTATGCATATATGTGCGTGCGTGTGTGCAATGCATCGTTTGCCTCCTCCTGGAAAATATCCTTCAGGCGCCTATAATGTCAATGGTTCAGACCGAGACTGGATAAGTGTCAGATGGTTGTTGACTACCGTTTTACTTATTTCTTAAGCTTAATAAGATATCCGGTCTCAAGTGACTAATATTTAGAACTAGTGAAATTTCACTGCAGAAAATTGAGAGGGTAATACGAAAATTTAAAACTTTAAATGCGAAAATATAAATATTATTCCAAATAGTAAAGAAAAATATATTTATACAATTTTGATTTTTTTGGGGGGAGGGGGGACGCTTCCTCACACACATTAGGTAGGAGGGGCTTGTGCCCTCCCAAAAAGGGTCTAGCGATGCTTCGGATCCATGTTAAACAAAAATCAAACTAAGCCGGAGTAAACCGCCCAAAAACTATTTTTGTATATACGTCACTGGATGTATCTATGAGACAAGTCCCCGGTTTGTAGATGTATGAAACAGGTCCGCGATTTACTGTGTGTGAAACATGTCTACGATTTACTGTGTGTGAAACATGTCCCCGATTTACTGTGTGTGAAATAGGTCTGCAATTTACGGTGTGTGAAACAGGTCCGCTATTTACGGTGTGTGACACGGGTCCGCGATTTACGGTGTGTGACATGGGTCCGCGATTTACGGTGTGTGACACGGGTCCGCGATTTACGGTGTGTACATATTAGATGTGTAACACCAGGTCCCCATTTTGGTTGAAAAAAGCATGCGTTGAAATAATTAATTTTTTTAAAATTACGAAGTAGAAATAAAAAGTATACTGTATTTTAACTGGGAAATCATTAACGTTTTCACCAAAAATATATTCCTGAATAGGGTTCTCAGTTTGATAGGATACACACAGCGTCCTCGTTTTACAGGTCTTGCCCACCTGTGTGTGCGCGTGTGTGTGTGTGTGTGTGTGTGTGTGTGTGTGTGTGCCAGTTAGTCTGTGGAGACGATAACTGACGAACGAATGGACCGATTCGAACGAAATTTGGTACAAAAATCACAATCTGTAAACACTACAAGCCTGTTGTTTTTAAACGTAATCGAATGTTCAGAACCCCCTTAAAGTTTCGAGTGAAATTTAAAAAAAATTGTCAAAAAATCAAAACCGCTAATAAAGTTGCGTAAATGGACGACATTTCTAATGTAATTTTTCATTAGAAAACGATTAACATAAATTTTAGAAAGCTAACATGAACCGTTCGCGAGATATTGCACATTTTTCAAAAAAATTATCAAAAAGTCTTATAAAATAAAAAATATATATTTCCTATTGAGAAACATGTTCACTGTTCACTTTTCATATATATAATACCATGGGATAAATTTGGTGACATTCTCGTGGATCTAGCTCGTTCCATTCATGAGAAAAAATATACTTCGAATAATACTTTTGTATTTGAACGCCAATAGTCATTTATCTGCTATATGAATAACTTATTTCTCCGTCAGTAAAGCTTGGCGAGATTTTGGCGACGAATTTGATGGAATGTCGTCAACTTGGCGATTTTTGGAAATGTTGTCAAATTAACGAAAATCTCGCCAAATGGATTAAAATGACGCAAAATCAATGAAAATGACGACTAATTGTCGAAAATGTAATATTTTGGAAAGAATATAAGTATCTACTCTAAGAAAAACCTATTTTTTTAATGTAAAAGTAGTAAATTCATTGCATTATATAAGGAAAGTCATGTGCTGCCCACATCAGATTTTTTATATAATTATTCGTATTGTTTAAGACCACTTTTGACACAAAGATTCAAATAATAATCTATAGCAAACTTCTATTACTTATAATTTAAATAATTATTAATAGAAGTTTCCAGTTTTCATGACCGCAAAATATTCACGTACGTTTGTTTTATATGTAAAACATGTCTGGAATTTTTCTAATCAAATTTCGCGTTTAAATTTATTACAACGATCTCTACTAAATTTACGACAGTACTATCACAAAGAAAACGCTATCAACACTAAAATAGTAGAAATTGTGTGATTATAACAGCTTACATTCGCATGATATTATTTTAAGAAATGTATTCTTTCATTATATAATTTGTTTCAATTTTTTAATTGTTCATAATTATTCTTTTAATTATTAATTATATTTAAATGTATTTTACCACTTTATTTATTCAACATAGGAATTCCAATCTGAATAATAATTGGTATCTCGAAAGTATGAATTATTTCTGGGAAAATCAACTGCAAGGTTTAAAAGTTATATATTCAATGATGGAAGTTCTACACTTTCCAAGATGATAAAGTTGTACATTTTCGTAATATTTCTCTAGAATATATACTTTTACTTATCAAACTTTAGCAAAATCTTAGCAAGTATTCATTAAAATGTAATTCCCAGCAAACTACTTCATTCCATCAAAAGTTGGAGTGATTTAAAAAAAAGGCTCTTTCTCGCTAGCAGTTATTTTATTCTTGTTTTACTTCAGTGCATTAACTTCCATTGCCAAGGAATATATTCATTCGCATTTAATAATGGGATTTTTTCGCTTTGTTGAGATTTTTACTCATAGAGATTAATCTGGACAAAAAAATTATTATAAGTACAAAATTTGATAACATTGGCTTTTTGATGTTAAGGAAGTACTTAAAAATAGTTTCGTTATTTGTCACTAAAAAAAATCCGATGTGCCCAATACAGGATATTTCTTATAAATAAATAAATTTTGACATTTTAGGATAGATAGCAAACAGTAGAGTTTTCTTAAAAATTAATCCCTCTACTAATACACAGGCTTTTGTTGTTATAATAAAATAATACGCAATTTCCTGAAAACGGATTTATTATATTTCTAAGCATTCACACTAAAATTAATATGGGTAAAAACACACAAAAAAACTAGGTTTAATGCCTCTAGAGTGACACTTTTTAACAGGTAAATGTTCAGTTACACACCTAAAGAGGTTTATATATATAAATGTGTGATTTTACGCTTTTAAACAAGAATTATAAGGAATAATAGGTATATTTTATTTTACGCGAAAAGACTGTTTTAAACAGAGAATTTTACGCATATGTTTAACTGCTACATACTTTCTTACCTGCTTTAAAGTGTCCTTCCAAAGAGACTCAGTTAAGTAGGTAATAATATACGTAAAATGAACATCTCATGTTATCTCTTTACCAGTTTACATCTTTTCCAGTGTAAAATACAATATACCCATTATTCCGTGCAACTCTCATATAAATGAAAAAAATACCACATATATATATATATTTATTTAACAAATGTCAAGCCCTTGACCACTAGATCATTAGGCCACTAGCTCTCCAATACTTTTCAACAATACAGTCAAATTATTTAGTGCAGAACACTCGTTCAGATGAGCAGCAGTCAAGGGTTGTCCAGAGGTACACAAAACGCAGTCAGGTGAAGTAGTTAAATTAAACTGATACAAATAGGCACCAAGACAGTCATATCCGGTCAAAAGTCTAAACAGTGCCACCGCTGCAGCACGAGGTGAATCGGGAACACAATAAGATTCGCAGAGCACACTCCAATGTTTGTCTCTAGAAGAGTGAGAAGCCACACTATGAAACGATTATTTGAATATTATTTCAATTTCTAATTTAGCAGAATGGAGTGACAAGACTCTGGTATCCTTTAAGTCCGTTGAAGGATACCAGTTCCCTTTTTTGCTAGAAAATCCCCCTTTTCATTTCCTTGAAGGCCACAATGAGATGGTATCCATTGAAAAGCAACTCTTCTCTCAATCTCTCCCAAAAGTTTTCTACAGTTCTGTACACAGGAGCTCGTGTTCTCCTGGATGCCTGTCAAAGCCTACAGTGCAGAAGTAGAATATAAAAATATCACTATCTTCTCAAATGGAATATGGCGGACAGCAAGTTGTTGGAGAGCTACATGGATAGACTCGAGTTCTTCATCGAAGTGAGTTGTAAATGATCCAACACCCAGATAAAAAGAAAAAAGTTCACTAAGAACACCAGCACCAGCACCCCCAGAAAAATCCAGAGAACCATAAGTGTAAGCATAAAGCCATTCATCTGAAAGGAAACGCGAGCTAATAGTTTCTAAAGCAATATCTCGGAGTGCTGTATGGCAAAGGTCACTTTTTCTCACTTTCAGAACCAGGTCCAATCTGACATCAAGTTCCACATACTCCAACGGTCTCACAAAAGATAAAAGTTCATAGAGCGCATCATTAATCACATTATATTGAGCGTTCTTATGAATTGAATGAAGCCCCTCTGAGTCTTTAAGTTACGCGCTTTGTCACAGTCGTAATCTCTCCAGAAGGAATTATTTGGGAGGGGGTGTAATGTAGTAGGCCTCTTCGTGGTGCATCCTGGACATCTACTACAGCTTCTGCCGGTCTACTGGTGTTTTTTATGATATATATATATATATATATATATATATATATATATATATATATAGTTACAATTTTAAGTGTGTAACTGGAAATTGATCTGTTTAAAAGTGCCATTCTAGTGGCAGTAAACCCAGTTTTTTGTGTGCTTTTATCCATATTTTTTAATTGTGTAAAACCGTGTGTAAAAGTAATATTTTTGATAAATATTACAACAGATTCGCATTCAGGGATTCTTCAGGCTTGTACATTGTTACACCATACCGTCCAAGAATCAGGCGAGTATTCGCAAGATGCAAGGGTGAATTCGAATTTCTGGATAACAAAGACTTTTATTTAAAGCGTCGATATCGTAAACACGAACAATAAACAACTAATTGCATTTCAGATATCTTACTAGATCATAAAACAGCATTCAGATATAATAAACAGCCATTAAATGCTCAAGTCATAAATTATCACAAAACAGATTATTATATTCCCAAGACATTGACATATTCACAATTCACTTTGACTGAAAGTCGCCAATTTGGCGATGCAACCAATATCATCAAAATTGTCGCCATGGTTAAGCAGCCTGGATCTTTAAATAATAATAATGGTTTCCTGTAAATGTCATTTTTCCATGAGGATATTTGAAAGCATTTTAAGTGAAGATATTTTATGTATTCGTGGTCGTATTTCCTTGAATAGTTTCTGTTTTCTTAACATGAGAATATATTCTTGTATGTAAATATCAATTCTGTTTCTGACGAATTTGGCAAATGAAATTTCATTCTGACACCAAAATACACTTACGGTGTGTAATGCCAGAAATATTAAAGATTTGGAAGGATTAAGAAATGAGGGAGCAAGGAATGCGGGCGGAATGATCATCCCCACGCTAAGCACATTGGCGGTAACATACAGGTGGCCCCACGTCTTACATACCACGCCCCATGTCTACGGATCAGCCCTCATTATTACATACCAGCACGTAGACCGTCCAACGGAAGGAAGGTATATATATGAGGTCAAGCTGGGGGGTCAAGAGAGCTGCTTGTTGCTCGGAGTTGGTGAGCAGTTGGAGTCCAGTCAGTCTGTGAAGTTGGACATGATTGTAGAGCAAGGCAGTATAATAGTTTTGTAAATTGTGTGGATGAGCTCTCAGATTCATCTGATGTTGAGATGGTGAAAAACCCGACGATTCTCCCAAAATGTGAAAGATCGTATCAGGTACAATTTAAATTATATGAGGATAATATCAAAATTGTGTTTTATTAAAAAAAGAATAAATAATGCTTCCCATCTAGTGTTCCAACCAAGTATTACTAAGTCTGGTATTACATCTCTCTAGTTAATTAATTAAGTGTCTGAAGAAGAATGATAGAATTTGTAATATTAAAAATAATAATGTAACATTGATGATGTGTGTTACATAAATTGAAGACTGTCCTATTTACCCTTAGATCTTACCTTTGAATGTCTATAAGATTATTATAGTATTACCTAATCATCCGTTATGTTGAAAATAGGTGGGTTTTGCGGCCACCAAAGGAATGTACTAACACAAACTACTAATGGCTGTAGTTAATAAGTTAGATGATGTAGAGTCACCCTTCTTCAAGATAAGTAAATAACTAAATCAGTACGGCACATAACAAATCAATTGGCACACGGTGAATGAATTTGTATGAGGAACTTGCCAAAATCCTTATCTTTGAGTTTTTAATGAGATACAATATATATCGTTTTGTGATGCTTTCCGTATTATAGACACCATATGTCCCCCAAAGTGTCAATTACTATTAGAATACTAACTGTAAGCATATATCTCTTTCTTGCAAATTTGGAACTAAAAGTGAGCTAGCTCTGGGTGCTATTCTATGCTGCATTGGATAATCACAATAATATAGATTTGTTAGCATTTTAATCGTCGTATGCTTTTAAATGCCCGTTTGCATGATTTTATTATTACTTTCCTTATATACATAATGTATAAGAAAAGTATAGTGACTGGGTCGAAAATTCGAATTCAAGTTTTCGACGGGAGAGCACGTTTCAAGCATCCCTGATCACGAATCAAACATTTTTGAGGTGATGTCTGTGTGTGTGTGTGTGTGTCTGTGTGTTAGTGAGTCTGTGGAGAAGATAACTGACGAACGAATGGACCAATTCGAAATAAATTTGGTACAAAAATCGCAATCCGTAAACACTGGAAGCCTATTGTTTATATACGCAATCGAATGTTCAGAACCCCTAAATTTTTTAGTGAAATTTTGAAAGCATCGTCAAAAAATCAAAACCGCTAATGAAGTTACGTAAATAAACATTTCTTAGGTAATTTGTCATTAGAAAACGATTGACATAAATTTTAGAACGTTATCATGAACCGTTCTCGAGATATTGCACATTTTTAAAAAAAATATCATAAAGTTATATAAAATAAAAAAAAATATTTCCTATTGAGAAACATGTTCACTTTTCATATGTAATACCATGCGATAAATTAGGTGACATCGTTATCGTGGATCTAGCTCCTTCCATTCATGAAAAAAGATACTTTGAGTAATACTTTTGTATTTGAACACCAACAGTCATTTATCTGCTGTAAGAATAACTTATTTCTCCGTCCATAACGCTTGGCGAGATTTTGGCGACGAATTTGACGGAATATCGCCAACTTGGCTACATTTTTAATTGTTGCCAAATTAACTAAAATCTCGTCAAATTGATAAAAATGACGCTAAATCAATGAAAATGACGACTCATTGAAGAAAATTCAATATCTTGGAAAGAATATAAGTATCTACTATAAGAATAACATTTTTTTTAATTGTAAAAGTAGTAAATTCATTGCATTATATAAGGAAAGTCATGTGTTGTCCACATCAGATTTTTTTATTGTATTATATAACAGTTCTTAAAATTTAGAATCATATTATATTCTATAATGCGTATGTTTTCTTAAATTTAATCTATTTGTGGGACATGGAAGTATTAAAAGTTTTACGTTTGACTTATAGATTATTTTGCAGACATATGCTGCTGGGACTGCTACAATGTAGGTTCTTTAAATCATGCTTCTTGGTAAAATGTTACAGGTAAGGGTTATGGTGTAAAACTGTTACGATTGCTGTAACATTTGTCAACAGTATCGTTATAATTTAACGAAAACTCTGTAGAGCGCAACCAAGAAGGCGTCTGCAGGCGGATGCAACGAAATCTGATCAAAATGTCTGCCTGTGTGAAAGACGAACACGACGGGAAGAAAGTTAATAAACATAAGTGATTCCTATCACGTGACCATTTTTATGACTCAAAATATCAAAATGATGTTATTAGTGAAAATTACCTTTTTTTGTGATTTCAGATTTTTGTTTCGCACAAAAGGAGGAAATATCTTCTTTTTTAAAAAATCATTTTAGAACTATTTAACATATTTATTATTTGGTTTGAATGAAACTTATAAAAGAGAGTAAAATTAACCATTTTTGTGACATGCATTTTTGCAGAGAATGATAAATTATGGAATAAAACTATTTTTTGCCTAATATAATTAGTTGAATTGAGTATGATTATTAATGCATGAATCGCTACTTTAAGTGAATAATTTCTTTATTTAGTTAATTTTTTTTAGAAGGCCATAAATAATTTAAATATTTTCAGTTATTTGTTGAAACTGTATACAGTTCTACTAAAAATATTTTAAAAACATGCCGCATCATTCATAAAAACTTAACATTCCTAATTTATTCTGAAAAGGAATCGGTTACTAATATAGAACACACAAGTTTTGGATACAAGTTTGTAGTGGCGCTGAAACGTTCTCAATTGAAATGATTTTGAAAATATAATCGAGATGACGTAACTGCATTCTTTTTTCGTTATACAAATTAAAGTTATCCTAGGCTTAAACAGATACACGTCATTATTAAATGACTTTAGTGAGCGAATATAGAAAACATAATTTTTACACTTTCCAACATAGTTGAAAAATATATATGACTTTGGTCATTTTGTTCATTTGCCTATCTGTCTGTCCGTTAGCACGATAACTGTCGTAAAAATGACTTTATCAAAATGGCTGTCATGATGCATTTCCACACTTTGTACTCAGCCCAGAGATGAAGGAGGCAAGAGTAGTCATTACTCAAAATGTATATATATATATATATATATATATGTGTGTGTGTGTGTGTGTGTGTGTATTATATAGCGATGCCTCTTTACAGACGAGATGGGACTTTGTGGCGCCTTGGTGAATGCACTTTTGACATGGGTTGTAAATGTTCATAAAAGAGTTTTGTAACAAATGTCAAAGTTCAAGCTAAATATTTATAGCCCCTGTCAGATGTGGCCCTCTTCGTGGCCCAGTCCGGGACCACCTGGTCTCTAAGAAACCCTCCGGTCCTAAATTTTTAGTGGAACGCATAAAAAATGAGCGTCACTTCGCAGACCAATAGTGTGAGTCGAAATTGAACCGCCCTTTAATTGCACTTTGTGAAACATCGTATGGGAAGACGGGGGACTCCCTCCCTAAATTTTGTGTCCTCCGTTTCAAAAATCTGAAGGGACTTGTGTAGAATGTAAAATTTAGATGCAAGTATGAACTCGAGAGAATAGCTTTCCAAGTGCGTGGCACTTGTGTTTAGAAGCCCGATCCGGCATTCGTTTTGATGCATCTTTAGGCACGGTATCCGCGGCCCCTATCTAGGGCGGCCGATGCGTACAGCAAAGAACCGACGTCTTGTGTCCTGTTCTGCGTGCATGCACACTCAGGCGTAGCTCGTGGTCAGGTGCGACCATTCAACAAGATCAGTTATGGCGGCTCGTAGCCAAACCGAGCCAAAGCCGAATCAGACCGAGCGAGCATTTCTTCAGGTGGTGACGAACATCGTAGCAGCGAGAAAGTCGTCACTTTTGCTTCGCAGTGCCACACAGCTCTGACTCCAAACGGCGTAGTGTGGGAACCCTTTGAACCCTTTAACTACATTCAAGTGTGTGTACTGTGTCGGCATAGATAAACTTGTTAGTTATCCAGAAATTTGGACTCATTCCTGTATCCTGAGCGCACGCCTACTATTCCTAAGATGCACCGTAACAGTATATACATGCAGACCATTTGGCATGTTTTAACTAAAAAGCACGAAATGTGACTTTTTACACGAACCCCGAGGAAGAAAAGTCAATTCTAAAGATACTTACCATAGCTCAATGAGTCAGAAAATAAAAAGCCTGTCATAAGATCAAAAGTTAAAGTTTTCTATGGGTAATAGGTGCTATATAAAACTTTTATACTAAAGACAGACAAAAAGTATATTTTCGGATGTAAATTTTATCTAACAAAATTCACTTTTTATTAGATCCCTGAAATCTATACTTATATTCACCGTTTGATTGGACTGGGTGAAAGCTGTTTAAGTTCTATAAATTTGAATTTTTTAACGATTTTTCATTCAAAAGATCTTTAAATAAGATTCAATTACATAAGATAAGATACAATTACAAAATAACATACAATAACAGAATAACAAGATACAATTAATAAGATACAATTACAATAAGATACAATAATACAATTACAGAATAACAAGAACGGTATCGCATGGTATAAGGATAACGGTATCCATGAACCGGTTTCGTGCTTATTATTCACTCATCAGCAGAATAATAGTTAACTGAATCCATTGCAGCTAATGGTTATTCCATACTGATGAGCGCAGAGAAAGTGCGAAACTAGTCCTTGGATACTGTTATCTGCAATGGAAGTGTTTTCCTTAAAGAAATAATTTGCTAACTGGATATTCCGCTGTAATGGTCCCGTAAAAATAGTTAAATGTTGAACTCTTTAACTAAAACGTGTCTCGTGACCCACACTGTCGAAAGCTAAAAATCTATTTTTTTGGAACATTGCAGAACCATGGTTTTACGACCCATTGTTCAAGAGATATTGAGTCGTGCAATCTTCTTGAAAATCTTGTATACTATTGGATGAATAAAATGCGGGTTTGGGAAATTTCTGTTGGAAGTGAATGATGAGGAGAAAGTATTCATGATTCGGGAACAAACGAACGATAAACGGCGGTGCCCTTCGAAATCATCTTATCAGCTGATACTACTGGGAGAAAGAAAGACAGAAAATCGTTTATCGGCATAGATACGGGAAATGACAGAGCGGGTGATAATGAAAGAATTCCAAGCGAAATAACGGTAAAAAATGTGTTGCATGATAAAAAAAAAGTACCGGCTGTTTTCCATAGAAAAAGTTTTGATAAAAGGAAGACATTTTGCCGAAACGAAAGAATAAAATAGCTCTAAATTCTACAATTCGCTCTTTTTTCCGCAATGAATGTAAAAAAAACAAATAGTGAGAAAATGTACTGTCAAATGCTCTCAAGTATTTTACTGTCGAAAACTTGTAGCATACAGTCACTCATAAGTGTTTTTTTTTTCGCAATGGCGTAGCTATAAGTTTCATAATTTAGGCATGGTCGTCAGCGGTAATAACTTGTATTCCTTAATTATTGAATATATACAGGATGATAAGGAAGATATGTTGAAACAGGAAAAGAACTTGAGAACTAACTTTTATGGAAAGAGCTTACTTTTTTGTTAGTTTATAAGACACCTCTGGCCTTATATGTTAAGATAACAGAACCTAGAAAGCTGAACCTGCACATTTATAGTAGCGACTATGTTATAGAACCTAAAAGAATCAGATTTTTAATATATCTCACCCTCTCCCGAGAAACAAAGAAGAATCTGATTTTAGAAGTCTTTTCAGACACTTCAGAAGCACCTCCATTGAATTAAAAAGCTTAATCTGTGCGCATATAGTATGGACCACCGGACGGAACTTAGGCGGATTTATGATTTACACCCTTGGGGCAGAGAAAATGGGTCGACTTTCGAATGTGTTTTTGACTCTTTGGACACCTAGAAAGTTGAATCTTTGAATATTTATAGTATCGACCATCGAACAGAATCTAACGTAGTCAGATTCTCGATCATACCCCCTGGTGATGAGATTATGGTTTTTTTTTATCTTTTCAGTCCCTCAAGTACTTTTTTTACATACCCAGTACCCTCTTTTTACATACTTAATGTATCGACTTCGGGCCCAAACCGAGCATTGCTGAATTTTCTGTTTTTATCCCTCAGTGTGCAAAATGGGGAAGGGCTAAATACAGTCTCTCTGAACTTTCATGCGAAGCCCCAATCGGGAACACCTTTTCTTTACCCACCTTTTCTTTAGGAGGGGATAAGTGGAAGCACCACCCTAGGGTGTAGGAGGACAAAATCAGTTACAGAATTGTTAAACCTGGTTGAAATAGTACATCATATTTTTTCTCCTGAAAAAGAGAAAAGAATCAGGCAAATGGTGGAAAATCTAGTAGCTTTCTGATACTTCTACCTCCCTAGCAGCATTTAATATTGGTCCAGTATTGGACCAATACTGTATATCTTGGTATTACATTGGAAATATTTTTAATGTAAACTCAATATTGATCATATATTGGGGTTACATTGGCCTCCAAGATTGGGGTTACATTGGAAATATTGTCCCAATATTTTAAGCCAATATTTGACCAATTCCGTCAAAATTTCCACTACTGCATATTTGTCCAATATTGGAGCCAACAATAAGCCGATATTGGGACAATATTGGATTGTTACTAGATATGCAGCAAATTTTCAGTTGTGCATTCAAGTGTGTCAGATATGTTTGTTTGAAATAATATTTAATTAACAAAGTTGGGTTTATATACATTTTGCCCTAGTATAGCGAAGTATTGGATTGGAATAGCAAAGTTTCCGCCAGTAAAATCACTCTTTTGTTGCAGTTATTTATACTTTGGGATAAAACATTATGTAATTCAGTGTTTAAGCCTATTAATCACAGCGAAACTAAAACTCTTAAGTCATTAAGTTGTAACATTTAATAAGTTTCATTTGTCGTCAAATATAGTTGTCTCAATTGAAAATTGCCCCGGTTATAGGTCCTGCCTGTGGTCGAGTTTCAGCCCTCTTATGTCCTCGATTGGGGCTTCGCATGAAAGTTCAGAGAGACTCTATTTAGCCTTTCCCCATTTTGTATACTGGGGGATAAAAACAGAAAATTCGGCAATGCTCGGTTTGGGACCGAGTTCGATACATTAAGTGTGTAAAAATCCAGCCCTCAAAATTACCGGAGGGATACCTGAGCGACTGGAAAAACTAAAAAAACCCATAATCTCATCACCAGGAGGTATGATCGAAAATCTGACAACGTTAGATTCTGTTCGATGGTCGATACTATAAATATTCAAAGATTCAGCTTTCTAGGTCTCCAGAGAGTCAAAAAAACATTCGAAAGTAGTAGTTCATTTTCTCTGCCCCAAGGGTGTAAATCATCAATCCGCCTAAGTTCCGTCAGCTGGTCCATAGTATGTGCTCACAGATTAAGCTTTTTAATTCAATGGAGGTGCTTCTGAAGTGTCTGAAAAGACTTCTAAAATCCGACTTTCCTCTGTTCCTCCGGAGAGGGTGGGATATATTAAAATCTGATTCCTTTAGGTTCTGTAACATAGCCGATACTATAAATGTGCAGGTTCAGCTTTTTAGGTCACTTTGGGGCATCTGTAGGGCTTGAAAGACTAGAACATGTCAGACACACAGAAAATTCGGCAATGCTCGGTTTGGGACCGAGTTCGATACATAAAGTGTGTAAAAATTCAGCCCTCAAAACTACCGGAGGGATACCTGAGCGACTGGAAAGACTAAAAGAACCCATAATCTCATCACCAGGAGGTATGATCGAAAATCTGACAACGTTAGATTCTGTTCGATGGTCGATACTATAAATATTCAAAGATTCAGCTTTCTAGGTCTCCAGAGAGCAAAAAAACATTCGAAAGAAGTAGTTCATTTTCTCTGCCCCAAGGGTGTAAATCATCAATCCGCCTAAGTTCCGTCAGCTGGTCCATAGTATGTGCTCACAGATTAAGCTTTTTAATTCAATGGAGGTGCTTCTGAAGTGTCTGAAAAGACTTCTAAAATCCGACTTTCCTCTGTTCCTCCGGAGAGGGTGGGATATATTAAAATCTGATTCTTTTAGGTTCTGTAACATAGCCGATACTATAAATGTGCAGGTTCAGCTTTTTAGGTCACTTTGGGGCATCTGTAGGGCTTGAAAGACTAGAACATGTCAGACACACTAGATAATTATATATAGTGATTTCTGTCATGTTCCATTTCTACTTTACACCTGACTTCCTTCTAAACTCAGCAGACGCCCTAGTGATATAACCCCATTATTCTTTCTGAAAAGTGTGTGAGTAGCTCTTAATATATCCCTTTTTGTAGTACCGTAGGGGTTTAAGTTAATTTTACTAATGAACAAAATATTAAACGCTGCCTTTAGCAATTTTCGTGATATTGCTCTGTTCCAATATTTAATTTGACCCGCTGTGTGCGCTATTATTTGTTTCCTTAGATGTCTTCGGAAGGCTTAGGTTCGTGCGGGGTCAGGCTTGCCACGTTTCGATAGTTATGCAACTGCATTTCTAGTTTTCGGGCAAGGATACTTTTAAATGTCCTTTACATAATGATTTCATGCTATTTATTCTGCATTTATCCCACTGGCAAACAATTTCTGCTTATAATAGTAATTGTTAGCTTCTTTCAAACAAAATTGGGCAATATTATCCATCATAATTAGAATTTATAAAATCTTTGATATGCACGTTATAAGGTTTATAGGGGGAAAAAACTCTCCCGAAATCGTTCTGTTGATCTCTCTAGCGCCGCAGCCAATATATTTGGCGTCTGGTGCGAATTAATTTTGACTGTGCTACTTTTCTTATATTGATCAAGGATAGAGGCGCTACGGCACCTTCAAATCGATATGAAGACTAGTGCGGGGACACCGTTCACACTACCCTGGCTGCAATGTTGGTTCTCTCACTATAGGCAATTCAATAAGTTATCGGACAGGAATTTTACGAATGAAGTTGTTCAAAGAATACGAATGATGTTGCCCAAATAATACGAATGAAGCTGCTCAAAGAATACGAATGGAATTGCTCAAAGAATACGAATGAATTTTCTCAAAGAATGCGAATGAAGTTGCTCAAATAATACAAATAAAGTTGCCCAATATATTAAGAAATGGTATCTTAATATAGAAACTACCCACGGACTTGAATAGTCCAGTTATTAAGGCGAAAAAATCGCAAGCGGTATTTCCTTGTCTGAACTTTGACGTCATCCAAAACTATTACCGTGTATATGAAGGGTGAGGATGGAAAGACTAAAAAAGTCTGTAGGTATGGAAGTCCATCCAATAAGAGATTAGTTCGAAGCAGGATGATACAGATATCCACACCTCCGCCATTACATTCCAGTCTGAATTAATAGACTCCGGTGTAATTTAGGGACTGTCTAAACAGATGCATTACACCATCGAGTAAGTTGGACAGTCTGGGTTACAATGAAATAAACACTTCTCACGGATTCTTTGGTTACTTGAACAGCGGTACTTATGTTTATATGTGGGGATTCCCTGAAAGATTATCAGAGTCATTGTCCCCAAAACTATATATAGGGCGACCAAATACACAAGGCAGAGATGATAACAGAATGATTAGACCGGAAGAGATTTGAAATTGAATTTGCCATCTAAACGACGTGATATCGTCTTTCAGCGGTGAGCTTGTTCTTTATGCAGCTATCAATATGCCGGAAATAGTAACAATCTATGTACGTAAATTTCCGTCCCAAATTGACCTAGGAAAGGCATCGGTTTATTGTTTCGTGTTCCGATTGAGTTTTAGGAGTCTACTCAAACGTCACAGAAGTTTTCAACTACATTATGAACCATAAGAATTTTTATACTGATCCCTACAGACTTTATATGACTAGTGAATGCACAAACGCATAATTAAATAAAGATAATATATATAACAATTGTCTGCCATGTTCCCGTCTTTTTAGAACCCCTAGAAATCCCACAATACATCAAAACGTGAATTTTTGCACACTTGCAGTATCTACCACGAGGTAGAACTAAACGAAGCAGGATTTTTGATTCCCTCTCCCTCTCTCGTGGCCGGAGAAAATGTTTGAGATTCGAAAAGTGTTTCTAGACACTTCAGAAGACCTCCGTAATACTAGGAGAATATTTGCACAATGATAGTATTATTAACGTGACAGAACGTAATGAAACCGGATTTTCGATTCCACCATATGTCAAAGCAAATGCTGTTGATGCTGTTGAGACCCAGACTTCCTGACCTACCAGAAATATGTAAGATAACTGTTTGGACGCCGGAAAGATCCACTCAATTTAGACCGGAACCCAGTGGGGGAGGCATCCACAGAGACCGTACCTTCTTTACCTACCACCAACCTCTCGAAAGGACTTACGGACCCACGTATTTAACGAGATCTAGGCTACTGCGTCCCAAAGCAAATGGGCTGTTTACGAAAATATTTTCTAGACCCTCCGATGACTAAGAAAGCTTTGCACATTTACAGTATCGACCAAAGGACATATAGTTGATTTTTTAAATGCTCTCTCGGGAATACAGAAAATGGGAGGGAGATGAAAGTGCTTTTTAGACCCTACAGACTTCCTCTACCCCTGGTACTTACTTTTTAGAGATTTTTCCTGCCTTTGACAGGCGTAAATACTAGTTTTATACACAGTTTTCCCTTATACTTTGGGTGGTTTTATTCCTTGGAAAATTACACATTTTCCTATAATATATACCATACCTTCACCTTCCTATTATATATACCAAATCTAATATAATATTCTGTAAAAAGGACCTCTAGGAAACGGAGTCTCGTAGAAAATACCTACCTGGACACCTTTTCTCCATCATTAATCTGTTAACTGCCTTCTGTTTTACTTTTCGCCTTTTAACAAGGGGTAGACAAACTACCGCTTGTCAAACAGTTTGTCACTTGCCTTTCCAGGTTGCAGCAAACGAGGCAAAAAAGCGAGTCAAAAGAGTCAAAATAAAGAATACGGTACAAAGGACTCAAAGGGATAATTAAGTGATATTTTTCGTACTTATAGTATGTCATGTTTGTATTAAGTTGGATATTTTTACAACATAATTTCTTGACTAGCTATTAAGTTCGTTATATGATAAATCCCATTCGCAAATCTATCTCCAATAAATTCGCCCCCTCGCAATTAATATTAGTAATAACTGAAATGTATAATCGATTAGATTATTAAAATATATAATTATAACAAAAATAAAAAAAATGGCCGGTAATTGGTTGTATAGCCCGCTATTTTTCAAGGAAACATCCTTGATTTTTGGCATTTCTTAAGTTAGAAACATTTTAGTCTAGAAGGATAAGAGGTGCATGTGGACTCTCCCTAGCTCCAGGAATGTATCAGAAGGCTGTGTTACTGTGACTTAATTCTCAAAATAAGTTCTATGTCTGAGGGACAATCAGATACTGGCAGTACCTACCGGATCTTGAGCTTTTGTGGCCCTAGGCCAACCTTATTTGGAGCCACCCATTACAGTTTTCTCTAGACTATGGTAGTGTATAAGAAAAGTATCGGAATAGGATCGAAAATTAAAATTATACTTTTCGACGTATCTAAATGCTTTAAGCATTTTACAATGTGAACAAACAATTTAATAACGTGTCTCTCTGTGCGTGTGTGTGTGTGCCCGCGCTATGTATGTCTCCACTAGCATAAAACTGCTCTACTAAATTTTTTTAAGTTTGGTAGTTAAATCACTTATGAGGCTACCCTGTTGCTTATTAGATTTAGGTATGATAGAGTTAAAATGGCCGCTAACGAGTTTTTTCTTTTTTTCGAACTGGCCTGAAAGAAGGAAAATAAATGGAATTAAGAAAATAAATATGGTCTATATTGAGTGATAAACCGTTCTCGAGCTACATCTCTTTCTCCGATTTTAGTGATTTGGCACCATTTTAAAATGGAAAAAATCCCCAAAAGAAAAGATAATGGCTTAAAAACTGGAAAGTTGAGTCATTTATGTGTTCATTTATATATCATTATGTATATCATTTATATATCATTTATGTTCATTATTTGAGTCATTTATGTGTTAATATCGAGTCATTTATGTGTTAATATCGAGTCATTTATGTGTTTCCCTGGTGCTAATTTTATTTTGGTTCGATCGAAAAAATTAGAATTGGCCTTATTGTAGAATAGGCTCGAAAAAACAGAATTTAAAGAGATTAAATATGCATAATGGGGTTAAATAAATGTTTGTTTTATATGACAGAAGAAAATTTGATGACAGAAGAAAACTAGCCACTTCATTATTCTGAATTTGTTGCATCATGGTAGACGAAAGCAATGGGGAAATGACGTCTTAATGATGTTAAAGATGGCTGAAGATTAAAGAATCGCCTTGCACCCAAATTCAGAAATGTAAATGACAAATGCAAAAGAGTTAATAAATGTGCCATCAGTAGTATTATTTTTCGTTTTTAACAATTTTAGTGTAATCTAAAATTAAAATTTAATGTAGAAAACATAACTCCACTTGCTCTATAGCCTTGCTGTCCTAGGTTAACTTACTCATGAATCAGACCAAGGATACTGAGAAAGAAGTTCAAAAGTTGAAAAGAAAACAGTTATGATAATTGTTTTTTTTTAAAATCACGATAAAAATTCACTGCATTGGTCTTTTACATGATCACGGAGATAAAATTGAGATTTGATTTACTCGTTTGGCAACATAGACTAAGTGTGCCAAACGCAGATAGATTTGACACACAGGTGTCAAACCGACGTTTCAATTTTAGAGTCTGGGGGTATTTGATTCATTTGCCAACTTGTTTCTCGAAAGTATAATTTTCTTTTTTATGCAAATTTACTGAAAAGTTTTCAAGCTAAATATTTAATGGAGTACTTCAATACTTTAATACATAAACTTATGCATTACTCGTCTAAAATTTATATTTATCCCAAAAGACTGCGGAAAAAATTGTAGTAGTATTCGTAAACGTGTATTTTTCAGTATGTTCCATTCTATGAAATGATGGAGGGATTCTTTAAAAGGCATTTCGCGTGAGCAATTCTTTCCCCTACTTTTTACTACGGGGCATCATCTCTATTGCAACGAAATGTATTCGATGGCGTTTGATGATAGGATTTTTTGCTTTGTCGAGACTTCCTTTGTCTGAGCTGATCTGGATAAAAAGATTATTCAGCAGTCAAAGATTGGATAACATTGGCTTTTTAAAGGAAAAAAAAGTCGCCTGTAGGTCAGAGAAGTGGATGTTTCGCTTTTCTTTGACAGAAAAGTAGAGTTCGCGTATTTATTTTTTTAGGAATGCTCTTTGTAACGGGGAAAACAATTTTGTATTGAGTCCTACAATTTTTTTAATGCTTTCAAGTGACGTTCCTAGAATGGCATAGTATATTATTTATATATATATACACACACACATACATACATATATATATATATATACATATATATATATATATATATATATATATATATATATATATATATATATATATATATATATATATATATATATATATATATATATATATATATATTGTGAGATATATATATATATATCGCGTATACAGTTTTATCTGTGGATTTAAGATATCTAGCAGGTCAAAAAATGGTATCAGACTGCAAGACGCCGATTTATTGCAGCCCTGACCCGAGATGTCAGCAAGTGCTGTAAATAAGGGGGCTTCGAGTACAGGTTGTGTCGAACCAGAGCAGTAACTGGAGACTAAAGGAAAAACTATGGGATTGGTTAAAAAGTTAACCAATACGGAAGTTTTACCGCGTCGCCCTAAGGTCAACCAATGGTAGCCGAAGAGGCTTATCAGACTTTAGGCAAAAAGAGGTGGCAACCGAGAGAAGGTTCTACAGATTAAGATATGTAAAAATGACGGTAACAGATCAGCAGTAACAGATTCAGTTATATTCAGAGTAAATGAATATAGAGTACTAGAACACAGAGAGAAATGAAGCAGAGATGAGATCAGTAAGAGATGCAAAATTTACGGCAACAGATCAGTAAACAGATATGAGGAGATCAGATTCTGTTATATTCAGAGTAAGATAGAGTTCTAGAATAGAGAGAGAAATGAAGCAGATGTGACACGGAGATCATTCCGAGTAATGTAGTGAGAGATGTATAAAAATGGTGAAACAGCTAAGACGCTCATTGAAATATTCATGAAGTTACGAGGTGTGTCCATGTACGAAGACACAATTGGAAGTATGTGCGTATCAAATATTATGAAAGATCGTAATCAGTTTTATAATAGAGGGAAGGGTGGTAATATGGACCATACAGGTATTATGGATCCCCTCGGTACCTCGGCCGGAACGAGGAACGAGGAACCTCGGCACGAGCGGAGGTAAATCAACTCTAATCACTCCCCTGAGATAAGAGATCACCATTAGCATGCAATCTTAAAGGAGGATTTGTGTTGTGAGAGTTAATAGTTTCATCCTATTTGCGAACGTTTAGCAAGGTAAGTGGCGTACAAATTTTATGGGTATTTATGTTGCACAATGCGCAGAATTCGATGTTATACCTTGAACTACACTAGTTAGACCAAACTTCAACTTTTTAGTTAGATTTGGGGGTAGTGATGTGATATTTTCAACATGGTGTTGCTGGTAATATGGATCCTGACCAATCATTCCATACTGACCACTCCGACTGGATCTCCCAGTGGGGGAGGACCAACCTGGTGTGCAAAATGTCAATTGTCTCTTCTGTAACTTAGCTTTTACTGATGACTGCCATGGAGAACTATGGGTAATGTGTGTGATGTGTGAATTATGGGCACCCAGTGAGTGCTGGAGTCGAGAAAGAAATTGATATCTGCCAGTTTTGTAAATAAGTTATGTTTTTTCAACAATAAACTCCAGTTTTGACGAATAAACTGTGACTATTTCATGGGGGCCCATAATACCCGCACTTAAAGAAAATAGGTGATTTCACTTTTTTTGGTAATTGCATTAAGGAGGTTATTGTAAATATTCTAAAACTTATTCTTCCTGGTGGGGCCATAGCTGATTAACAACCATTCCCAAATTCTGCGACCAACCATTCCCAAATCGAGTGAAATTAGCTGAAAATGTAGACGCACTTTACAAAAGACAAAGTGGGAGCACATATTACCACCTTTTCCTCTAATAAGTACCTGGTCTCACATGTCTAATTTCCTCCTTAAATATATGTGGTAATTGTTGTAATTAATTTAGTAGTGAATAGAATGTGGTTAGTTAAAGCGGCACAATGTAAATGTTACACGACTTACGATGTACGATAATTAAGATAATAATTAAATATATGTTTTGCATAATTTGCTTTTTAAATGTGCATGCACCACACACTCACACACACACACACACACACACATATATATATATATATATATATATATATATATATATATATATATATATATATATATATATATATATATATAAATATGTATATATATATATATATATATATTTATATTATATATATATACATATATATATATATAAATATATATATATACATATATATATATGTATATATATATATATATATATATATATATATATATATATATATATATATATACACATATATATATATATATATATATATATATATATATATATATATATATATATATATATATATATATATATATATATATATTTATATTTATATATATATATATGTATATATATATATATATATATATGTATATATATATATATATATATATATATATATATATATATTTAAATTTATATATATATATATATATATATATATATATATATATATATATATATATATATATATATATATATATAGAATGTCATATAACAGAATCTACCATAGTACAAATAGTACAAAAACAGATATCTAGACCAATAAGCGCAATGCAGCTTGAAATAGCCCAGAAAAATATAATAGAAAAAATTGAAAGATTGGACATGAAGTCAGCCAACAGGTAATACATAAAAGGCCTAGGGGGATTGTGACCCCTAGTTCCCGTTTACAAGTCGACTTTTCCACCAATGGCAACACTCACGGAGCCATGCATTACCTGCGGTTAAATTCAGTACAACGTCGAAACAGAAGACGCCCATACGAAGTATATATCAATCGTAAAAGGAAAAAATCCCCCAACATAAGAGCAATATAATTGAAACGACACAAGACTAAACCTATTTAAAATATACGAACTGCAAATACAATTACCCTACTTCCATCCAAATCACTCACGTCAATTTTACACGCCTAAATAGTTCCTCGCTGTATCGATGCCATTTTATTTCCTGAAATAAAGGTGTTGCCAAAATCCTTACTGAACGCATCGAAAACTTTACTATGTACCACATTGTAACACTGACAAATAAATATTAAAGGATAATTTTCTGTTATTGCTTCCTTAATAAATATAGAAACATTTTTGATCCTATCCTTTCCATAAGAATGCATTCTTTCACTACGTTTAAAGTGATTAATGACTATATTGCGAAATATCCTGATACTTAAATTAGAATACCAGTTAATTATATAATGTATTCTAAAACTGTACTGTCTTCTTTTATCATAAATAGTATAATACGTTGTCTTGCTAGGTGTTAAATGTATACTTATATCCAGATAGTTGATTGCCTTTGTTTTATCCGAGATATTCTCAATAAGATTCAAGCAACCTGGATAAAAGGAAAAATCAAATTCATACCCGTCTCCTGTGTTTTCGTATGCTATGAGGATGTCATCAATAAATCGAAAGTAAACCATTTCGTTTATAAAGTGATTTCCTTGTTCATAATGGTGCAAATATAGATTTGCTAATAATGTCGAGCACCCTCCACCCATTGGCACGCCTTTAATTTGTTTGTAATATTCAGTACCATTATACAATATATTTTCATACAATACGATGTCCAAAACGTGTTTAAACTTTTGAATTGTGACACTTTGTTGTAATTCAAATGTCTCATGTATTTGCGTCAATATACTATATAGATCCTCCAAATTTATATTACTGAATAGATCTTGGAAATCATAGCTTCTATATAATTGGTTAGCAGGTAGTTTGTTCAAAATTCCCAAAACTTGATCGCTGTTTTTTATCATGACGGAACCATTTTTTGAAATATGATTCATTACAGGTTGTAGATATGACTTCACTAGCGTATTAGCCCTTGTGGTATAAGTTTTAAATGCCACTGTAACTGGACGAAACTTCACTGGTTTTTTGTGAAGTTTGGGTATCAAGACCAAATACGGGTAGAGTATATGTTTCAAATCAATTCCAATTCGCTTATGAAGTGCACAAATTCGATTATTAATTTCATTATGTTGCACATTGAGCTTTTTATAGATTTCCTCATCTTGATAACTTTCTTTAAGAATCTTCATATAGTATGCTATGCATGTGAAAGTGAAATTAGATGCTGCCTTGTCTGTGTAGGTAACTGCATATTTGTTCCATAAATCATTCAGTTCGTCACGATTTACATTACTCTCTTCTCGTTTTTGAATTGAAGGTTGATAAAATCGACGAAATTGAAAATTTACACGATCTCGCCATTCATCAAATGCATTCATAGGCAAACTGTATTTTATTGCCATATTATATATAAATTCTTTCAATTCTTTATAATAATTCCCATATATATCATGAAATTCCTCTGACCTGAATTTAGTACCTTTATCAAATGCTTTTCGTAGTTGACTCGTATTAATCACGTTCAAATCGCCAGTCACTATGTGTTTATGATCATCATCTATAAATGGGCTTGATGTACACTGACACATCAGATTTTCATATTGTCCCATATTCTTACCAATTTTATTGTAATTATATACCTTACGTCCCATTGTCAACACATAACGGTATGATATACAAATATTAATTCTTCTAATAGGAAAGTGTCTTTGATGATAGTCTAAAATCTTTTTAAAAGGAACATTATTAAAAGCTCTATTTTTAAAAATTGTCATTAAATATTCTTTATGTTGTATTGCATTAATTTCTTGATTTAAGTTGATGTTATATTGTGCTGATCGCATTTTAATCATATCAAGAAATATTGCATACCAGTTATTAACGCAATCGATCTTATCACTGGGTGCATCATCAAAATGTTTATCCTTATAATTATGCCATACACGCAATATGAATCGCTTTCGTATACCATAAACTGTATTTTTGATCCAATTATTTTTAATGCCAAGATCACTGTAGAATTGTGCAAATAATGCATCGATTTTTACTAGTGTATTCAGATATGTAGTACGATGTGATTTTTGTCCTCGTTTTTGCCTTGTAACTGAATAAGCTATATTATGCTTCATTATTGATGGCTTACTTCCATCCCTGCATTTACTTAAATCATTACTTTCACTATACAGTAAGGTATTAAGTCCTTATGGATATGATGTCATAAATTGATTGATGTGGACGTTTTCCCACCACATTCGTTCGTTATGTTTGGTTACAAAATCAATTATATTAAAAATAATATTTTCAAATCCACGATGTTTAAAGTGTCTTAATTGTATATTATCATGCTGTGAAGACTGATTTTTATAATGCTTTATCTGACTTCTGTGAAGATTTATCCTTAAATGCAGAGGATTCTTAGTCTGCCCAATATATTTTTTCTTGCATGTACCACATGTTATTGAATATATGCAGTTAAAACTTTACAAAATGTTCTATATCTGTGCTGACCATAAGTTATCCATAGTTTGATGATGCACCCAGTGATAAGATCGATTGCGTTAATAACTGGTATGCAATATTTCTTGATATGATTAAAATGCGAACAGCACAATATAACATCAACTTAAATCAAGAAATTAATGCAATACAACATAAAGAATATTTAATGACAATTTTTAAAAATAGAGCTTTTAATAATGTTCCTTTTAAAAAGATTTTAGACTATCATCAAAGACACTTTCCTATTAGAAGAATTAATATTTGTATATCATACCGTTATGTGTTGACAATGGGACGTAAGGTATATAATTACAATAAAATTGGTAAGAATATGGGACAATATGAAAATCTGATGTGTCAGTGTACATCAAGCCCATTTATAGATGATGATCATAAACACATAGTGACTGGCGATTTGAGCGTGATTAATACGAGTCAACTACGAAAAGCATTTGATAAAGGTACTAAATTCAGGTCAGAGGAATTTCATGATATATATGGGAATTATTATAAAGAATTGAAAGAATTTATATATAATAAGGCAATAAAATACAGTTTGCCTATGAATGCATTTGATGAATGGCGAGATCGTGTAAATTTTCAATTTCGTCGATTTTATCAACCTTCAATTCAAAAACGAGAAGAGAGTAATGTAAATCGTGACGAACTGAATGATTTATGGAACAAATATGCAGTTACCTACACAGACAAGGCAGCATCTAATTTCACTTTCACATGCATAGCATACTATATGAAGATTCTTAAAGAAAGTTATCAAGATGAGGAAATCTATAAAAAGCTCAATGTGCAACATAATGAAATTAATAATCGAATTTGTGCACTTCATAAGCGAATTGGAATTGATTTGAAACATATACGCTACCCGTATTTGGTCTTGATACCCAAACTTCACAAAAAACCAGTGAAGTTTCGTCCAGTTACAGTGGCATTTAAAACTTATACCACAAGGGCTAATACGCTACTGAAGTCATATCTACAACCTGTAATGAATCATATTTCAAAAAATGGTTCCGTCATGATAAAAAACAGCGATCAAGTTTTGGGAATTTTGAACAAACTACCTGCTAACCAATTATATAGAAGCTATGATTTCCAAGATCTATTCAGTAATATAAATTTGGAGGATCTATACAGTATATTGACGCAAATACATGAGACATTTGAATTACAACAAAGTGTCACAATTCAAAAGTTTAAACACGTTTTGGACATCGTATTGTATGAAAATATATTGTATAATGGTACTGAATATTACAAACAAATTAAAGGCGTGCCAATGGGTGGAGGGTGCTCGACATTATTAGCAAATCTATATTTGCACCATTATGAACAGGAAATCACTTTATAAACGAAATGGTTTACTTTCGATTTATTGATGACATCCTCATAGCATACGAAAACACAGGAGACGGGTATGAATTTGATTTTTCCTTTTATCCAGGTTGCTTGAATCTTATTGAGAATATCTCGGATAAAACAAAGGCAATCAACTATCTGGATATAAGTATACATTTAACACCTAGCAAGACAACGTATTATACTATTTATGATAAAAGAAGACAGTACAGTTTTAGAATACATTATATAATTAACTGGTATTCTAATTTAAGTATCAGGATATTTCGCAATATAGTCATTAATCACTTTAAACGTAGTAAAAGAATGCATTCTTATGGAAAGGATAGGATCAAAAATGATTCTATATTTATTAAGGAAGCAATAACAGAAAATTATCCTTTAATATTTATTTGTCAGTGTTACAATGTGGTACATAGTAAAGTTTTCGATGCGTTCAGTAAGGATTTTGGCAACACCTTTATTTCAGGAAATAAAATGGCATCGATACAGCGAGGAACTATTTAAGCGTGTAAAATTGACGTGAGTGATTTGGATGGAAGTAGGGTATTTGTATTTGCAGTTCGTATATTTTAAGTAGGTTTAGTCTTGTGTCGTTTCAATTATATTGCTCTTATGTTGGGGGATTTTTTCCTTTTACGATTGATATATACTTCGTATGGGCGTCTTCTGTTTCGACGTTGTACTGAATTTAACTGCAGGTAATGCATGGCTCCGTGAGTGTTGCCATTGGTGGAAAAGTCGACTTGTAAACGGGAACTAGGGGTCACAATCCCCCTAGGTCTTTTATGTATTACCTGTTGGCTGACTTCATGTCCATCTTTCAATTTTTACTATTATATATATATATATATATATATATATACATATATATATATATATATATATATATATATATATATATATATATATATATATATATATATATATATATATATATATATATATATATATATATATATATATATATATATATATATATATATATATACATATATATATATAATATATATGACATACACAGCTTACGAAAAAGATTTTGTCGAAATCATCATTACAGTTTTGAAACAAAATAGATATTGTGAGAAAATGATAAAAACTGTATTTTGGATGTACGAAGGAAACTTCTGATGAGAATTTGGATTTTATGGCGTAAATGGCCTATAACGGAAGAAAACATGAACAATGAAACATACAGCTAATAAATCTTATATCTACAACTGCTTTAAAGTTAAAGCTGAGTTTTTAAAAATCAAATTGGAAGATAGGGATAGTGTAAATAAGGAGAAGGAATACTGTATTATAACATTTCAAAACAAGAAATTTGACTACATCCCTATGCAACGTATTTTTAATGGATGTCAAACTTTTTCCAATCACATATATAAAAGTGGCCATCTCCTATAGATACCAACAAGAAAGATCAATCAGGCTTAAAGCATTGATTATGAAACACTTTCCAACTTCAATGCAATTTCATTTAAACATCTCTAAAATGCAATACATTCCTTGGTAATATTTTTAAAATTATCATAATACTACGAAAATTTATTATATTTGAAAACCTCATTGAAAACAACTGAAATTCATTCAAATGGCGTCATAAAAAAAAAAATACGCCTGGCTCTCTCTATAAAAGCAGCATTTCATTCATAAACATTTCCCGATTCATTTCATTCATCACAGTACTAAAATAATTAATTTTATTTAAAAATTAAGACCATGGAGCTACAAGTAATTAAACTCTATGCTTAAAACTTCATCGCAAAAAATCGTCATTCTCTCTGTAAAATCAATGAATACTTCATTCATATAAGCTATGCAAATTCCATGAGCTAAATAATTTTGCGTTAAAGAAATACAGCAATTCTTATACAACTCATTCTACATATTTTGCTGTTTGCATTTTACATAAGTGAAAAATAGGCTTCGTTGTAGACATAATCAAATTTGGATGATCATTTAAACTCAAATATATTGTAATTGCGTTGTTTCAGTATGTAGATGCACAGAATTTAAGCAAAAATAAAGTGGTTTTAGGACGGATACAACACTCAATATGAATTATAAAGAACTTTAAAAATCACGATTTCGAGACAAGATGGATGCCATATTTCATTTTGAAGTGGGTCACGTGGTCTTTTCATATCATTGTCACGTGATCGCTTCATATAAGAGGTGTAATTATTATTTTAATTTTTATTTAAAAAATTACTGAGTTTATTTTGCTGAATTTTTTTATATATTTCATGGAACAATTTGAATATCACATAAAATTTTTGAAGCAATTTGTGAATTTTAAATCCGCTTAAAAATGTTTGAAAAATTAGGTTCCATAGGGTTCAATGTATTTCATTTCTTCAACCCGGGTTCAACCCAAAACTAATTGGGTGATATTATTCATTTATATTCCCATAGGTCCTACAGATCGTCTAAACAACATACTAAAATTTCATTTTGATTAAGTCCTTTTTACGGCAATTATCGTTCTAACGGACAGACAGGCAGACAGAATGAACAAAGTCATAGAAAACACTTTTCAACTTTGTTGTAAAGTGTTAAAAAACGAATGGAAGAAGAGTATTTAATTACAACAAATTTGGTAAGAATATACACAATAACAAAATAGAGGAGTGCCAGTGTCAAACAAGTGAATACAGAGACAATACATATGGACATGCTATAAGTGCCGATTTAAATTCTTTGAGGAAATAGAAACTGGAGGAATATTTCAAAATGGGAACGAAATACAGAGAACAGAATTTCCGTAATATTGAAATTGCCTTTGGAATTGACATAGACAAATTTATGTACAAAATGGCAATTAATAACAACTTACCTGTAGAGGTATTTAAAGAATGGCGATATGCTATATTGTTCAGATTTAATCTATGATATGGCCATATTAATCAAGAAAAAATACAAAGTAATAATTCGTCTCTAATATCTCGCTAAGCGTTATGGACGGAGAAATGAGTTATTGTTTTAGCAGATAAATGACTATTGACGTTCAAATACAAAAGTATTACTCAATGTCCCTTATCTCGGAAATGAAACGAGCTAGTTCCACGTGAATGATGTCACCAAATTTATCGCATGATATTACATATGAAAAGTGAACATGTTTCTCAACAGTTAATATTTTTTATTTAATTTACAGGATTTTTTGATAAATTTATTTGAACAATCTGCTATATCTCGAGAACGGTTCATGCTAGCGTTCTAAAATTTATGTCCATCGTTTTCTAATGAAAAATTACATAAGAAATGTCTATTTGCGTAACTTTATTAAAGATTTTGATTTTTTCATGATTGTTTCAAAATTTCACTCGAAAATTTAGGAGGGTTCTGAACATTCGATTGTGTTTAAAAACAACTGGCTTCCAGTATTTACGGATTGTGATTTTTGTACGAAATTTCATTCGAATCGCTCTATTCTTTTGGGAGATATTGTCTCCACAGTCTCACAGACACACACACACACACACACACATCACTTCAAAAATGATTGATTCGTAATCAGGGATGCGTGAAACGTGCTCTTTCGTCGAAAACTCGAAATCGAATTTTCGATTCCCGTCACAATACTTTCCTTATACATTATGTATATAAGGAAAGTAAAAAGATCAAAAAGATGGGTAACTGCATCGTTAACAACAGTCAAGAAGTTGTAAAGGTTATATATGAACACAAAGATAAATTATACTTCAACTGTATCAGAGGGACAGACTATTAATCCGTTTGACTATTTTATTTATTTTGACTGATTTTAAAGATTTATTTAATTGTGTCAATTTAAAGGTCCAATACGAATTTTTATTGCAACTATTTGAAGAATTCGAAAAATACAGACATTAATGGATCTCTGTAAATTCAAGGCAATGCTAAACTTGGTTATATATGAAAACATTATGTACAACGGAACTGAGTTTTATTAACAAAAACTGGGCATCCCCATGGGGGGAGGTAGCTCTTCAGCATTGGCAGACTTGTATTTATATAAATATGAAAGTATTTCACATCTGAATAACGAAATTATCTTTTTCCGGCACGTGGGGGATTTGTTAATTGCAACAACGGATCCAAAGTACAATTTCGATTTCAGCGTATACATGGAATTCAGCCCGAAAACATGGAATTATTAAAAACAAAATTGGAAGATAATGGGAGTATTAACTTTTTGGATTTGAACATTTCCTTCAATAAAGACAACAATCTAGCGATCGACATCTATGATAAGCATACTACCTTCGGGTTTAATATCAGCATTTTGATGCAATGGGATTCCAATATACATAAACAAATTTTTCGAAATATTATTAGAAATGGAATGTTGAGACATCTACGAATTATTAGAAACGAGGAAATAATTAACAAGAAAGATCAATCAGGCATAAGCATTGATTATGAAACACTTTCCAAATGAAATGCAATTTCATTTAAAAATTTCTAACATGTGATACATTCAGTGGTGATATCTTTTACATTATCACAGTACTACACAGTAATTTATTATACTTAAATAGTTAATACTGTATCGAAATAAAAATCATCTGATTCTCTATGCAAAATCAATGAATATTTCATTTATATAACTTGTATTCCAGACTCTAGAGCTCAATAATTTTGTGTGAAAAAAATTCAGCAATTCTTATGTAACTCAACTTACAATCGCTTGAGATATTTGCATTCTGCATAAGTTATAATTAGGCTACGTTGAAGAAATAATAAAAGTTTAGGGATCATTTAAAATCATAACTATTGTAATTGCGTAAGCACGGAATTTTGATACACAGATAATACACAGATACACAGATAATATATATATATATATATGTGTGTGTGTATGTGTGTGTATGTATTCAAAGTATTGGAATCGTGCCGAAGATCGGAACTCGAATTTTCGAAGAATCTACACGTTTTGGGACTTCTAGAACACGAAAAACCTATTTGTAGGAAGACGTCTGTGTGTGTAAGGGTGTATCTGTGTATGTTTCTGTGTGTCTGTGAGGATATTACATCCACTCAAATTGAAAAACTAATGGGCCGAATTTCATAAAATTTGGTAGGTATGTTTTTTGTGGGAAACCCTGATGTTTATTAGATTATAGTACGATTCGTAATAAAAGAATCTGCCTTCTTTGCGAAATGGCCGGCAGAAACTGCCTTTATCCACTCTAGCTAAAAACTAATGGAAAAAATTTAACAAAATTTGGTGTATAATATTTCAATAAATTTGGCATATAAATCAATTGTAGGTTAACAAAATTTGGTATATAAATCATTTGTAGGTTATTCTAGTACGATTCAGGAAAAAGGAATGGGCTATTTTTGCGAAATGGGCCTCAAAAATCGTTAAATATAAAAATAAAAGACTACGTGTGCTCAATTATATAAATTAAATTCCTATTTTATACGTGATTTTTGACAACAAAAATAATAAGTCTAGCCCCATTACACTAGGACTAGCCGTTCTTGAGATATTCTAGTTTTTTCGCGTTTTCTCTACGCCACCTTTGACAATAAGTCCAGCTATCAAATGAGAACCAAATTTAAGTTTAACGTGCAAATTCAATGTCATTTAAAATACTTAAGGCTGTTATTTTGTGCAGATAAACTCAAATTATTATTGAAGAAATAAAGAGAACGTGAATATGAGTCTGCAGGGAAAGACATGTGCAGCCCACATCAGAATTTTTAACAATATCACAACAATGATTTATAGAAGTGAACGGGGATTATTTGCAGGCCATTTCGAAAAAAATGTAGGATCTATATTGAAAGATTCACCAAATTTTTGTAGAATAAAATGTTCAACAAATTTAAGCTGTGTACGAAATTTTAGCTCTCTAGGACGTAGGAAAGCGTATTAAAAATGCCATCAAATAAGTATATCATGAAGAGTTATATAAAATTTAAAAAAAATTGAAAAATTGTTATCTACCAAATTTATTTTTAAATGTGAAGCCTCTCTCATATACAAAACAACAAACTCTTGGAAAGATATTTATTATATAATATATATCTTTTTTCTTTTTGGAGGATATCCCAAAAGTCCGTATTTAATTGAATTTGTTTTTCTCCCTCTATTAAAGAATTTTTAATTAAAAAACTGCCTAACATATTTTACTGAAAATTTTTTTAAGAATTTTATGAGATAATGTGAATCTTTTCTAAAAATTTCGAAGCAATTTGTGAATTTTAAATGTGCTTAAAAAATGTTTGAAAAATTAGGTCCCATAGGGTTCAATGTATTTCATTTTTTCATCCCGGTTCAATAAAAAACTAATTGGGTGATATTATTTATTTATATTCCCATCGGTCCCACAGACCGTCTGAAAAACATACTAAAATTTCATTTTGATAAAGTCATTTTTACGGCAGTTATTGTGCTAACGGACAGACAGACAGACAGGCAGACAGACAGAATGAACAAAGTCATAAACACTTTTCAACTATGTTGTAAAGTGTTGAAAAGCGAAACAAGGCATTCATTGAGATGGAAAACGAAATTGAATACCCAAGATTTTCCCTGAAAAGGCGAGTATGCTCTGCATGTAAATATCAAGAGATATCTCACATGAACAAGATAATGGGTATTCTTGAATAAATTTGTATGCACTACAATGAAGTTGGCAACGCAAACTTACTGGGAAAAACCGTATGGGGAAATAGACCATAACTGTATCTATTCGCCTGGGAAAGTAGAGAGGTGAAAATTGACTTTGAGTGGGCTGATCATTTGAGAGGTTTTTTAGAGGTAGATATAGTGTACATGTTGTGAATGATTTAAATGTTTTTACTATAGATAAGTTGTGATAGTGATAGTTAAAACTTTAGGGTTTTGGAGCTGACAATTTATATGTTTTTATATGTATAATAGCGCTTTTATAATCTATATGTTTTTAATGTTTTATATGTTGTTGTTGTTGAGACCCAGACCGTCGGACCTACCAGAAAGGTGTAAGGTAACTGTTTGGACGGCCGGGAAGTGCCACCCAATTTAGACCGGAACCCAGTGGGGGAGGCATCCACAGGGACCGTACCCTCCTTCCCCTACCACCAACCTCTCGGAAGGAATGTTTTATATGTGTCGTAAATGTATATATAAAAGGTATATTTGACTTGTAGTATTGATTTATTAGAGAATTTTCGAGTGACGTGGATTTGACTTTTCACTTTGAAGTTTTATACTTTGGTACTTTTGAGTTTTGGATCTTTCATGTTCGTGTCTCGTGGTCACTATGAGGTTAACTACGGATGCGTTCAGGCTTCCGGGAGTGGTGTCGCTGCCGGCTGATAACCGGGACTTTAATAAAGTCAGAACCCCTCATTGGCCATTTTATTGCACCTAGCCCCCATGCTTGTCTTTCTTTCTTGTTTCTTTCTCGATCGTAAGGTTCTCAGGGCTTTTGTCTTTTGAATTTATATATACATATACATATATATATATATATATATATATATATATATATATATATATATATATATATATATATATATATATATATATATATATATATATATATAATTTAAAATAATTTAAATAATAAAAGAGGTAAATTGTAAATGAGTAAATTGTAAATTGAGAAATCACAGTGCATGGTGTCAGCTTGACATGATCCCAGGATTGCCAGATAGATCAAGGGGGTCCCAGATTTGGCCCATTTGGCACATTTGATGACTTCCGCAATGATCCAGAAACTTTGTGAAATAGCGATTATTCTTAGGGATATAGAGATTTCTTGAAGTTTCTATGGAGAGACTATAAATAGGACTCATGACACCGTTAGAGGAGACTCTGTCGAATAGGACTTATGGCTCTGTTGACGAATTGACGTGACACGAGCTACATTGGACTGTAATTTTTGTTAATGTTTTGAGATTAGTAGCTGTTGTTATGCGAAATTACTCTCGTCAACATGCTGTGAGCAATAGCAATTATTTTGTGAAATGAGTGGAGCATTTAAGTGCTGTTTCATTGTGTATTGTCCCTGTTTACGTTGTGTTTGTGAATAGACGTAAGTTATCCAGAAACTTGGACTCGTTCCTGTACCCTGCGTGTGCACCCACGATTTTTGAGGATACGTTTTGTAATAATATATATATATATATATATATATGTATATATATATATTTGGGGGGGTAGACGAACTTGGCGACAAATTTGGCATACAATCTGCAACTTGATAACTTTTGGAAAAAATCTCTAAATTAGCAAAAATTTCATATTTCTGAAAAAAATATTTTATAATCTCTATCAGCGGTATAATATCTATCAGAGGAAAACACTATTAACCCGTTTGACTATTCATGGCACTGGAATTATAAAAAAAACTAAATCATTATGTTATAAATTTTTCAATAATCACGCTTTAAAAAATGTATTATAAAAATCTACTAAATAGGCATTCGTTAAATTGAAATTTTACTATCATTTGAAGTCTCAAATGTCCTATGAACAATCATATATTTCTGCTCGCAATTTTCACCAATCCATTTATACCGAAACCATGTTTTGAGTTATAAACATTTTATCTTTTTCTGAAACTATTTGCGCCGCGGTACACAAATCATGTGTCTGGGATTAGTGGGAAGCAGTTATGAGAAAACATACAAAGAATATCACACGAACCCGAACTGCTTGGCTCCATCTCGTGAATAGTAAACAGTCTTGAAAAAAATAATTTTTATCCTATTAGCGGGAGAATAAAATTTATTATGGGTATAGAATCGGGAAAAAACTACCAGAAGACGAAAAGTTTTTGTTGTTCGAAGAGTAACACCTTTTTTTTTCGGGATTTATGTATAAGTATGCTTTAATTTGGATTCATAATATTTTTCATTTTTCTACAGCTATAGTATACGTATCATGAGAATGTTTTATAATATTCTCCAATATTCGAATATCGGTTTTGGGTAAATTAATTGATACGTTGAGTTAAAAATCAGAAGCTTAGATTTTGGGGCACTTAATATATTACAGATTAGCAGTATACCCGTTCATCGTACGGAAAATATAATATAAAGAAACGTAAAATTCACAATTATGTGTAAATTCCTATAGTATTTTAAGTAGCTTTGTTATTCAAAATACTCTATTAAAATATTTAATTAAATTCTTTTAAAAAATATATAAGAATTTCTGTGCTCGATATACAAATTTATCTTCACAGGCAGATCTGAAGAATAAATCATTCTGGTCCAGTTTGTAAACAAATTTAGAAAAAATATCTTTTAATTCTCACAAAACGACAGAGATTACCTAGAAAATCGTACTTAATTATGCAACATATTGAATTTTCATAGATTCGGTGTCATTTTGATAAATTTAGCGTTATTTTATCAGTTTGGAGGCATTTTCGTCAGTTTGGCGACATTTTAAAAAATCGTCAAATTTATCACCAAGTAGGAACGTAGAGCAACTGATAGTCCCTCTCGGTGACAAAATGACTAAACACCATCACAATACTATCCCCTAATAAAACACAAATAATTCCCAATTTTATCAATTTCATGATATTTTTATGGATATACAAACAGTTTCATTAATTTAGTGACATTTGAAAAATTCGCTAACTGTATTACTACGTAGGAGGGATGGACTGGCAGACAAATGCTGCCAAAACATCATTTCAGTACTCACTTCCAAAAAAGCAAATTTAATTTCATTGATTTGCGTCGTTTCTATCACTTTGGATACATTTCCGTCAATTTGGCAACGTTTAAGAAAGGTTGCCAAGTTAGCGATATTCCGCCAAATTCGTAACTCTGAATTTGCAGCTCTGAAGAATAAAATATCCTGATCCCGTTTGTATATACTAAATTCACTAACATTGTATTAGAAGATATACCCGTTCTACTCTTTTCTTGTTTCAACAATAGGCTAAATGAGTTTATTGGGTAAATACAATATATGAGTTTATTAGCTAAACACAATATATAAGCTTGAAAACTCTTTGCCAAAATAAATGAAAGTGATGTACGCAGTCAGCAACTGATATAATTAAAAGAAAAATCAAACCGGTCATTTATAAGATATATTTTTATATGCATTTATTTGTTATTCAAATCTAAAAAATAATAATAATAATTAAAAAAAGCATTTAATTTAATTACGTTGCAGAGCATTTTCGCCAATTTAGCTACATTTAAAAAAAATATCACACATAAAAGTACAAAAACACAAAAACACAAAAAAACATTAAACACTAAATTTATCGCTAAATTGGACTGTAGAACTGACAGTCTCACTTGGCGACAAATTGACGAAACATCATCACAGTATTATCCCCTAACAAAACACAATTAATTTAATTTATTTAGCGCATTTTCAACAATTTCCAGATATTTTTATGGATTTACAAACACTTTTATAAATTTGGCGACATTTTAAAAATTCGCTAAATGTGTAACTAAGTAGAGCGTTTGGACAGACAGATAAATGCTATTGAAACATCATTTCAGTACGCTTTTCTAACAAAACAAAATTAAATTCATTGATTTAGCGTCGTTTTTATAAAAAAAATAATATATCAAACAATTCATTTATGAGATATATTTTTATATCTAATTTATTGTTCAAATCATCCATTTATTATTCAAATCGAAAATATAATAATAAGAATTAACAAACACATTTGATTTAATTGTGCTGCTGAGCAATATGATATAAGAAAGAATCTGCCTCATAACATTCTGAAAATTAAATAATCATTTTGATTTCTTAATACTTTTCATCGTTAAGTGAAAGCCTGTAACAATTAAACCGTGGTGAAAGAGTTTCCATTTAAATTCATGTTTCAATCCTGCGTTTTTCAAAAGTGCCTGAAAAGCGCAATAAACTCCAATCAAACTCAGAGATAGAGTTTTAATTCATTTTCACGTTTTAAACCAGCGATTTCCAACCTTTTTCGTTTGGAGGAACCAGAGATTTAAATAGGAGAACTACTATGACAGATTTTGTTTCTCATTAATATCTCGCCAACCCTTGGTCCAAAAAACTCGAAACATGAACTAAATTTTATATGGTGCTAGGCAAACATACATACAGACAGACAGAGAGATATATTTTCAAACTTATTTATATAGATTATGAAGCCATTTTCCCATGATGTCTTCATACGTGTATTTCAGGCTGTGATACAATAACTTTAAAAAAAGGAGTAAATAAAAAAAAATTGATACTATTATTATTTTCATTGCTAAATGTCAGAAACTTATTGATTTACGTGCTGATCGGACTAGGAGAAGACAATATATATAACATGTTTTACGCAAATTAAAAAATATTATTAATAAAATATGTTAAACATTATTTTAGAAACATACTTTATATATTTTTTTATTGAGAAATAAGTGACATCAATTAAGGAACATTAGCATCTGGCGTTTCCCGATATTGCGCGTTTTTGATTTAAAATAGAAAAATTATAGGTTCACTATCATTAAATGAGTTAATTCTTTGTATGAATTTTTAACCAAAAATCGCTGGATACGTTTGTTCAGTAATTAATAAAAACCTATTCTCGAGATATTTGATATATTACTATGAGACCAAATATAGTTCTCACATTTGATGAGACACTTTTAAGTGTGAAATTTAGGGTGGCCGAAACGGTAGACAAAGCTTGTAGTCTGGCTGGCACCAAAGTTTATGACGGCGTGAACCTAAAGGTCAAAAGACTATAAATTTAGGGGTACCATACCAGAGGAGCTGAGCTGGGCCTTGCTAAATGTGGAATGATGCCATTGGGTAAAGGAGTAACCAATAAGCGCTAAAAAGAAGTAAAGGCGGGGTTACCCCCCCCACCACCACCACCACCGAGGGAACCACAGCCTGTGATCTGAGAACGAGAAAAAGAAACGAAAAAGATGTCGACTTAAGAGCATACCACAAACGAGGCAGAAATGGAATTTTGACTTGAAAGCATGCCAGCAGAAACTATCACGATTTTGACTTAAGAGCAAACTAGATAAGAATGAAAAACCTAACAGATTTGTAGAGTGTCCCGTAGAGGTTCCAAATTAATGGAGATAGATCAATGTGTGAGTGCATTCAGAGTACGAGGAGGAGCCACACACCTAAGAGTTGTAGCAGTACTAAGACAGATGCAAGCCTTTGAGATATGATAAAGCCCAAGACTAATTGGAAGGTTTGTGCTCAG
Organism: Amaurobius ferox; assembly: GCA_951213105.1. Lineage (NCBI taxonomy): Eukaryota > Metazoa > Arthropoda > Arachnida > Araneae > Amaurobiidae > Amaurobius > Amaurobius ferox. The sequence goes on from OX578136.1 coordinate 157,855,172, forward strand.
AAATTATCACAGGTCCTAGACACGATAGTAATTTAAATAATTCTGGTCGCATATGTTCCCTCCGCTGCAATTTAAGTATCAGTAAAAACGAAGTGTAAAGTGTAAAGAAAGTATAGTGTAAACGCGTAAATTTGGGTCTAATTTATTTCAAACATTATTACTTTCCCTGCAATACATGGTAATGTATAGGGAAAGTATTGGAATCATGCCGAAAATCGCAACTCGAGTTTTCGACGGATCTACACGTTTCGAGACCTCTAGAATACGAAAAAACGATTTTTAACGTGACGTCTGTGTGGGTGCCTGTCTGTGTGTCTGTGCAATTTATGCATCCACTCTAACTAAAAATTTAATGGATCAAATTTCATAAAATTTGGTAGGTAAGTCACTTGGGTGACACCTTGTGGCTGATTAGTTTTTGGTAGGATTCATAAAAACAGAACCCGCCTTTTTTTGCGGAATAGTCCGTAAAAATTTTATGTATCCACTCTAGCTAAAATACTAATTGACTAAATTTCACAAAATTTAGCAGATCAGTTACTTGTAGGATATTCTGGTGCTGATTAGATTTTGGTATGATTCGGGAAAGAATAACCCGACTTTTTTTGCAAAATGGCCCGCAAAAATCATCTAAATCTAAATTAAAAAACTACGTGTGCTCAAATATATCATTTAAATGCTTGTTTTATACGCAATTTTTAACGAAGAAAAGAATAAGACCAACCCCATTACACTAGGACAAACAAGCCGTTCTCGAGATATTTTAGTTTCTTCGTTTTTTCTCTACGCCACCTTTGAAAATGAGCCCAGTTACCAAATGGGAACAAAAATTGAATTAAAAGTAAATAACATTTAATTAAAATAAAGAGAACGTGTATATAAGTCTGCAGGGAAAGTCATGTGCTGCTCACATCAGATTTTTTTTCTTTGAAATCATTTATAAGAAATCGAATTCTACGTAAATATGTACTTATTTTTTGTGAGCTTCTTATAGAAATCCATTATTCAAAAGAAATCTTTAAATCCTATGTTGTGTTGTCGATTTAGTTCCATATTTTTTCAGCCCTTGAACAATAACAGCCGGGCATTTCTTCCAAGACTTTTCATAAGCCCATTTTACATCAAATTTTACGGCTCTTCTTTAGAATGTTTGGGTCGTAACACGCAAACTGTTGGATCTGCGAGATAGTTACGAGCAGAGATTCAAAGGACACACTCAGACTACGAACAGTTTCGTTGTCCCCCATGCTTAAGAATTAAAGACAGAAAAAATATCTCTTTGTCTAATACTACTGTCTCTACAAATGAACGAATTCTCATATATTTTGGGATAACGACAAAAATTATAACTTTATTATGACTCTATTTCACTCTTGTATTTACAAAATTTCCGGAATCAAGGACAATATAAAAAATCTGATGCGGGCAGCACATGACTTTCTCTGCAGACCATATCCATGTTCTCTTTATTTTAATTAAATTGAATTCACTTTTAATTCAATTTTCGTTCACATTTGGTAACTGGAGTTATTTTCAAAGGTGGCGTAGAGAAACTACGAAAAAACTAAAATATCTCGAGAACCGCTAGTACTAGTGTAATGGAGTTGATCTTATTCTTTTCTCCGTTAAAAATTAGGTATAAAACTAGCATCCAATGGATATATTTGAGCATACGTAGTTTTTATTTTAGATTTTGACGATTTTTGAAGGCCATATGGCAAAAAAGGCAGGTTATGTTTTCCGAATCTTACTAAAATCTAATCAGGACCAGGGTAATCCACAAGCGACTTATCACCCGAATTTTGTGAAATTCGGTGCGTTAGTTTTTCAGCTAGAGTGGATACAGACAATTTATGCGGTCCACTTCGCAAAAAAGGCGGGTTCTTTTATTTCGAATCGTACTAAAAACTAATCAGCACCAGGGTCACACCCAAGTGACTTACCTAGCAAATTTTATGAAATTCTGCCTATTAGTTTTTGAGTTAGAGTGGATACATACATTGCACAGACAGACACATACACAGACGTCACGCTAAATATAGTTTTTTCGTATTCCAGAGGTCTCGAAACGTGTAGATCCGTCGAAAACTCGAGTTGCGATTTTCGGCATGATTCCAATACTTTCCCTATACAGTGACATGCATTTCAGGGAAAGTAATATACTTTTAACAGATTGTAAACAAAAATGCTTCAAAGAAATATTTGTAATTTCGTGGTATTATCTTGAATTATTTCCATTATGCCACCCTTTCTACAGTAGCAACTATTTCTACCAAAGTTTTATCAGGTATTTCTCTCCAAACTCTCCCATTAGAATATTCTGTTCAAATTTTGCTGAGGCACAAACATTTAAACACGTTGGATAGTTTTAGAGCTAGGGCGGATATATATATATATATATATATATATACACACAGGGTGTCCCAAAAACGACATTGACCTCGGCTTTTATTCCTTAAATATTGAATATTGATCTTAGACATATATAATAAATTACAAAGTTGTGTAAAAAAAGGTACAGAATTTTATGAAATCGATTAAAATTTTCAAGGGAATTAAATTTTAAGAAATACAAAATTTGAATTTTTATACGGCCCCTGTAAAAACATTTCCAATGAGTAAAATGTGCCCCATACACTAATAAGGTGATGTACAAAATTTCAGCATTTTATCATAAAATGATCCAGAGATATGAAAAGACATAAATGTTGACTTAAATCACTTTTTGATGCATCGACATGGGTTCTCATAATGGAAAAATCATGTCGATCGCGTTTCAGGGGTCATACACAAATTCGAACGAAAACAATGATTACATAAATAAATACTAATTTTGCTATTTATTGCTGCAAAAGTATCTACACTGTGTAGAAATAATAACTTTACACAAATATTACAAAGTTTGTTCAAAATGTTATCCATCCATGCCAAAGATTCATTAAAGGTAAGAGGCAGATATTATTTGCCTATGATGCATTTCTGCGTTGCGTCATTTGCACTCTTGTAAACATTTACATTTTAATTTGTCCCTCACCAACATTGCTTAAACATATCGCTGTGACTTTTCATGATAAAATGCTGAAATTTTGCACATCACCTCATTAGTGTATGGGGCATATTTTACTCATTGGAAATGTTTTTGTACGGGAGCCGTATAAAAATTTAAATTTTGTATTTCTTTAAATTTAATCCCCTGAAAATTTTCATCGATTTCATAAAATTTTGTACCTTTTTTATGCAAGTTTGTAATTTATTATACATGTCTAAGATCAATAGTTAAGGTATAAAAACCGAGGTCAATGTTTTTGGGACACTCTGTATATATATCACATAGACGGGTATACAAATTAACATATGCAATACAGCCGCAAACTAAAACCGTGCTAGTGTGTAAAGAACTTTGCCGCACCACCCGGGATTCGAACCCTGGATCTCTGAACTGACCAGTCAACGCTCTACCGTTGAGCTTTTGGCACATTATTGCAAGTTCTTCTTTGAAGTGTACTTTGCAAGTGTTCCCAAATTGTGGAAATGTATCTCAAACTCGAATTAATTTCCAATTTTCGACATCATTTCACTATTTTGATCTTCAAAGATCACGCTTCCATTGTACGTAACAACATTTACTGACCAGTTTCGCGCTTTTATATGAAGTCATCAGCTTAACATAAAAAAATCTGATGTGGGCAGCACATGACTTTCCCTGCAGACTTATATACACATTATCTTTATTTTAATTAAATTTAATTCACATATAATTCAATTTTCGTTCTCATTTGGTAACTGGACTCATTTTCAAAGGTGGCGTAGAGAAAAAACGGAAACACAAAAAAATCTCGAGAACGGCTAGTCCCAGTGTAATGGGGTTGGTCTTATTCTTTTCTATGTTAAAAATTACGTATTAAACGAGCATTTAATGGATATATTTGAAAATACGTAGTTCTTTATTTTAAATTTTGGCGATTTTTCCGGCCATTTTGCAAAAAAAGGCAGGTTATTTTTTTTCGAATCATACCAAAATCTAATCAGCACCAGAATGACTTACAAGCGACTTATCTACCAAATTTTGTGAAATTCGGTTTATTAGATTTTTAGCTAGAGGAGATACAAGCCTTTGCGGGCCATTTCGCAAAAAAAGGCGGGTTCTTTTATTTCGAATCGTACCCAAAACTAATCAGCGCCAGATTCGCCCACAAGTGACTTACCTACTAAATTTTATGAAATTCGGTCAATTAGTTTTTTAATTAGAGTGGATACAAAATCTGCACTGACAGACAGACACACAGACACACAGACACACACACAGACGTCACGCTAAAAATTGTTTTTTCGTATTCTAGAGGTCTCGAAGCATGTAGATCCGTCGAAAACTCGAGTTGTGATTTTCGGTATGATTCCAATACTTTCCTTATACATTACCATATATTGCAGGGAAAGTAAAAAATCTGATGTGGGCAGCACTTGACTTTCCCTGCGGACTTATATTCACGTTCTCTTTATTTTTATTACATTTAATTACTTTTAATTCAATATTCGTTCTCATTTGATAACTGGACTTCTTTTCAAAGGTGGCGTAGAGAAAATACGAAAAAACTAAAATATCTCGAAAACGGCTAGTCCCAGTGTAATGGAGTTGTTCTTATTCCTTTCTTCGTTAAAAATTACGTATTAAACAAGCATTTTATGGATATATTTGAGCATACGTAGTTTTTTATTTTAGATTTTGGCGATTTTTGCGGGCCATTTTGCAAAAAAAGGCAGGTTATCTTTTTCCAAATCATACCAAAATCTAATCAGCACCAGAGTGTCCCACAAGTGACTTACCTACCGAATTTTGTGGAATTCGTTCCGTTAGTTTTTCAGCTAGAGTGGATACAAACTTTTGCGGACCATTTCGCAAAAAAAAGCGGGTTCTTTTATCTCGAATCGTACCTAAAACTAATCAGCACCAGACTCGTCTACAAATGCCTTACCTACCAAATTTTATGAAATTCGGTCAATTACTTTTTTAGTTAGAGTGGATACAAAATCTGCACAGACAGACGCACAGACACACAGACAGACAGACACACAGACAGACAGACACACAGACACACGCACAGACGTCATGCTAAAGAAAGTTTTTTCGTATTCTAGAGGTCACAAAACGTGTAGATTCGTCGAAAACTCGAGTTGCAATTTTCGACATGATTCCAATACTTTCCCTATACATTACCATGTATTGCAGGGAAAGTAAAATCTGTTATATGCCACAATTTTGCGAACATCGTTAGGGATCTACAAATTAAGTTCAACTCCGTAGCCATCTTTAAATGTTTTAAAAAATAAGCCTTTCTTTACGATTATTGTAGGTATTGGCTATTTATTGAGAACGAGCGCATATAAATCGCAAAACCGTCCCATGGGAGCTCCATGCAGTCGGATCGTTTGTAATTTTGTGAACGTCCGGTATTGGCGGGTTCTATGGGTGGGACTTTGATCCTTATATATAACTATGTATTGCAGGGGAACGTAAAAATCTTTTTCATTAAGAATCAAACTACCTGGAATAAGCCAAACATGGTTGTGAGAACAGAACTGAAGAACAAACAACCCAGGAACACGAATCATTCGGTTGCGTCCTTTGATAAATGGGAGGACGTTTATCTTGCTAGTGAAAAAGGTGGTTTTTTAGATGAATAAAGATCTTAAAAGAGATAATCATAGATAAATGAATTTTTGGTGTTCGAACGAAAACAGTGACAACGTTGTGAAATTAAATATATTATGTTTACTTTCTTATGCAAATGTATAAAAAATGTTGTTTTTCCAGAAAATTTTCGAACATTAAAATACATTCAGAACAACCAAAATGCATTTTGAACACTTTCGGAACACAATTAAATGGCTAGCGATTACTTAATGTGACACCTTTACAAATAATGAAAAGTATGAATATCAAAAAACGTTTCAAATTACTGCATAAAATTAGGGCTCATTTTATAGTTATGTTAACGTAGAAATTGCTATAGGCAAAACATTATTTAACTCCGGTCCCAACAGAATGCCCAGTTTTCTACGCTTTCAGACATTTTAAGTTAAAAATCAATTAATTATAACATTATTTTTCAATAGTTTGCTTTGCGAATAGCAGACGATTTCGTTATTTTAAACGTAACTCTGTTACTATAAGGGCCACAATGAAATCAAAAACTATAAATGAATTAATTGATAAATTATAACAAGAAAGATCAATCATGCACAAAGCAATGATTATGAAACACTTTTCAATTGAAATGCAATTTTATTTAACCAGCTCTAAAATGCGATACATTCAGCGCTGATATATTTTAAAGTATCAGAGTGCTACAGTAATTTATTATATTTTAAAATTTCATTGAAAAAATGAACTTTATTCAAATGATGTCATCGAAATATAAATCGTAATAATAATCTATATAAAAGCAATGGCTATTTCATTCATATCACTTTTATTCCAGATTTCAGAGCAAAATAATTGTACGTGAAAGAAATTCAACAATTCTTATACAACTCTTCTTACAATCACTTGTTTACATTCTGCATCCATTAAAATTGGGTTTCGTTGTAAAAATAATCAAAGTTTGATGATCATTTAAACTAAAACATATTGTAATTGCGTTGGCATAGAATACAGATACACAGAAAATACTCATAAGGAAAGCGGTTCTAGGACGGTATAACACTAAATACAAATTTAAAAAATCCTCAAATATCACGATTTTTACACTAAGGTAAAAAGATGGATGCCATATTTTATTTTGAAGTGGGTCACGTGATTTCTTCATATAATATGGGTGCAATGAATATTTTAATTTTTATTTAAAAAACTACCTAACATATTTGGCTGAATTTTTTTTTATATATTCTATGGTATAATTTGAATATTTCCAAATTTTTCGAAGCAATTTGTGATTTTTAAATTCGCTTAAAAATGTTTGAAAAATTAGGTCCCATAGGGTTCTATGTATTTCATTTTTTCAACCCGGGTTCAATCCAAAACTAATTGGGTTATATTATTCATTTATATTCCCTAGGTATCACGGACCGTCTGAATAACATACTAAAATTTCCTTTTGATAAAGTCATTTTTACATTTCTAACGCATTTATCGTGCTAATGGCCAGACAGACAGACAGACAGACAGAATGAACAAAGTCATAAACACTTTTCAACTATGTTGTAAAGTGTAATCATCAATTGAACTGTAATTGTCAATTAAACTGTAATTATCAATTAAAATATCCCAAGAAAGGTTGATTTTACTTCAGTGAATTTAAATTGGAAAATTTAGGGTATTCTGTCTTCTACCTATAATGGTATAATAACGAATTTTGTGTGTGCAGTCATTCTCGAGTTATACCTGAAATAATTTTAGAATAAAAAAATTCAGTTATAATTTTTTGAACCAAAATTTATATATTTTCTAATTTTTAATAGTCCACCGTGTATGCAAAATTTCAAATTTTAACTTTCAGCATTTTGGTCTGTGTAATTTGATGTGTATTTACACCGAGGAATAAGGCATAAGACACTCTCAGATCTCAACTACCTTCATTCACACACCTTACTTACAAGTGCAACGTATTTATAGCTGCCTTCATAGAGGAGTTCAGTCCCGCATACTAGGTTGACGTCATTTCGGTGACATAATCGATTTGCATATGCTACATAATTCATCCCTTATTCAGTCTCACCCAGCTGTATGATATAAATGCATTTCGGATGCTATTTCAGTCTGGAATATTTCCTCCTCCCCCCCCCCAGCGAAATAACCTTGATAGTGCTAATCATAGCCTGTAGAAGAGGAAACTTTCAGTACAGCGACTAGAGATTTTGGACCGATTTGGGGATTATTAATCTCATCAGTATCGAATTGCTAATAAGTGCTTCAGCAGCAAGACGACTTTGTATGCACATTAATTTTTTCGAATCTATATGCAGCTGTACTAGTGTCCAAAATTATATTCCCATACATAAAAATAAGTGCCGCAAGTTGTGCACGAAGTGTGGTTCTCTGTGAAATTCTGCAATTCCGGATTTCTGTGTTTACGGACTCAAAACTGTTTTTATATAGTCCGAAGTATTATTTGGAAATAATCTTTGGGATGGAGCGCTGTCGGCCATTTCGAAGCTGAGTAACGTTGATGAAATTCTCGAATTGTTTCAAAATTAGTTTTGCATGGCATGTACTCACATTCGATTGTTCAGCTGTAAAACGCCTTGCTGACCTAATAGGGAATCGGATCCTAGATCTTCTAACTAACCAGCTGCAGCTCTATCTTTGAGCTATTGGGAAGAATTTGCAAGCTCGTATTATTATTTTTTTTTTTTGAAGTGGACTCTGCATTCTCAACTCTCTAACTTCAGTTTGACGTGCAATTCACAATCTGACTGACCACTTCCAGCTATTTTTACCTCAGGTTAGCCTCCTGATACTACTATTTTTACCCAGGTTAGTATCCTACGTGGTTGTTATCCCCTTGATCTGGTACGGGCGCTCAATATCCAAGAGTCCACAGAATCTGTGCTAATCGTACTAGTATCACTTTCATCTTCGAACTGGTCAGCCGACTCTGTATCATTGAGCTACTTGGACGAAATTGCAAACTGTTATTTTTGAAGTGGATTCTTCAGAGTTTGTATTCATGTTATGATGCTATGTATCATCCCCAAAAAGCATTCAACAGTTGTATTCAAAAGCATTAAACATCAAGCATTCAAAAACATTAAACAGTTGTTGAGAAATAAGTGTTTTTGTGAATGTAAAGATAATTTTGAATACTAATGTAGATCACGCTTCAATTTTAAAATTGAGCTTCGATCGACTGAACGAGGGAGCTGGGGACCGATTAGGTTATTTTATAGTCACAAAACTTTCCGAATTTTATAAGTTCATTTATCTATCTGTATACTGCTTTTTACTGAAACGCAGATTATACTTTGGATTTTCCGTGCAGTAAGTATTCAAATTTCTATCTTTGAAGGCTTTATGAGTTTTAGAAATTGCTGAATACGAATCAACCACTTTCATTGTTGTTTAAATTCTTCAACAATTTGAGGCATTCGAATGGAATTTTATGCAATTATATCATTCTATAAAAATTAAAAAGCTTATTGATTTTGACCGACAACAAACTAGCAAAATTTAAAATATCATTAATTCTGCTTGATAATGTTAAATAACTAATTTACGTGTAAATTTTTATTCAAAAGAAAATTGCATCCTTTATGAGGCAGTAGCCACATACTGTATATTTTTAATCTTAACCTATGAGAATTGTAAACATACATATTTACTATTTTTAAAATAGTTACTGCTGTCAATAAATGTGATGAATTTTTCTGCCAATGTATGTATATTTCCATATTTTGGGATAACCACACTTAGGATTTGGCGGATTCTGCGCACATAATTGTACCAAACATCGTTTGATTAGACTAAACAGTTTGATTAGACCAACTCGTTTGATTAGACCAACACGCAGCCGTCATCGAGAAAATGATTGATTCATATTCAAGGATACTCAAAAAGGTAGTCCATACAAATGCCAGAAACTATTTCCCCCCATAATAATACAGGATGGTCGAAAAATCTCAGATATTAAATTTAAAAATCGTATAACATATCGAGCGACTGAAATAGTAGATATTTTTTAGTTAAATGGCATATATATATTTTCAAATATATAACTGAAATATCGTTTGATGCTTTTAATACGCCAAATGGTCATTACAGGCATCTATTTTTATCGGTCGAAGAACAGAATCAAATAATTTGTGTTTCAGAGTAATATTTCTCTAGTCATCGAACAGTTTAAGAAGAAATACTAATGTTCTAAAATCCGTAACAATTAAAGAATTGCTGTTTTCCTGAGTTAAAAAGACTATTCTCGCTTTGTCTGCAACAGATCCAGTTAATCAAAAATGCTTTACAACCTTGAATTTTTAATTGTTTTAGAGTCATGGATATATTTATAACTCTTAAATGACACCCTCATAAAAATGACTATATAAATAGTGCATTAAAATAAAAATTCTTTTAGAAGGGGAAAACGCCCTGTTCTTTTATTGATAAACAAGAGGTCTGTTATGATCGTCTGGCATTTAAAAAACAGTAGACGATATTTGGATAAATTTTTAATGGTAAAGGTATAACATCTAGCTGGAAACAAATTCTACTATATTAATGTATATATTACACGATTTTATTACACGATTTTATAATTTTACGTACGTAACTTTTCGATGATCTTGTACTTATGCTTTATATATAATATGTAATATATTAAAAATAAAAAGTTAAAGTAGGAAAAAATCTATTCTGAAAAAATTTATTCTTATCTATTCTGAAATCTATATTGATTTTGCGATCTATATTAAAATTCAAATTCGTTTCAAAATTTTAATTTTTTTTTCGTTGTGAATTTTTAATAGCTGAAACATATTTCACAAAAGAAATATTGTATAATTAAGGTAGAAAGAAGAGAAATATAGAGAGAAGAGAAAGATAGAAAGCAGAGACAGGTATAATGAAGAGAAAGATAAAAAGAAGAGAAAGATAAAAAGAAGAGAAAGATAGAAAGAAGAGTTCAGTATAAAAAGAAATATTGTGCAAGAAATATTGTGTACGATATGATCAATATTAAATTCTGAACATATTATGCTCTCCATATTTCAGTAATAGTCAGTCGCTCTTGCATACATTTACATCCAGCACATTCCTCAAAAACTTTTTACGAACAATCTTAAAATCGTGTGGGTGGCAGCAGGCAAACTGTCTGGGATTACTCAGACGCAGTTATGGAAATATATTAAAAGAAGGCAAGATGAACAAGTACTATTCGTCTGCGTCCCAGAAATTGGAATGAGACATAAAGGTAAATAAAAGTAAAGGTTTGCAGTACAGGGTTTGCAGTACTCTAAACAATGAATTTCTTTAACGCCAAAAAATAGTCAACGCCAAAAAGTAGTTTATAAAATCCACGACACAATGCATTGAGCGTAGAATCATAAATTGACATTGGAAGTCTTTCTTGGTGATGTCAGGCAGAATCATTTCGACGTGTTTAAATTGATCTATATTTGGCGGAAATCTAATTAAATTATAGAAAGTAAGCTAAAAGAAAAACTTCAAGTAGCCACAAAACGTTTTAGTACATGTTTTAAACGCTTTTAATACACTCAAAGACAGTGAAAGTTGAGCACCTAAAAGGAAGCATAGGATGGACCTGAACTTTTACTGATGGAAGGATACATATGAATGATATACATGATCACAAAAACTGCGGAGCAAAACACGTACAGAGGGAGCTGTGGTACACTGTCCGGTCATCCTCAATAGCGCGTCGAACCGTCTCGTGCTGCGATACAAGCAGCAATACGGTCCGGCATGGTGTCGAACAGATGCCTGATGTTACCCTGCGGCAGACGAGTCCACACCTGCTGGACATTGCGTTCCAAATCCCGAATATCTTTGGTACAATTCAATTAAAATATCTGTCATGCCGGAAAAGTACCCTAAATATACAATCGGTGAGTTGTGTGGCTGGCTCTCAGTTAAGAATAAATGTAAATTTATAAATTAAAGGATCCCTTTCTTTCTCTCTCTCAATATGAATTTGAACTTTGAATTTTTTTCACTTTCTTTTTGTTAGCCCATTTTTAACACTTCACAACAAAGTTGAAGAGTGTTTATGACTTTGTTCATTCTGTCTGTCTGTCTGTCTGTCTGTCTGTCTGCCCGTTAGCACGATAACTGCCGTAAAAATGACTTAATCAAAATGAAATTTTAGTATGTTGTTCAGACGGTCTGTAGAACCTATGGGAATATAAATGAATAATATTATCCAATTAGTTTTGGATTGAACCCCGGTCGTAAAAATGAAATACATTGAGCCCTATGGGACCTAATTTTTCAAACATTTTTTAAGCGGATTTAAAATTCACAAATTGCTTCAAAAATTTTAGGTAATATTCAAATTGTTCCATAAAATATATAAAAAAAAATTCAGCGAAATATATTCAGTAGTTTTTTAAATAAAAGTTAAAATAATAATTACACCTCTTATATGAAACGATCACGTGACCATAATATAAAACGATCACATGACCCACTTCAAAATGATATATGGCATCCATCTTGTTTCAAAATCGTGATTTTTTTAAGTTCTTTTTAATTCATATTGAGTGTTGTATCCGTACTATAACTACTTTATTTTCGCTTAAATTCTGTGCATCTACATACTGAAACAACGCAATGACAATATATTTGAGTATAAATGCTCATCTAAATTTGATTATTTCTACAACTAAGCCTATTTTTCACCTATGTAAAATGTAAACAGCAAAATATATAGCATGAGTTGTATTAGAATTCCTGTATTTTTTTAACACAAAATAATTTAGTCCATGGAGTCTGCATGGCTGATATGAATGAAATATTAATTGATTTCATAAGGAGAAGGACGATTTTTTTCGATGAAGTTTCAAGTATAGAGTTTAATTTTTTGTAGCTCCATGGTCTTAAACAAAATGTTTAAATAAAATAAATTATTATAGTATTGTGATGAATGAAATGAATGGGAGAAAGTCATGAATGAAATCCTGTTTTTATAGAGAGATCCAGGCGTGTTATTTTTTCTATGACGTCATTTGAATTAATTTCAGTTGTTTTCGATGAAGGTTTTAAATATAATAAATTATCGTAGTATTATGATAATTCTAAAACTATTACCGAGGAATGTTTAACATTTTAGAAATGTTTAAATCAGGCAATTTATATTTCATTGCCGTCATTTGAATGAAGTTCCTTTTTTTCGATGAAGGTTTAAGTTTTCAAATATAATAAATTAATGCAGTATTGTGATAAGTTTCAAAATATTACCGAGGAATGTATTGCACTTTAGACTTGTTTAAATAAAATTGCATTGAAGTTGGAAAGTGTTTCATAATCAATGCTTTAAGCATGATTGATCTTTCTTGTTTTTTTTAATACGTTGCACATCAGTTCTTGATGCCAACTTGAACTATGTTAATTTCAAAAACATTTTTTACCAATGTACGCATTGATAAATTAGTTCATCTGTATAAGTACTTTTCTTACTGCCTAAAATTTTATAATATGTCACCTTAGATAACTGTTTGCAATTTTATATTGTTTAATTGTAACTATTAATTGTTCTGACTGATTATTGCAGCAATACTTATTGTTTCTATGGCCAGTTTTACAATAATATATTTGATTAATTGATTGATAGCACCAAAAGACATCTTATTTACTCCAAACATTAATTTCTCTCAAATTACATTATTTAGAACAAAATGCAAATCTATTCCCAAATTCTAAGTTTTCTCTGTGGAGGTTTTTATAAGATAACATTAAAAAGTTTTCAAAAGGAATCGTATGATACAATATCGAACACGTTCCATATGTATCTGTCCTCAGTGCAATAGCAGTCAGCAATTTTTCCTCGAACTTTTCATCAGCCTATTTCGACCAAGATTTTCTGACTGACGCGAAAACTTTTATGGCCCTCCTATAAAAATTTCTGCGTAATAACACTCAAACTATCCAGAAAGAGCCGACACAGTTCTGAGAAGGGATTCGAAGAACACACCACGAACACGAACTGTCAAGTTGCGTCTTATGAATAGGAATCAGGAACAAGGAAAAAAGGATGGGATTTTATCCAGTTACCGGGAGAAAGAGATTCCCGGTAGATATGGAGAAGCATTAAAAAAAAAAAAACAGCAGAAAAAGAAATATTTTTTTTGTGTACTGGGGAGTAATAATAACAGCTTCATCTCTTTATTTATTAATAAAGAGATGAAGCTGTTATTATTACTCCCCAGTACTTTTAACTTTTTTGTATAAGCCAATAATTTTTACTTGCTATTACAGTTTCACATGGACGAATAATGTCTGTCATATTGAGTAAAAGGTTTTATGTTCGATAAATGTTTGACAGGAAAAATGAGCATTATTCTCCTTTATTACAATTTTTAGTATATCGTTTCCTCCTTTATTTTCTAAGGCAGGAATACGCAACCTTTATCAATACTAGTTTAAACTCTATTCCTTGGAAAAAAATGTTTACGCATTTTACAAGTGTTTTTACCCTCCAGAGGTCCTCCAGTTACTTCAAAGACTTCATCGTTGCAGTATCAACGGCAGGACAGCACCTAATGGAGCAGAATTTTCAATATCCTCCTATCGGGGAACAAACACATTGAAGGGCCGAAAAAGTTTTTTCTAGACCATCTAGAGGCCTCCCCACCCGGTGACCTAGAATTTGAAAATGTATTCACTTATAGTATTGAACGTGGAACAGAACCTAACTGAGCCAATTTTAAGGTCATTATTAAGCCATATAATTTTAATAATCGTACAATTAAATTTGAATGTTTTTATTAAACGTGAAATACAATTTTAATATCACAATGAGGACTAATTTTGACGCTATTATTAGACATACATTATTAAACAAGACGCAATATATTTCTAAAATATTGCAGGTGATCTTGAAGGCTGAATCTATGCGAACTATAATATCGATCATTTGGCAAAATCTAAAGTAGTCGAATTTTCAATACTTTACCTGGTGCGAGAAATTATGGGTTTTGAAATCTTTCATACTCTCAAGAAGCCCCATGGTGGCTTTGAAAGCTCAATCTTTGCGCACTTCCAGTATCATCCACAGGACCAAACCTAACAAAGTCAGATATTAGAGTTTCCTTCTGGAGTGGACAAAAATGTGGGAAGGAGGATTAATGTCTCTGAGAATCCTTCCAAAGCACCCCTTCCGGTGACCTAAATGGCTAAAACTCGACCACTGTACAAAACCTTAATTGGACCAATTTTCAATTAAAGCACCTATTTCCGACACTAAACATCGTACATCGTAAAACCAAATTAAGTTTATCAAAAATGTTGAAGCCTAATTTTTTTTAATAGTGTTAGTTTCCCTGTCTTTGCAGAGTTTGTTGTTTTTATAAAATGTTATAAAATATACAGCACGTGTTATTTTTCAATAGGATTCACCAATAATTCGTAACATTATATATTGGTAATTAAGATACAAGAATTAAATATATATTCTTTCCCGAAATCTATTAATATCATCCCATTCATACTTGCACTAAACGTGTTAGATATATAATGTTTATGCCATCGGTGTTGCATTTATAAATAGGTATACTAGCAAGGACAGAGTCCCTAGTATATATAACATTTTACTGTAATATGTACATTTAATAATTAGCATGGTTCCACGCCTATTTTAATAAACTATTAAATTAATGACAACCAATCATAGTAATAAATAATTAAATAATTTGGTATCACGTCTGATTTCAACTAAATAAGATTAAGGACACAACGTTAGACAGAAGGTCTTATATATAAAACTTCTTATAAGACGTATAAAGTACTAAAAATGCCTTAGCGCTTTCGAGCGTTAATACGCTCTTCATCAGTAGCTACATGGAAAGTTCATATGGATCGTTCATATGTAGAACAGTAACATAGCAAATTTGCATAAATAAATATAAAATTAGTAAATGAACAGACTATTATCCAAGAAATATACACAGAAAATATAAAATATACTTTAAACGGATTCAAAATGTAAGTATATCACGAGAAAAGAACAATTGTAAAACAGTATTTTATTACAGGATAAGTGCAAATTCAAAAGGACAGTCAAGCCCAATCTTTATGACAATAACGTCAAAGATTATGAAGAGACTTTAATTGCATTGAGTCGAGAAAGAGTCGCTAAGCATAACTTAAAATTTGAACGGGATCAAAATTACAAATCGACGCACGGTAGATATAAATAATAAATAAAAAGGGATTCATAAAGGAGAAAATTACGTGGGTTATTACAACGCAGTAAAAGGAAAGTTTTTTCAAAAACGCGTAGGAAATTATCATTAACTACATATTGAGCAAGAGCCGTAGGAAGTTTACCATCTTTGACATCACGAGCGTGCTCTGTTAAAGGGATGCCAACATTGCGTTTGGTACTGCCAAAATTAAAATTTATAGTCACCATCGGGAGACAACAGGGGAACCATATACACCCCAGCATAGCTTTTAGAGTTATTCATATCCCCAAGTTTATCAGAACGAATACGGTTAAATGAGGTGGTAATATTAGAGTGAGCAGGCTTGAAACCAAATTCATGATATAATTGAATAAAGGGACGGAATATCTTAGGGTGGTAAGGAAAACTGGATTTATAAGCTAAACGATCTTTTAAAGCAACAAGTTTAGTATCAATTTGAGTAAATTTACGGCAAACATGGACGAAAATCTTATGTATAAACCCAAAAGAATAAGTAGCCTCATGGCAAAGATTAAAAATAAAATTAACTTCATCACTCAAAGCAGGGAGAGAAGAACAGACATTAAATACGCGTTGTGTCCTTAATCTTATTTAACCAATCATAGGTTTAAAAAGTTATTTAATAAAACCTCCTTTCTTGAAGCACATAAGTTTACGAAGCCAAAGCGTTTTCGGGCATCACCATGCCCTTCATATGTGATGAAATGAAATTAGAGCGCCAACAAATGCTTACATATAGGTCAAAGCTGCAGGCAAAATTTACATATTATTCGTTCACATTTTTACAATAATTACATTATATTATTTTATAAACAAGGTATTTAAGATTTAAAGAATTATTAAATACAAATGCAATAAATAAGGAACAAGGTTCATGACCAAAAAGTATGTTGTTGAAGCACAAATTGCATCAACAGGTAAAGTCACAGAAAACTATGTAAAGCTTTGACACGTATAGAGTCGAGAACGAATCGTCAAGTATAACTTAGAGTCTGAACAGGATCAAATTTACAAATAGAATCACGGTACAGATAAATAAACAGAGATTCATAATGTAAAATATTTCGGGGTTTATTGCAACTGATTAAAAGGAAAGTTTTTTCAAACAAGAGATGAAAATTATCACTAATAACATACTGGGACGTATATAGTTTAGTATTTTTAACATCACGAGCATATTTAGCTAAACGAATACCGACAGTACGTTTAGTACTACCAATATAGAATTTGAAATTATTATCAGGAGATAAGAGGTGGACAACTTACATCCCTTGCCTGTCATTTCAAGTTATTTTTATCCTCATAATTATCCGTACGAATGCCATTAAATAACGTAGTAACAGTCGAATAAGCAGGTTACTCATAGCAAAAACTAATAAGAGGACGAAAAATCATCTGGTGATACGGAAGACTAGATTTATATGGCATAAGGTAAGGAACACGAATAAGGTTAGTATTAGGTTGAATTAAATTACGGATAATATGGGCCAACATTTTATAAATAAACTCAAAAGAATATGCGACCTAATGACCGACGTTAAAAATGGAGTTAATTTCAGTAGCAAAAGCAGATACAGAAGAGTAAAAGTTAAAGGCACGATTGAACTCTATAAAACATTTACTCCATAAAATTCATACAACTGCAGCGTATATACATTATGGCGAAGCATATATTGAATCGCTTTCCACTATTAAATTATGATTTGTCAAAATAAATGTTTAAGAAAAATGTAATGAAACGTCGACATCTCAATTACTATCTTACACTTGGAAAAATAATAAAATTCAAATTTTATTCAAGAATGAATTTATTCTGCGCATATTTTAAACCAGATTGAAAAGAAAGTACGTTGAACTTTTTTTCGCATATTTTTCGATCCCAGAAGTGCAGCATTTCTATCTTCCTCTGCTAAAACTTTTTATCCGAACATCCGACCAAAAACTTTTCAGCAACAGACTTTAATATTCCTCCACTCTCCTTATAGTGTTTGGTTCGTAACATGCAAACAGTCTAAGGATTACCGAGATACAGTTATGAGAAATGATTCGAAGGGTATTTTCCGAAAATGAACTGTTGGACTGCACATCATGAATCGGAATAAGGGATCAGGAAAAAAAAGGATCCGCTTTTTCCCGTTAGAGGGAGAAAAGAGATTTACGACGATTATGGAGCGAGGAAAATAGGCCAAGGACAAACTTTTTTTGCTGCTCTGAAGGAAACAATAACGCTACCACGCAACTTATTAATATGATTAAGAGAAGTTTTGAAGATATGGAATAGCCTGATAATATAGAATGCATATATTTCATTTTTTTACAGTCTTACTATCTATTGATAATCACTAGATAACAGTTTGATGGGTGTATATGACTTGTTATGTATCACTTCCGGGTAAATTTGAACTCCAGAATTCTAATATTTACCTTGAAGTGCTTTATAATGCATAATTACCAGTATTTTGCACATTAAAATTATAATAAAGGCAATGTTTAATGTTATTTCGGTGTTTCTATATCCCACAGGGTTTCAAATTTTTGCTTGATGAGAAACATTTATTAGCTTCGGATTTCCTGTTCATGCAAAAAATATTCATGATTGTAGGTGAGTATTAATAGCCTAACAACACAAAATATAATAGAATGGTTTAATTCAGCTGACTTGCGAAATATTGAATTAAAACTTTTATAACTATCCTATTAAAATGCGCATTCAATAAATTTCAATATTCTGAAAGAAATCTGCGAAAATTCTGAATAACTTTAATCTTCTTACATAATATAATAAAATGTCAGTGTTTCTGCATCGTACGGCCATGAAATTTGGTACACGGTACTTCAGGATCTGAAAAGGCGTAACTCGGCATTATTATTCTTTTAATTTTGAATAAGTTTTTTCGTATTTTATGTTTTAGCATTTTCAGGCAAATCGGTTCCTTAGCGACCAGAAATATTATCTCAGAGATTATATGCTGACACCATCGGAATGATCCAAAAACGTTCTTTCCAACAATGTTTGAACCGAATCCATGGAACAATCCTTCATATTTATTTATTTACTGTAAATGCATCGAAATTTGCATTTTTAACACTTTAAAACATAGTTGAAAGTGTTTATGACTTTGTTCAATCTGTCAGTCTGTCTGTCTGTCTGTTAGCACGATAACTGCCGTAAAAATGGCTTTATCAAAATGAAATTTTAGTATTGTTTTCAGACGGTATGTGGTACCTATGGGAATATGAATGAATACTATCACCCAATTAGTTTTTTATTGAACCCGGATTGAAAAAATGAAATAAATTAAATCCAATGGGACCTAATGCTTCAAACATTTTTTAAGCAAATTTAAAATTACAAATTGCTTCGAAAATTTTAGGAAATATTCAAATTATCCCATAAAATATATGAAAAAATTTTCAGTAAAATATGTTAGGTAGTTTTTTAAATAAAAATTATTTAATATAGGGAGAAAAACAAATGTAATTAAATTCTGACTCTCGTTATATCCTCCAGAAAGAAAGATCAAATGTGGGCAGCACATGACTTTCTCTGCAGGTTTATATACACATTCACTTTATTTTAATTAAATTTAATTCACTATTAATTCAATTTTCGTTCTCATTTGGTAACTGGACTCATTTTCAAAAGTGGAGTAGAGAAAAAACGAAAAAACAAAAATATATCGAGAACGGCTGGTCTTAGTGTAATGGGGTTCGTCTTATTCTTTTCTTCGTTAAAAACTACGTATTAAACGAGCATTTAATGGATATATTTGAGCATACGTAGTTCTTTTTTTTACATTTTGCGATTTTTGTGGGCCATTTTTCAAGAAAAGGCAGGTTATTTTTTTTCGAATTGTACCAAAATCTAATCAGCACCAGAGTGACCCACAAGCGACTTATCATCCAAATTTTGTGAAATCCGGTCCATTAGATTTTTAGCTAGATTGGATACAAGCCTTTGCGGGCCATTTCGCAAAAAAGGCGGGATCTTTTATTCTGACTCATACCCAAAACTAATCAGCCCCAGATTCACCCACAAGTGACATACCTACCAAATGTTATGAAATTCGATCAATTAGTTTTTTAGTTAGAGTGGATACAAAATCTGCACAGACAGACACACATACACACAGACACACACACAGACAGACACACAGACAGACAGACACACAGACACACACAGACAGACACACAGAAGTTACGCTAAAAATAGTTTTTCATATTCTGGAGGTCTCGAAACGTGTAGATCCGTCGAAAACTCGAGTTGTGATTTTCGACATGATTCCAATACTTTCCCTATATATTACCATGTATTGCAGGGAAAGTAAAAAGGAGATATATTATATAATAAATATCTTTCCAAGAGTTTCATTATTTTATATATGAGAAAGGTTTCACATTTTAAAATAAATATGGTAGATAACAAATTTTAAATAAAATAAATTATTATAGTATTATGATGAATTAAACGATTGGAAAAATGATTATAAATGAAATGCTGCTTTTATATAGAGGCGATTTATATTACAATGACGTCATTTGAATAAAGTTCATTTGTTTTCGATGATGTTTTCAAATATAATAAATTATTGTAGTGTTATGATAATTTTAAAAATATTACCGAGGAATGTATCGCATTTTAGAGATGTTTAAACCAGGCAATTTATATTACAATGACGTCATTTGAATAAAGTTCATTTTCTTCGATGAAGTTTTCAAATATAATAAATAAATGTAGTATTGTGATAATTTTTAAAATATTACCCAGGAATGTATCGCATTTGAGAGATGTTTGTATAAAATTGCATTGAAGTTGGAAAGTGTTTCATAATCAATGCTTTATGCATGATTGATCTTTCTTGTTTATATTGTCTGATATACCGTCACATCCGAAAACTAAGATTAGCACAATTTTATTATGTGGCTAAAAGTTGGCCATATATTTTAATATGCTAACAAATAAAATATTGTTTCGATTTCATAAGTAATTTTAATTTTGGCGATTAAGTGAGCGAACCTGTGTGATTTTCGGTGCCTGGCGTGTTCTACCACAGCCAAAGAAGGCGGTTTTCTTTCCGTCCGTTTCGAGTCGCATCGGGGTTAAAGATATTTTAAAGGTAGGAGGAGGAGATAATTCAGGGACAGGGTTTTTCTTCCCACGTTTTCATGAGAAGTTGAAATGAGTTTCAACGTGGATAATTCGTTGTAGTTAAAGACAAGAAAAAATCAATCATGCTTAAAGCATTGATTATGAAACACTTTCCAACTTCAATGCAATTTTATTTAAACATGTCTAAAATGCAATACATTCCTCGGTAATATTTTAAAACTTAATCACAATACTACATTAATTTATTATATTTGAAAACTTAAACCTTCAACAAAAAAATGAACTTTATTCAAATGACGGCATTGAAATATAAATTGCCTATTTTGCGATTTTTTATTATATTTGAAAACTTCATCGAAAACAACTGAAATTAATTCATATGATGTCATAGAAAAACAAGAAAGATCAATCACGCTTAAAGCATTGATTATGAAACACTTTCCAACTTCAATGCAATTTTATTTAAACATGTCTAAAATGCAATACAGTCCTCAATAATATTTTAAAACTTATCACAATACTACATTAATTTATTATATTTGAAACCTTAAACCTTCATCGAAAAAACTTAACTTCATTCAAATGACGGCATTAAAGTATAAATTGCCTGGTTTAAATATCTCTAAAATGTGATACATTCCTCGGTAATAATTTTAGAATTATCATAATATTACGATAATTTATTATATTTGAAAACTTCATCGAAAACAATTGAAATTCATTCAAATGACGTCATAAAAAAATAACACGCCTGGCTCTCTCTATAAAAGCAACATTTCATTCATAAATAATTCCCCCATTCATGTCATTCATCACAATACTATAATAATTTATTTTATTTAAAAATTAAGACCATTGAGCTACAAGTAAGTAATCTCTATGCGTAAAACTTCATCGAAAAATATCGTCCTTCTCTTTCTAAAATCAATAAATATTTCATTCATATCAGCTAAGCAGACTCCATGGACTAAATTATTTTGTGTTAAAGAATTACAGCGATTCTAATACAACTCATTCTATATATTTTGCTGTTTACATTTTACATAGGTGAGAAATAGGCTTAATAGTAGAAATAATCATATTTCGATGAGCATTTAAACTGAAATATATTGTCATTGCGTTGTTTTAGTATGTAGATGCACAGAATTTAGGCAAAAATAAAGTAGTTTTAAGACGGATACAAAACTAAATATGAATTAAAAAGAACTTTAAAAATCACGATTTTGACACAAGATGGATGCCATATATCATTTTGAAGTGGGTCATGTGATCGTTTCATATCATGGACACGTGATCGCTTCATATAAGAGGTGTTATTATTATTTTAATTTTTATTTAAAAAACTACTGAATATATTTCGCTGAATTTTTTTTTATATATTTTATGGAACAATTTGAATATTGCCTAAAATTTTCGAAGCAATTTGTGAATTTTAAATCCGCTTAAAAAATGCTTGAAAAATTAGGTCCCATAGGACTCAATGTATTCCATTTTTTCAACCCGGGTTCAATCCAAAACTAATTGTGTGATATTATTCATTTATATTCATTCCCATAGGTCCTATAGACCGTCTAAATAACATACTAAAATTTCATTTTGATTAAGTCATTTTTACGGTAGTTATCGTGCTAACGGACAGACAGACAGACAGGCAGACAGACAGACAGACAGAATGAACAAAGTCATAAACACTTTTCAACTTTGTTGTAAAGTGTTAATAAATACAATTGATAAAATGAACGAAAGTAAAAACCATTAACTTATAAAAACAAATTCGATAATCAAACTGCCGCATTAATTTTGAAAATGGCTGAAACTGACATTTTTAGAAAGCAAAGAATTAGAATTTATTAACACTTTACAGCAAAGTTGAAAAGTGTTTATGACTTTGTTCATTCTGTCTGTCTGTCTGTCTGTCTGTCTGTCCGTTAGCACGATAACTGCCGTAAAAATGACTTAATCAAAATGAAATTTTAGTATGTTGTTCAGACGGTCTGTAGAACCTATGGGAATATAAATGAATAATATTACCCAATTAGTTTTGGATTGAACCCGGGTCGAAAAAATGAAATACATTGAGCCCTATGGGACCTAATTTTTCAAACATTTTTTAAGCGGATTTAAAATTCTCAAATTGCTTCGAAATATTTAGGTTATATTCAAATTGTTCCATAAAATATATAAAAAAAAATTCAGCGAAATATATTCAGTAGTTTTTTAAATAAAAATTAAAATAATAATTACACCTCTTATATGAAACGATCACGTGACTTACTTCAAAATGATATCTGGCATCCATTTTTCTCAAAATCGTGAATTTTTTAAGTTCTTTTTAATTCATATTGAGTGTTGTATCCGTCCTAAAACTACTTTATTTTTGCTTAAATTCTGTGCATCTACATACTGAAACAACGCAATGACAATATATTTGAGTTTAAATGCTCATCTAAATTTGATTATTTCTACAACTAAGCCTATTTTTCACCTATGTAAAATGTAAACAGAAAAATATATAGAATGAGCTGTATTAGAATTCCTGTATTTTTTTAATACAAAATAATTTAGTCCATGGAGTCTGCATGGCTGATATGAATGAAATATTAATTGATTTCATAAAGGAAAAGACGATTTTTTTCGATGAAGTTTCAAGCATAGAGTTTAATTTTTTGTAGCTCCATGGTCTTAAACGAATTGTTTAAATAAAATAAATTATTATAGTATTGTGATGAATGAAATGAATGGGAGAAAGTTATGAATGAAATCCTGTTTTTATAGAGAGATCCAGGCGTGTTATTTTTTCTATGACGTCATTTGAATTAATTTCAGTTGTTTTCGATGAAGTTTTCAAATATAATAAATTATCGTAGTATTATAATAATTCTAAAACTATTACCGAGGAATGTATAACATTTTAGAGATGTTTAAACCAGGCAATTTATATTTCAATGCCGTCATTTGAATGAAGTTCATTTTTTTCGAAGAAGGTTTAAATTTTCAAATATAATAAATTAATGCAGTATTGTGATAAGTTTCAAAATATTACCGAGGAATGTATTGCATTTTAGACTTGTTTAAATAAAATTGCATTGAAGTTGGAAAGTGTTTCATAATCAATGCTTAAGCATGATTGATCTTTCTTGTTTTGGTTTAAATTCTGTGCATCTACATACTAAAACAACGCAATTACAATATATTTGAGTTTAAATGCTCATCCAAATTTGATTATTTCTACAACGAAGTTTATTTTTCACCTATGTAAAATGTAAACAGTAAAATAAGTAGAATGAGTTGTTTTAGAATTGCTGTACTTTTTTAACGCAAAAGAATTTAGCTCATGGAGTCTGCATAGCTGATATGAAAGAAATATTCATTGACTTTACCGAGAGAAGGATGATTTTTTGCGATGAAGTTTTAAGCATAGAGTTAAATTACTTGTAGCTCCATGGTCTTAATTTTTAAATAAAATAAATTATTATAGTATAGTGATGAATGACATGAATGGGAAATTATTTATGAATGAAATGCTGCTTTTTTAGAGAGAGCCAGGCGTGTTATTTTTTCTATGACGTCATTTGAATGAATTTCTGTTGTTTTCGATGAAATTTTTAAATATAATAAATTATCGTGGTATTATGATAATTCTAAAATTATTATCGAGCAATATATCACATTTTAGAGATGTTTAAATCAGGCAATTTATATTTCAATGCCGTCATTTGAATGAAGTTCATTTTTTTCGATGAAGGTTTAAGTTTTCAAATATAATAAATCAATGTAGTATTGTGAGAAATTTTAAAATATTACCGAGAAATGTATTGCATTTTAGACATGTTTAAATAAAATTGCATTGAAGTTGGAAAGTGTTTCATAATCAATGCTTTAAGCATGATTGATCTTTCTTGTTGAAAAATTGCTATAAATATGTAAATTCTTTATCAAAAAGAACCAGTTTAGTATTAAATGAAAGGAAATAAAAATGGGATTGAAAACATTGCAATTTAATTGATTTAAAAAAATTTAAATTACTAAACATGAAAGAAAATGGACTTTCGCCATTAATAAATTTAGCTACAATGGAATATAACTTTTATGGAACATAATTTTGAAATCCTAAATATTTTTAACAGGAAAGATCAATCATGCATAAAACATTGATTATGAAACACTTTCCAAATTCAATGCAATTGTATACAAACATCTCTCAAGTGCGATACATTCCTCGGTAATATTTTTAAAATTATCACAATACTACATTAATTTATTATATTTGAAAACTTCATTGAAGAAAATGAACGTCATTCAAATGACGTCATTGAAATATAAATTGCCTGGTTTAAACATCTCTAATGCAATACATTCCTCTGTAATATTTTTAAAATTATCATAACACTGCAATAATTTATTATATTTGAAAACTTCATCGAAAACAAATGAACTTTATTCAAATGACGTAATCGAAATATAAATCGCATCTATATAAAAGCAGCATTTCATTCATAATCATTTTTCCAATCGTTTAATTCATCGCAATATTATAATAATTTATTTTATTTAAAAATTTGAAAAATGGTTGTCTACCATATTTATTTTAAGATTTGAAACCTTTCTCATATATAAAATAATGAAACTCTTTGAAATATATTTATTATATAATACATATCTCTCTTTTCTTTCTGGAGGATATAACGAGAGTCAGAATTTAATTGAATTTGTTTTTCTCCCTTTATTAAATAATTTTTATTTAAAAAACTACCAAACATATTTTACTGAAATTTTTTTCATATATTTTATGGGATAATTTGAATATTTCCTAAAATTTTCGAAGCAATTTGTGAATTTTAAATTTGCTTAAAAATGTTTGAAACATTAGGTCCCATAGGATTCAATGTATTTCATTTTTTCAATCCGGGTTCAATAAAAAACTAATTGGGTGATATTATTTATTTATATTCCCATAGGTCCCACAGACCGTCTGAAAAACATACTAAAATCTCATTTTGATAAAGCCATTTTTACGGCAGTTATCGTGCTAACGGACAGACAGACAAACAGACAGACAGAATAAACAACATACAGAATAATTCAACTATGTTGTAAAGTGTTAAAAATGAGTAAATAAGATTTAGGAATGGGAACATTAATAAGTACATTAATCTCCTGAACTTGTTTAACCAAATAATTAACTTTAGAGCATTACTAAAGCAACCCAACTCATATATTGCACCTACAGACATACCTAAAGCTAATAATCGTCGATTTGTGCTTATGGGTGTCCAAACCGCGTAAATAGATTAAAATGTTGAAGTACACTTTTTGACTATTCTCCACTTTAAGCAATATAAATTATATATACTCTAAAGAAAATTGAAAAAATATTGGTTTCGAAGTAACGCCATAAATACGAAAAAAAATTAAATCCCAATACCGCGGATGTTTTCCCGAAATTATAGTAATTTATATCTCAACATAACATTTGAGATAGGTCAGCAAAAATAAATTTTCATTTCTCTCCTATTTGACAGTTGATCCAATCACATTAAGTAAACTGAATCTGTGTTTTCTCTCCTATTATTTTTCTGGAACTGAGGAAATAAATATTGTATACCTTGGATTTCTGTATATGGTCTTACGACGTTAGAGGGAGTAGAGAATATGTTTTGACAAGGATTCTCAAAGAATTCGGTGAAATAAAATTTGATATGTTTGGAAGGAAAAAGATGAAACTGTCTGGAAATTGAACACTTTGCATCCCACTTACGGTTCTCCGGCACACAGAAAATAAAAACCGAGAACATTCTTTATTCTACAGGTGTGATAAAGCTACCTACTCTCAGTAATGATTATTTGATATTGCCTCCAACCCAGGAAAAATGTATTTTGCGAAAGGAAGAAAAGCATAATCCACATTCCAGAGATCAACGGCTAAAGAAAAAAAACAGGCTGCGGAAAAATTGTTGCTCCTGTACTTGTTCGTATTACGAGAAAATTTTTGAAACGATAATGCGTTTAAAACTACTGCTTTTGAGCAAAATGGAGCATTGAGAAATGAGAACATCTTCGACAGAGCGCTGTTGCCATTACAGAAGTATATGGCTTAAATTGCGAAAGCATATAAGGACATTACTGCTTCTGAATGGGTTGTAAAGTTTGCTACTGTTTTATGAGGATAATCTTGTTCTGATTTTTAAGAGTCATTAGTAAGCGGCTCAGTATGTAATAAGTACAACTGGGAAATCCTTTCAAAGGCTGCAGAAAGTATCGAACAATAAATTGCACAAGTGAGTAACGATGTGCAGTTCGAAGAACATTTAAACCAGAAAATTATTTTTTGTTTCTCTCACGCAGTTTCAGGTGTTAAAGAGAGTAATGAACAACGTTTTCAAGCAGTTTTGTTGGGGTCCTCGTTCTCCTTGGTACTTTTGAAATTTTTGCTGCGATGTAAAGTGATAAGAGTATCTTAAAATAAAGAGATACAATATAGGCGACAGAAAATTCCACTCACTTACAATGAGATGTATTGAAAGATAATTTTAATAATGATTTACCATAGTGGTGTTGTAGGTAGCACGTTTGGACGCAATTGAAGATTCGATATTCGGCTTTGACAGGCTGTTTTTCAGTACTGCAATTAAGTCCAATACTGGAACTCAAACTTCAATGTAATTGTGGGAAAGGAATCTAAAGTTATACTTTTAAATATAAAATTCATTTAGTAATTATTATTTAATATTAAATTCATTAATTTGACGTGGCCGTTATTCTCATATAGTGGAATTATATTTAATGTACACTGCTATGTTGTGCCGCTATAAACCCTCCAATTATTTTACTTTTCGTGTGAGTCCTGTAAAGGAATATTATTAAATTATTACAAAGATTAGACCAATTTAAACTTAACAATAACATTTATTAAAGATACAAAATACCTATTCAATTCCAATACATTAACTACTCTTCCTATTAATTATTTATTAAGATAGAATGTGAGAGGAGAGCATGCGAGACCCTGAACCATATACCTAACGTATTTATTAACCTGTGGATGATGGATGAACACATACCTTCAAACTGGGCCTTGTTAGCAGCACTTGGTCAATCTCGTCTGAAGTTACACGCATCAACTCGAAGTGTAATGCCCACTCGTAACTTCATTGAATACTGCTAACTCAAACACTCCACTTATTTCATGCTATTAGGCGGTTCTATCCACAAGTCATCATAACGTATCTGCACCAGTCAACTCTGAACAACTGTTCACCAGCATCTTTCTTAAGTCATTTTAGTATATCTCATTTTTAAGTCAAAAATCATGATTGTCTTATTTCTGGTCTGCTCTTGTCTCAAAATCCCATCTGTCTTCTCCAATCTCTTTTTCGTCAATGTCTGATCTCGTTCACTGGTCACAGGCTGTGTTTCCCTCGGTGTGTGGGGGAGGGGAATAACTTTCTTTTTGGCGCTTACTGGCTACTCCTTACCCAATGGCACCATTGCACACTTAGTACGGCCCAGCTCAGCCCCTCTGTTATGGCACCCCTAAATTTATAGTCTTCTGACCTTTAGGTTCAAGTCCTAATAAACCTTGTGCCAGCCGGACTACAAAGTTTGTTTGCCGTTCTGGCCACCATAAATACTCACATAAAAGTGTCTCATCAAATGTGAGAACACTTTCTGGTCTCACAGTAATATTGGCCAGTAGGGTAGGAAGATGAACTTTGCCATGTTTTAAAACCGATAGTATGTACGGTAATTCAAGTAACTCTTCACAGGGCCAAGAGAAATGTAGTCGGTAGCACATACGGGCGCAATCCACTTGTACCAGGTTCGAAACCGTGGTCAGGCTGATTTCTGAATAAAATTATGTCTAACTATCTAGAATATTTTCTATATTATTTCGTGAAAAATATATGAATTAATTTTTGCTATAATAACAAGGATAAGAAAGTTACCAAATAAAAAAAAATTGTACCAAATAAAAACAAAAGTCTTTCATTTTTTCCACGACTAAATGTGGATAAAGAAGCATACACGTGAAAATTCCGAAAACTTCTCGGAATAATTCTCGGAAGATTACACATGCTACGTTTTGGATAAAAACTTGAAACCAAATGCAAATTATAACGGTATTTTTGCTGCCAGTATTATTAGCCTTTATTTTCGGGGAGTAATTTATCTGTAAATAGAAAAAAAAATACACCATGATGGTTAAAAAGCGTATGTACTATTTTTAAAGTCCCTACAATTTGCAGTGGTCTATGCATCGTGGGTTTTTTGTACAACATGTCAGTTTGGTAGAAAGTAGGGTGCTTTCTAGTGCGGGCGACTATAGTGATATCTTGAATGTATGCGATTGAAATAATGCGGCTCTAATAATTCGGAATGTCAGATAATGCAACATGTGTTGTTAAAATCATATTACCGTGATTACACCACCTGAAATTTCAGCATTCGTTCCTACTGTACATCGTTCTCGAATTTAAATTTTATGTGTGCATTCCTTCCTACTGTACACCTATAGTGAATTTAAATTTTACTTAGCGTCATTTAGTAGATGAGTCAAAGTGATACTCGTATTTCTGATCAAGAAGTATATAACACTTTGTGCAAAGGATAAGGAAAACTTGAGCAGCGTATTTAAGGACAAATAAGAAATAATGCAGCATACAGCTGTTTTGAGGATACGCTGGACCTCCTTTGTCAGTGCAAGAGAAACAACAAACCCGAAGTCCAAAGGAGGAAATGGGTACAAAGAGAAGAAACAAATGATTTTATATACCTAAGACCTGGATCAAGAGTTCACCTGATTGGTAGGCTCAGGTAACTCTTAATCCCGGCCTTGGGATACACCCACATGTTCATTCTATTTGCTCCCATTTCGTCCTTTTGACTTCGGGTTTGCTGTTTCTCTTGCACTGACGAAGGAGATTCAGCGTATCCTCGAAACAGCTGTATGATGTATAAATACGTTGCTGAAGTTTTCCTTAATCTTTCTGAGTCAGCAGGTTAGGTGATACAGTTTTTAACGTATGATGGACCAGATCTTAATGTATAATAATCGAAAATCATATATATTATTTAATAAAATTAAAGAATACCTATACCACCTAACAGAATTATATTCAATGAAATTTTCGATTTCTTAGATGTATTGAAATGCCGTGATCAACATCGGTGGCATAGCCATAACTTTTGGAAGGGTGTATATGCAGATATTTTTATGGGAAGAGTCAATTATTCAGGAAGAGCGATATTGCGCCAAATTGTATCCAAATTAGTTACAAAGAGGAAGTCATAAGGTCTTTCATACTTAGTATTTCTAGTACACCTGGGTAATTCCGCAGAAGTTATTCCATCTTTTGTAACCCATGATTTACTAACACTTTTAAAACTTTTAAAAAAATAGTTTAAGATTAAATTTTACGTCCCCACCAGAGTTTCTCAGAATAGGTATTTGAAGAGAAAAAAAATATTTTATTACACTTTTAAAAATAGCGCTAGGGAAACTTGGAAGATTAACTACCGATCTATAAAAACAGGAAATATTTTCTGTTTTGGGAACATTTTATCAACGTTGATATTTTCTTGTAACAAATTTTAATACTAATGTCGATGATTAGAATTAATAAAAATTAATAAAATGTATTTTATTTTTTCTTATGTTGTGCGTATCATACATTTTACAAATATTTTTAACGATGAAGGGAAAATGCAATATGTCTAGAAGATGTTTATTAATTTACACGGTCTTCACCGTAAAAATATAAAGAAATATATTAAATATGTTAATGTTTAATGCGTTTATAAAATCTATTGATTCTTACTAGAAAAATAATTTTATATGAATATAAAAACGGTGAACTAAAACAGACAGTTGAAATGCATTGACCGTATACATGTCATTAAAGTGTAAAAAAAAATATGCGTTTAATAGTTCTAAATACACTCTGTTGCAAAAAAATTTATGCATCCTTAAGAAATTTAACTAGAGCCGAGAAACGCGGCATGTATGAAAAGATATGCAAATGATTAAAATTTGGTAGTAAAAAAAAATAAATAAATAAAATGAAAAAAAAGCTTTATTAAGAAATAGTAGCAACAGGCAAATAACATTTTAGTAAGTGGTAAATACTCCTCTGGCAGCTATACAAGCAGTCGATATTCGGTGTGGCATAGAGTCAATTAAGTTGCTTGTGCCCCTCTTCGAAAGATTTTGACGCAGATGTTGTCAACTAATTCAGTGGTATTCCGAGAAAGCTGCAATTGCTGTCCAAGCATGTCTCGGACGTATTCTAATAGTGATAGGTCTGAGGGCCGGAATGGCCATGTGAAGGTATTAAATTCTCGAAGATATTGTCGCGCAATACGCGGTCGATCGTTGTCTTGTTGATTAAAATTAACTTGGGCAGCTTGATAGCATAGGCAGAACAATCGGCTGCAGAATATTGTCGACGGACACGTATAAGCAAGTCGCCAGATTAGCTTGCATGACTAAAGGAGATCGACTGTCGCACGAAATGTCCGCCAGACTGTCACATTTGGTGTTATGGTCGTGTGCCGTTCGACAGCATATGAGTGATAGAAACGTCGGACAGTCCTCCTCTACACACGTATACGGCGGTCATCAGCACCGAGAGAAATGCGGGATTTGTTGTTAAAGACAACATGCCTCCAATCGGACAATGTATAGGCTGACCAAGCTCGGTACTAACCCAGAAGGCTCTTCCTATGTTGAGGGGTCAGTTGTAGGCTCCTTAATGGACTTCGACACCGAATATACCTTCTGCCAGTTATCTCCGATTAGTATCCTTTGATACATGATAGGTTTTAAACACGGAGAATAGCAAAAGCCTTCGAATGCTTATTAGCGATGTAATTCGTGTGGATGTGCCTCCTCTCTTAAATGCACAAACCTCTCGTATAGTCGTCTGTTTAGGGCATCCTGAGAATCTGCAATGGTTAAATGTGCCTTCTCTAATCCATTGTATCCAACACTGAGCAATTGCCATATCGTTCCGACCAAGATGGCGACTGATAAGTCTGTTGGATCAACCAGCTTCCCTTAGGCCTATGATGAGACATCTCTCTAAATCCGACAGTTGTTCGTAGCGCAGTCGAGTACGTCTCAATGACATCTGTGTTCCTCAACTTGCAGCATCAAAGCAGAAAATGTAGCTCCAGTTGCTAATGAGTGAGAATATCTGTCTTTTTAAAGGCTTCTCATGCTCGTTGCATGAAACCCATAACATCATTGGCGCTGACAGTTTGATAATTTGCATAACTTTTAAAACGACATTTGCATGTCGAGATTTGTGGCTGTGGTTCAGTTATTTGGGGTACGTATATGTTTTTGTGCGTGTAGTTGGCAAAATTTCATTAATATTGGATATATATTAGAATCATACTCACAAAACCAGCCTATAGGGAATATTCTTAAAGTTAGTATCTAATTTCCATTATGCATAACGTCATCCATGAACCGGTTTCACCCTTATTAGGTGCATTAGCGTGGAATGTCCGATACTTCCAATAGTAGCATAAAACCTTGATATGTGCCACAATTTTTCGAACCTATACGTAAACGAATAAATTCCGTTCTACCTCTTAGCTGGCTTTATATTTTATTAAAACTTGAGTTCAAGTTGTAAGCTACTACATCGGCCAAGTTTATGCTCTCAAATTCAGACTATATAAGGTGTTGCAATCTTGTAAATCTAATTATATGAGAATTTAAAGGTGGATGCGTGGCATGATTAAATTTGTCGAGATCTATAGAAGTTTGCAATCTATGGCGCATAGACTAGTTTCTATTGCACGTATCGTTTGTTCCATAATAACAAGTGTATGAAAATCGTAAATCCAGTCCATGGTTACTGTTATCTGCAATGGAAGCGCGATCCATAAATTATAATTTCTCCAAATGGCATGCGTTTTCTACATATGCTATAGAAATGTTTTCAAACACTGACGAATCTTTATTACTGGAGTAAATACCAAATCTGTTAATTTTCTGCTAGC
Organism: Amaurobius ferox; assembly: GCA_951213105.1. Classification (NCBI taxonomy): domain Eukaryota; kingdom Metazoa; phylum Arthropoda; class Arachnida; order Araneae; family Amaurobiidae; genus Amaurobius; species Amaurobius ferox. The sequence goes on from OX578136.1 coordinate 157,888,164, forward strand.
AGTGGTGAATAACAGAATTAGCATCCAGAGCTAAGAAATTTGAACGCAAACACTAAAAATCTATGTACCTTCTTTATGGGTACACAGATGGGTATAAAGATTTATTAGGAAACGTGGAGTTGCTTAAATGTTGAAGATTATATACTCAGACACAGATATAATCCCCTGAATAAGAAAAATGTATATGGATGAAAATATAAATGAAAAAGAGATGAGGTTCACATTTCGAATAAACTTCAACATCTTTAGTGATGTATTGCCTCTATACATTGCAGTATATGGCTATAGAGACATCTAGTATAGAACATTAATCTTATTGGAAGAAAATACAATTAAATTAATATAATTAAACTAATAAAATACAATTAAATTAATACAAGGGATGAATTAATACAGAGATTAAATTAATACAGATTAAATGTCTCATATTCTTTAGTTACCGTTTTAGTAGGTTTCCTTATTATTCAATTGCTTTAATTTGCTCTGTTATTCTGTTATTCGTTCTCTTTTTTTACAGCTATTATTTCCTTAATCCGTTGCTTTTACTGTTCATTTAAAGAATTCAGCTACTCGTTTTCCTGTTTTCTTCGTTTTAATTCCATTAATTTCTCCTTGTGTCATTAGCAGCTTTTTTCTATATTTAGCCACAAGTACTATCCAACCGTAGATGTCTAACTTGCGAAAATAAGTGAGAATGAGTTTTTAGCTTGTCCTGAATAAGGTTCCTAAATATACAAGCTTATACAATCGCTACTTTGATTCCAACCGGTCAATTCATTTTTAAGTTAAAATTCGCAAATTGCTTCGAAAATTTTAGGAAGTATTCTAATTATCACATAAAATGTGTAAAAAGAATTCAACAAAATATGTTGGCTAGATTTTTAAATAAAAATTGAAATAATATTTACACCCATGATTTATGAAGAGATCACGTGATTCATTGCAAAAATATGGCATCCATTTTTTTTTCCGTTGTGTACGAACCAGATCGTGATGTTTAAAGATCTTTTAAATTTCTATTTAATGTTGCACTCGTCAAACGACCGCTTTATTTTTGCATATTATCTGTATATCTAATTTTTATCTTAAATATAGGAATAATAAAAGTTGTAGGAATAATAAAAGTTTATTTTGTATAATCACTAAACTTTTATTATTCCTACAACGAAGTCTAAATTTGAAGCTATAAATATAGCATGCAGAATGTAAAAAAATCAAGCGATTGTAAAGTGAGTTGTATAAGATTTGCTGAATATTTACTTATTAAAAAATTATTTACTCTAAAATTATTAAATCTTAAAATTATTTACTCTAGAGTCTGAAATATTAGTGATATGAATGAAATATTTATTGCCAATTGCTTCGAAAACTTTAGGAAATATTCAATTTATCACATAAAATGTATACAAAAATGTAAATGTTCAGCAAAATATGTTAAGTGGTTTTTCAAATAAGAATTTAAATGATAATTACACCCATGATATATGAAGAGATCATTTGACTCATTGTAAAATAAAATGTGTCATCCATTTTATTTTCGTTGTGTAAAAATCGTGATTTTTAGAGACCATTTAAATATATATTTAGCGTTGCATCCGTCCTAAAACCGCTTTATTTTTACGTATTATCTGTGTATCTAAATTCTAAGCTTACGCAATTACAATATTTTCTATTTTAAATGATCAATAAACTTTGATTATTTCAACAAAGAAGCTTTATTTTAACGTATGCAGAATGTAAACAAATCAAACGATTGTAAGGTGGGTTATATAAGAATTGATGAAGTTTTATCACGTCAAATTATTTAGCACTGGGGTGTGTGGAATAGAAGTGATATGAATGAAATATTCATTGATTTTACATAGATCACACTATTTAAGCCATTATCTGTTTTGAAGATATTTTAAGATTCCAAGTATAACAAATTATTGTAGCACTGTGATAATTAAAAAATATGAGTGCTTAATGTATCGCACTTTAGAGATGTTTAAATAAAATTGCATTTAAGTTGGAAAGTGTTTCATATTCAATGCTTTATGCATAACTGATCTTTCTTGTTAAATTTGCATTTTCTTTTTCGATGAAGTTTAAAGTTTACACGTACCACAACTTACTGTAGTACTGTGATAATTTAAACATATCAGAGCTGAATGTATCATATTTTAGATATGTTTATATAAAATTGCATTTCAGCTGGAAAGTGTTTTCTAATCAATGCTTTAAGAATGATTGATCTTTCTTATTTAAATTTTTAATGCTTATATCTACAGAACAGAAAGTGCCAGCTACAAATTCGTAGCTTTCTAAAAGTTTAAAGAGATACATAATTTAGGATTAGAGATTCAGTTTTCGAAATATAGTGGTTCTAATATCGATATTTTAATATTTTGCACTGTTTTGAAAAGGTTGTTCTAGGTTCGATATTTTAATATTTTGAACTGTTTTGAAAATTTTATTCTTGTTTCAATATTTTAATATTTTGAACTGTTTTGAAAAGGTGGTTCTAATTTCGATATTTTAATATTTTGAACTGTTTTGAAAAGGTGGTTCTAGTTTCAATATTTCAATATTTTGAACTATTTTGAAAAGGTTGTTCTAGTTTCGATATTTTAATATTTGAATTGTTTTGAAAAAATTGTTCTTGTTTCAATATTTTGATATTTTGAACTGTTTTGAAAAGGTGGTTCTACTTTCGATATTTTAATATTTTTAACAGTTTTGAAAATGTCTAAAGAAGACAAAGCACCCCCCCCCCCCCAAAAAAAAAAGTGTTATTCAAGCAAAATAATTTGTGCTCCGTCGCACTGGAGCCAATGCCGATTATTTTCTTATTTTATTCATGGAGACTACTTACCTAGAAATTCTATTCAACGGCCTTTCTAAAATTTCTGAGAGGTGTCCATTTCGGAGACAGTTTTTTGAATCGATCGGATTATCCACAGAGAACGTAAACTTGGAGGGAACGGAGGTGTTAGAAATTCCTGCAAAAAATTCTGCAATAACTCGCCGTCTGAGAATTTGACCTGAAAGATTCAGACCTACGAAATAAATTATAAAAGAAAATAAGTCAGTATAAACTATATTTGTAATTATGAAGTCTGAATCCGTACTTTTTATCCTCGTCATTTTCTATGAATTGATTCGAGTAAAAATGGTTGCATTGAGTAGTTAGGGGTAGTGCATCCTTTCGATAGATCTTGAAAATATATTTGAAATGGTCTGAGGGCACGTTCAGGGACATTTAGAAACGAAACACATTTTGCGTAAATTTCCTCATATTAAAGTATCATGGCCGTAGTAGCAAAAGAACAACACAGACCAACGTTATGTAAATTATCACACTAGCTTCAAGAACTAAATTTATTCATGAAATGACTATTTTTGTAACATAATTATTTTTTCTACATTATAAAATATATTTTACGATTTTTGAAAAGTAATGTTCGAAAAACTTGTAGTCTTTCCCTGGTAGGAGGTCCTTCATAGTCAGTAGGCGACGTTATTGACTTTGAATAATTACGATAACAGCAATTGTCTTTTAACAATTGCAATTATCGTAACAATTCGATTTGTTTAATTTGTTAGAAGACATATCGTGCCCACAAACTCACAGACACTGTCTTAAGCGGAGTTGGGACCACACACAGTCATTATTAAGTAAATGGTTAATCCTTATTCAGGGATGTTCAATACATGTACATCTATCAAAATTCGAAAGTCGATGTTTTTATCTTATCATGATACTTGACCTTTACATGCACTATGTATTGTAGGGAAAGTAAAAAAGAAAGCTCTATGTCTTATAAACAAGAAAGTGCTCAGCTAAAAATCTCTTTACCGCTCTTTGACCATGGTTTCTGCAAGACCAGAAAAAGCAGTCTGTTTTTAAGCAGAGTGTTAGATTCTGCAATAGGACAGCCATTCACTAATAACCCTATTATGCCAAACAAATGCCTTCTGCAATAGTTTTGGGGCTAATTCCGATTCATTAAACAATACTCCCTAACTTTGTAATTGATAATAATTTTCTTGTTTATACAGCTTTCTTTCAGAGTTCGTTATCCTAACTTTTCAAATTCTTCACTAGGGGCGCTGCGATCATTTATTTAACACTTTACAACATAGTTGAAAAGTGTTTACGACTTTATTCATTCTGTCTGTCTGTCTGTCTGCCCGTTAGCACGATAACTGCCGTAAAAATGACTTTATCAAAATAAAATTGCAGTATGTTGTTCAGACGGTCTCTGAGACCTATGGGAATAAACATTAATAATATCACCCAATTAGTTTTGGATTGAATCCGGATTAAAAAAATGAAATATACTAAACCCTATGGGACCTAATTTTTCAAACATTTTTAAGCAAATTTAAAATTCACAAATTGCTTTGATAATTTTAGGAAATATTCAAATTATCCCATAAAATATATAAAAAAAAGTCAGAAAAATATATTCAGTAGTCTTTAAATAAAAATTAAAATAGTCATTGCACCCATTATATGAAGAGATCACCTGACCATTATATGGAGACATCACGTGACCATTATATAAAGAAATTACGTGACCTACTTCAAAATAAAGCATGACATTCATCTTGTGTCAAAATCGTGATTTTTAAAGTTTTTATTAATTTATATTTAGAGTTGTGTCCGTCCTAATATAGCTTTATTTTTGTTTAATTTCTGTGCAAAACACGTGCAACGCAACGTGTTCTGAAACAACGCAACGTGTTCTGAAACAACGCAATTATAATATATGTGAGTTTAAATGATCATCAAACTTTGATTATTTCTACAACGAAGCCTAATTTTCACTTATGGAAATTGTAAATCCATCAAGCTGTAAGATGAGTTGTATAAGAATTGCTGAATTTCTTTAACGCAAAATTATTTAGAGCTAGAGTCTGCAACATAGTTGATATGAATGAAACAGTCATTGATTTTACATAGAGAACACACGATTTCTTATAGCAGAATTTTTCGGTGAAGTTTTAAGTACAGAGTTAAATTACTTTTACCTCTATGGTTTTAAGTTTTTAAGTAAAATAACTTATTGTTGTATTGTGATGAATGAAATGAATAGAATAAAAGTTTATGAATGAAATTTTTACTTTTTTCCATAGAGAGCCAGGCGTTATATTTCAATGATGTCATTTGAATAAAATTCATTTTTTTTTATGAAGTGTTCAAATATAAATTATTGTAGTATTGTGATAATTTAAAAAATATTACCTCCCAATGTATCGCATTTTAGAGATGTTTAAATAAAATTGCGTTGCAGTTGGCAACTGTTTCATAATCAATGCTTTATACATGATTGATCTTTGTTGTTTTAATTCGATAAGTCATGGCCACTTCACAACAGACAGGCCTAACGTATACACTCATGGGAATTTCATTACAAGTCATCGAGAACTTTCCTAGGAACATTGTATGCATTGTTTCGTTGCAACAATATAACTTTTCAGCCTTTTCTTTGCCTTTTGACGCCATTTGCTTCATATGTTCACTTCCTAGCCGGGCCCCCCAAAATCGGTGATATAATATCCACTTTCACAACATCGCATCCTTCTTTGAAAAGTTTCATAAAAAAAGGAACCCTCGCGGTATTTCAGATTCAAAATGCATACTCGCAAAAAGTCATATTGAATTAACGTGGGTTGGTAGGACGAAACTTTTTTGTTATTTGAGAATACTTTCTCAGAATTCCGATTTTTTGAAGGGTGCCCATTTTAAGGGATGGCGGATTTCAAATTCGATCTGTATATCGACAAATAAAAAAAACTTGCCCCGGGGTAAACGGATGCGTAGGGATCCTATCCCACATAAATTCTTGTTGCCGAGAAAATGTCGTTTGAGGGTTTTTGTCATAAAGATTTAGAATTGTGGAATAAAATAAAAGAAAGCCGAAGTGGGAATAAAATATTAACAATTATGAAGTCTAAAAATCGTTGTCTTTTCTCCGAATCCTTTCATGTGCAAAAATCCGGTTGAAAAGGTTCGCACTAAGTACTGATGGGCATTTTCTAGTTGGATCAGCTTTAAATTTGAGACGTTCAAAATGGAGATAGAATTGGCACTTCGGGCACCGCAAAACTGCTTAAGAAGATAGGGATCAGAAAAACTTCAGCATATCTAAGCAAAAATTAACTAATGCAACATGCAGCTGCTTCGAGGATATACTTAATCCTCTTTATCAATGCTAAACAACAAATAAACCCAAAGTCTAAAAGAAGAAATATCAAGCCAAGCTAAAACGTATGATTACGATACTCCTATGATAACAAGGTCACTTACCTCCACATCAAAAATAGAGCAAAATTATATTTTCATAGAAAAAATACAAGGAGATGCAATCTGTTAACAGTGGGTGCGAGAGAAAAAGTCCACAAATGAATGAAAAAATGGTAGGCAAATCAACTCGTTATAGAATGGCGAAACAAAAAAAGCTATTGGAGTACCAATAGGATGCCAGTAATCCCCAGAAGGAGACAAGGACCTGAGGAACGCGAAGGAGAGTCCACCAGGAAACTCCGTATACCAGAAATGGTTTTCAAACCGGGGTGGAATCAGTGCCGTTCAATAGAAAACTGTTGAATGACACTAACGATCAACGATATCTTATTCCATGTACCAGTAGCATGAGGGATTTTCCTTTGACGACCCTCACAAACGCAGGTAATTTGGAGAGGTAGATATCGGCAAACAAATCTCTAAAAAGATTGAAGGTCTGGACAAAGTCCGAAGGGCCAAATCCAGAATCATGAGGGAGGAACAGTTTGTGAAATAGGCACAAACAGAAGAAACAGAGGGTTATATATATCTAAGTCGTGAATTCAAAATGAACCGTAGTGAGCCAATCAGAAAACAGAATGAAGAACAACCCAGCCAATCCGAGACTTTAAACTAAGATACGAGTACAAGATTGGGGTGAGCCGAAGCATATCAAATGTGTCCCAACAAGATGACGTAAGTCCTTACAAAACTTAACGTGTATCTGAGGTTAAGAAATGAGCAAAAATGGGAAAAAAAATAAGGAAGAGAAAAACAATTACAGGGTACCCCGCCTGATGGTGGACAAAAATGGGGTACTCGATAAAACCGTAACAAAATTACTAGAATTTTTCTAAATGTGGAAGGTTTAAAAATGTCAAGATCATAGATAGGCAAGCAGTTTTGCATAATCCTTGCAGGAGGAAACTATAAACGTTAGGATCTATTAAGTATCATAAAATAGGGGCATTTTGAGATAATTTGTGGTGCAGTAACTAACTGTGCACTTAGTTAATATTCATAGTATTGATAAAAGCTATAAAATCCTAATTAACCTTTCAGCGGTACCATTAGTATCCCTGATCTAGTTTTAACTTTTTAGATCTTCAACAAAATAACATTTAATGCGCAGAAAGGTGGTAAAAACAGTTAATTATGTAAGGAGCGACCGCGGGATTCGAGTCATGGATCTTTGATTGGTCCGACGACGTTCTATCTGCTCAGCTACTCACTCGAACGATATTTTTTTTCTTTTAGCTGAAGTGAATCTACATTATCCTACTTCAGACCAGATTGACTTACTTCTTCATTCCTCTAATTTTTTTATAGAAGATAGTATTATACTCGTCGTAAACACTCAGGAAAGAAAGATCTCTGGCATAAATCGTGGGTTTCTTAAAAGAACTTTTTTGTTATATCAGTGTTTGATACACACTTTATTAACAGCTAGGAAACGTAGCAAACCTTTCCCGGGAGTAAAACGGAGCGATTGTGGCGTGGTGCGCGACCACGCAATAGTTTATTATATTTTATTTTTGTTATAAAAATTATTAATTATTTATTAATTATGCTCATTGTTAAAAAAATTTTATTTGGTTTCCAAGAATTCGCTGTGAGTTCTTTCTGATGTAGTATTGTATCAGTTTGTTATAATTTAGCTAGTATTTTAAATCTCTAGCGACGCCCGGCACTTTTTCTAGTAATGATTAACTGGAGTACAGCTCAAATCGACTTTCCCATAACAGAATCCCGTTTGCGATTTTATTTCATATTTTACAACCGTTCCAGGTAACATGCTATAATTGTGACATGCTATAATTATGCTACATTTGAAACAAAGAATTTTCCCGATACGATTAGACGGACAGACAAACGCTATCGATTCCTCATTACAATACTATGTCTTAACAAAACCCGATTAATATCATTGATGTAGCGACATGTATATCAATTTCACGATATTTTTATCGATTTGGCAACATTGAAAACAATTGGTAACATTTGACAACAACACATACCTTGAAACTTCGCCAAATGCTAATTGTGTGATCATGCTTTCAGCCATTATAATTATTGGATGACCCTACAGTATGTCTGGTGATCGTAAGGAAAACTAAAATCCTCTTTCACTACCCCGCAGCATAGTTGTGACGTCAGGCATGGCGTCGCATTAAAACTATCTATTTGTTTTTCCCTTTTCCCTCCTCACACACGCAAAATCGGTGATAAAAATTCCACGGAATCGCATCAAGCCCCAAACGACCTCACAACTTTCTTAAGAAAATTCGCGAATGTTTGTGCAATTTTAGATTTTGAAATATATCCTGTCAAAAATTCATATCGAACTGACGCAATGCTGGGGAAGGGGGGGGGGGTGCTCTTCTCTCATTCGAAAAGATTGTACTTTAAAAATTACAATTTTCTGAAAGGTGCCTATTTTGAAGACAGACGTTTTTTAAATTCGATCGGTATATCGACAAAGATCTTAACCTCGGGGAAAATGAATGAGTAAAGATCTCCCATAAAATTTTCCCTCCGAAAGAGTTCCATCCGAGAACTTTTCCTTTGAAAGGATTTAGAATCGCGTAATGATATATAAAACATAATCGAAGTCAAGATGAAATATTAAGAATTATGAAGTTTGGAATGAGCGGATATCTATCTCATCCGGGCTCTTTCATGTGATTTGTTTGAAAATATTTGTTCTGAGTAGTAATGGAGTAGGGCCGGTGCTGTTTGTTGGTATTATTTGTCGGGTAGCGGCTGTAATGAAGTTCGCGATGTTTAAGAGAAAAGTGAGGATTAACAACCTGCTCCTCAAATACCCTTGAAAATATAGGGATCTATTTAGTATATAACTTTTTAGTATTTCCTTACAGAAAGCAGGAAGTATTATAACGTATTATCCCATGCCTGCTTTCTTTAAGGAAGTATTAGGAAGTTATATTCTCACAAGCAGCAATTATATAGTGATCCATCTAGCGTCTTGAGAAAGGAATATATATTAAGATTTTGACGGAGTAATCACTCGAAGACATTTAGATAATCTTTAAATCAATGTAATACATCTGAGTGAGAATAACTGACTGATTGACTAAAAAATGAATTTGATAGCCCAAACAGCTGAAGGTAGAAACGTGAAATTTTGCCTACACGTGAGACTTCGTTCATAAGTCAGAAAAATCTAGTATCTTGGAATTCGGTTCAAAAAATCGATAAATGGTGAAATATTTTCGTCTAACTTCTTTCAGCTATACCTCGAGAACGGTTAGAAACGAAAATTTCGTTTTTGTACCATTTTTAACCTACATTGAGGTCAGTAGGATAACCGAGCTACGTTGCCAAATACTGACTTTGTTTGTTGACTATTCTTCAAATCAAACTTTTAAAAAATAACACCATCTTAAGCAGAAAAAATATCCTAAATATTCTAAATGGATTCTATTGGTGTGCAACCAATTGTTTTTGAGATATTTTAATTTACATTTACAACAGAGGATTTTATCATTATATTTTATCAATGAATTTTTTTATAGTTCTGGAATACATTGTGGTCAGTAGGATAACCGAGCTACGTTGCCAAATACTGACTTCTTTTGTTGACTATTCTTTAAATCAAATTTTTAAAAAATAATTCTATCATAAATAGATTTTTAGCTTAAAATATCTGAATACGTTGAAAATAAGATAATCTACAGGGATCGGAGATGAAAAACTATTTCACATACCACCATTTCTATGTTAACAGAGCTGTGCGGTATTTTTACTTTCCTTATATACATTATGTGTAAGGAAAGTATTGTGACGGGGTCGAAAGTTTGAATTCGAGTTTCCGACGGGAGAGCACCTTTCAAGCATGCCTAATCCATTTTTGAAGTGATGTCTGTGTGTGTGTGTGTGTGTCAGTGACTCTGTGGAGACGATAACTGACGAACGAATCGACCGATTCGAACAAAATTTGGTGCAAAAATCAGAATTCGTAAACACTGGAAGCCTACTGTTTTTATACGCAATCGAATGGTCAGAACCCCCTAAATTTTCGAGTGAAATTTTGAAAAAATCGTAAAAAAATCAAAACCACTAATAAAATTACGCAAATAGACATTTCTTATGTAATTTTTCATCAGAAAACGATTGACATAAAGTTTAGAACGCTACCATGAACCGTTTTCGAGATAGTGTACATTTTTCAAATAAATGTATTAAAAAATCAAGTAAAATAAAAAAAATGTTAACTAAGAAACATGTTAACTTTTCATATGTAATGTCATTCCATAAATTTGGTGATATCATTCTCGTGGATCTAACTAGTTCCATTCACGAAAAAATGTTGCTTTCCTTACATACATATAATGTATAAGGAAAGTATTGTGACGGGGTCGAAAATTCGAATTCGAGTTTTCGACGACAGAGCACGTTTCAAGCATCCCTGATCACGAATCAAACATTTTTGAGGTGATGTCTGTCTCTGTGTGTGTGAAAGTATGTGTGTGTGTGTGTGTGTGTGTGTGTGTGGAGACGATATCTCACGAACAAATGGAGCAATTCGAATGAAATTTGGTACGAAAATTACAATCTCTGAATACTTGAAGCCTATTGTTTTTAAACAGAATCGAATGTTCAGAACCTGCCTAAATTTTCGAGTGAAATTTTGAAAAAATCGTCAAAAAATCAAAACCACTAATAAAATTACGCAAATAGACATTTCTTATGTAATTTTTTATTAGAAAACTATTGAGATAAAGTTTAGAACGCTACCATGAACCGTTCTTGAGATATTGCACATTTTTCAAAAAAATTATCAAAAGTCATATAAAATAAAAAAAAATATTTTCTATTGAGAAACAGATTCACTTTTCATATGTAATACCATGCGATAAATTTGGTGACATCATTCTCGTGGATATAGCTCGTTCCATTCATGAAAAAAGATTCGTTGAGTAAAACTTTTGTATTTGAACGCCAATAGTTCTTTATCTGCTGTAAGAATAACTTATTTCTTCGTCCATAACGGTTGGCGAGATTCTGGCGACAAATTTGGTGGAATGTCGCCAACTTGGCGATAATATAATGAAAATGTTGCTAAATTAGCGAAAAACTCGCCAAATGGATAAAAATGAAGCTAAATCAATGACGATTCATTGATGATGACGACATGGAAAATGACGACTCATTGACGAAAATTCAATATCTTGGAAAGAATATAAATAACTACTATAAAAATAATCTATTTTTTTTAGTGTAAAAGTAGTAAATTCATTGCATTATACAAGGAAAGTCATGTGCTGCCCACATAAGATTTTTATTCTTAAATTTAAAACGGTTTTTGATATTCAAAAATTGTATTATGTGTAGAGGTGTTCAGTTGAGTGATTATTAACCATATCTCTCGAGTGAAGCTTGGATGGAAAAGGCTAGTTATTCATAATCACAAAAATATGATTATCGTTGGACTGCCTGCACTCTTAATAAAGCTCACCAACAGCAAAATAATGTTGCGGCGAACGTGTAATATTATCTTTTTTGAGCTTTTTGTCCCTTTCGCAGACCAGAAAATTTGCAGACCAGACTCTTTATCAAAGAAAAAAAATCTTCAATTTCTGTGTTTAATCTTTCATATGTTAACATATTCAATTTGGGCTCTCCTATTTCCAATCCTAATTTGTTTCACACTTCTATTATCTTAACGCAAGTTTGCACATTGAGTGTCTAGGTTGCTGCGTTACATTGTAAAATTCAGTTTGTAGCTCTATTCTGTTTTTCTACTTTTAAAAAACTATTTGTATTTGTACATTGAATTCGGTCCAAATTTTACAAGTTTCGTGTCATAGTATATACCCCCCCTCCAATAACCTGCTTTTCATTTTAGCATCGATTGAATTACAGATACTTTTGCACCTTACTTCTTGTTCTCATTAGAAATAAGTTTTATATTTCCTGTAGATAATTTCTGACTGATCCGTTTCCGTCAAATATAAATTTGGCTTTATTAACATTGCTAGCGGTGTATTCAGCTGATCCACAATATTTTCCATGCTTCTACGTTTGAGGAACAAAACCACTACGATCTGATACTCCGTTTTCTATTGATTTTTAAGTTTTGGATGCCATTGTAGAGTTCTGAGCCTGGCCCGGGCTCCATTGTAATGTAATGAACTTTGGTTAGAACTATATTGTACGGATGTATCGACTGGATTATTTATCCGTACTTACTTAGATCTGTCAAACAAAAGTTAAGTAACTCTAAACTTTGTATAACTGGATACACAGGATCTTGTGGCCAAGGGAAATAACACGCAAATGTAATAAGTTAAAACCAAAAAACATTTATTGTGTATTTACTCAAATTACAGCAGCTGGCTGCTTGACTAAAATAGAGACAGATACTAAACAGCCATTATTACACATACCAAATATTTAACCCTTCTGTATATCATGAAATACACTTTAACGGGCCTGGTGATATTGTATATATTTGTAAACAGTGGACTAGCTATAAAGATTTGATGCTTACGCAATTCTTTCCTAGTGCTTATAAACCTTGTGTAGGATAAACCGAAATTCTGGCTCCTTATGGTTATAGTACTATCCCTTACTGCGGGTTTCACGATTTGTACTATCTCTCCTTCTCAAGCACACAGTAACTTTAAACCTTGCGACTCACATATCTGAACCAACCTCAGCGTATTCCAGCCTCTTTCGCTATTTCACAGCCTACTAGCCATTCTAATTCACTCACGACCCAAAACTTATCTTGTTGCTAAAACAGGATCGCAGAATGTTACTTGACTCTGTGATTGGTCGATGTAACCGAATCAGTTAGAAGTTGTTAATCTAATGTAAACATAAATTATAACGAAACTAAAGTAAAAGATAACTAAAGGTTATATAGACCTCATAATATTACTAGCGTAAGTATATGTATACAAAGAAGTAACGGGAATGTCTAAAAAAGAAAATACATTACTGCAAATAATCCCCGAAAATTGCAGTTGGTTTCTGAAACTTTATAGAAGAACTCTTCCACTAGGACGGGAAGTATACAACTATTAACGAAATAACAAGTCTGTTTAAAACGCGTCAAACAGTCACATATTTTTCTACATTCGCAAAATTTAGCTAGGGAGATACTGGAGGGGGAGATATTTGAGGGGGAGATACTTGTAAGGGATATACTTGAAATCAGCACAGGGGACAAAATACTGAATCATTTGTATCTGCTTTCATAGAAGTCGAATTTTAAATTGATGTTCAATATGAAATATATATAAAAAATTATCTGCGTTAAGAAAGCATCCATTTTCTCAAGTCCGTTATTGCTGAAATATTTCAGCGTACCCCCAACTATCCCCTCACGTATCTTTAGAGGGGCACGTACCCCAACTTGGGAAACTGCTGTAAAACAACTCCGAATACGCTCGCATGAAACATACACCCCGAATACACCATAAACCTTCCGCTTGAAAGGTTCATAATCGAGAAATAAAAAAAAAGCGCCGAGGCAGAATAAAATATTAATGATTATGCAGTCTGAATTTTATGGCATTTTTTTATTCTGGGCTTTTCATATTCGGGTTGAAAATGTTCGTTCTGAGTAGTTAAAGTTATTTAGACGGATATCCTTTATGCGAAATCTAACATGTTTTTGAGAGGAAGGAACAGAAAAACACCTGCTGTCATATGAGCTGTTCTAAAATTTAAAATAATTTTAAAATGCAGAATGAGTAATTATCGGAATAATATTAACAAGAAAGATCAATCATGCATAAAGCATTGATTATGAAACATTTCCCAACTGAAATGCAATTTTATTTAAACATCTCTAAAATGCAATACTTTCAGCAATGATATATTTTAAATTATCACAGTACTACAGTAATTTATTATATTTGAAAACTCAAAACTTCTTAAAAAAATTAACATTATTCAAATGACGTCGTAGAAATATAAATCGGGTGGCTCTCTATGTAAAAGTAGTGAATATTTCATTCGTACACTTTTATTCCAGACTCCAGAGCTAAATAATTTTGCTCTGGAGTCTTTAAGAAAATTCAGCAATTCTTATACAACTCATCTTACAAGCATCTGCTTACATTCTGTATCCATTAAAATTAATCTTTGTTGTAGAAATTACAGTTTGTAGAAATTACAGTAGAAATCACAGTTTGATGATCATTTAAACTCAAAAATATTGTAATTGCATCAACACAGAATATAGATGAGCAGAAAATACGCAAAAATAAAGCGGTTTTACGATGGTTGCATTAATTTTATTTATGCATAAATTAAAAAAAACTAATTTATGCATAAATTTAAAAGAACTTTGAAAATCACGATTTTTCTGCTAGGAAAAAAATATGGATGTCATATTTTATTTTAGAGTGGATAATGTGATCTCTTCATGCAATATGGGTTGTTGTTGAGACCTAGACCGTCCGACCTACCAGAAAGGTGTAAGGTAACCATGCAATATGGGTGTAATTATTAATTTCATTTTTATTAAAAAACTACCGAACATATTTTGCTGAAATTGGTTTTATATATTTATGGAATAACTTGAATATTTTCTAAAATTTTTGAAGCAATTTGTGAATTTTAATTTCGCTTAATATATGTTTGAAAAATTAGCTCCCATAGGATTCAATGTATTGCACTTTTTCAACCCGGCTTCAATCCAAAACTAATTGGGTGATATGGGTGATATTATTCATCTACATTTCCCTATGTCCCGTAGAGTGTCTCAACAACATACTAAACTTCTGTTTCGATAAAGTCACTTTTACGGCAGTTATCGTGCGAACGGACAGACAGAATGAACAAAGTCATGAACACTTTTCAATTACGTTGGAAATTGTAAAAAAGGAACTTCGACACATATTAAGATTTTGATATAGTTCATCGTGTAAGAGACGATGTGTGGAGTTAATACAACCGAGATTGATGATGAAAATTAGCCGTATAAAGTCAAAATTTTATGGCTATAAACAATCGTATCTGAAATTGAAGGATGATTTTTGCATTAATTTCTTTACAATCTGTATATAATATTCTGTAATAGCATAGTGTAAAAGTACAAACTACATGACATGCAGCTGTACATGGTAGTTTTACATTGTTTTTTATTAAATCAGACAACTAATTGCCGTTAAAAGTTTTTGTTAATTCCTTCATGTTTTACTTTTCTTTGACAATAATTTAATGAGAATTAAACCAACAATCATGTAAAAATATTTTACAGTATGTAAAAATAATTTTTAATTAACTTAAATTATGTAATTAACTCTGAAATTAACTTAAATTATGTAACATAAATATCAATAGCTATTTATTTTAACGTAAATAGTTACAAAGAATAACTGTTGATGCTTTCTTCTAAATTTTTTTCGACATTTTGTTTCTGATGAATGACAATATTTTCAGCGATTTAAATCAACAATCATTTCTAAATGCTTTGTCGTATATACAAACGTTATATAAAAACGTTATATAAAATATATAACGTATAAAAGTTATATAAAATATATACGTTATACATTACGTTATATAAAAACAACTATCGATAGCTATTAAGTAAAATAATATATAAAAAAATGTAGTTACACGGTTTTATTAAAATACACTGAAAAGTGAAAAATAATTTTTAGCTATCACAACATTACTGGTCATATGTCACTAAAAAGCCGAGCCGATTTTTATTTAGTTTAGATATGTGGTATATGTTAATATTTTACAGCCGGAGTTCGTTGCTGAACGTGATCGGATAAAAATTGCACGTGCTGTGTCCTTTTTATTGAAATCCTATATCCTTTAAATATTATATATTTTAAAACTTAATTTATTTCTTTACAATTTGGTTAGGTGGTTTAGATAAATATATTTTATATGTCGAGCTTGTTGCTTCGGATAAAAGCTTCGCATGCTGCATATAGAAAGTTTTACTGATATATATTATTGAACGATAACGCTTCTAAAATTTAAATGTGCTGCAATTTGGATATGTAATACATATTATTATTTTACAGTCTGAGTTCGTGTATGAAAGTGATAGCTATTGAGCCTGCTGCGCCCCCTGTTTATTATGTGCGCAATGTGCGATATAAACTTCCATACAGGGTATCCCAAAAAGATTGAAACGCGCTTTAATTCTTTACCTGTTGAAGAAAAGTGGACAATGTAAATTGCAAAAATGTTGGAAGTAAGGTAGAAAATAAGACTGCGTTAATGAAATAGTCCTCACATCAACTTTCAAAATGTTACACTTTATACATTTTATACGACTCCCTTAGACAAATTTGGTCAATCAGAATTTTTCTATTTTTAATGCAACAAGATCATTAAATAACCCACATATCTGTATCGTTAAAATTGAGCGAGTTATATTTAATTGAAAATTGAACTTTGTGAATGGGAACGCTATATCAAATTAGAAATATAAATTTGTGACATATCACAAACAAGATAAAACTAGATGATAATACATAGGTTACCGAACTGCGTAGTGAGTACCACTGCTTTATACGATCTCTGTCTGTGTAATGCTTTTTACTTTCCTTATATACATAATGTATAAGGAAAGTATTGTGACGGGGTCGAAAATTCGAATTCGAGTTTTCGACGGGAGAGCACGTTTCAAGCACCCCTGATTACGAATCAAACATTTTTGGAGTGATGTCTGTGTGTGTGTGTGTGTGTGTGTCAGTGAGCCTGTGGAGACATTAACTGACGAGCGAATGGACCGATTCAAACCAAATTTGGTACAAAAATCACAATGCATAAACACTGGAAGCCTATTGTTTTTATATGCAATCGAATGTTCAGAACCCCCCTAAATTTTCGAATGAAATTTTGAAAAAATCGTCAAAAAATCAAAACCGCTAATAAAGTTACGCAAACAGACATTTCTTATGTAATTTTTCATTAGGAAACGATTGGCATAAATTTTAGAGCGCTAACATGAACCGTTCTCGAGATTTTGCATATTTTTCAAAAAAATTATCAAGAAGTCATATAAAATGAAAAAAAAATATTTCCTATTGAGAAACATGTTCACTTTTCATATGTAATACCATACGATAAATTTAGTGACATCATTCTCATGGATCTAGCTCATTCCATTCAAGAAAAAAGATACTTTGAGTAATACGTTTGTATTTGAACACCAATAATCGTCTGCTGTAAGAATAACATATTTCTTCGTCCATAACGCTTGGCGAGATTTTGGCGACGAATTTGGCGGAATGTCGCCAACTTGGCGACTTTTTGAAATGTTGCCAAATTAACGAAAATCTCGCCAAATGGATAAAAATGACGCTAAATCAATGAAAATGTCGACTAATTGTCGAAAACTCAATATCTTGGAAGGAATATTAGTATCTACTATAAGAAAAACATTTTTTTTACTGTAAAAGTAGTAAATTCATTACATTATATAAGGAAAGTCTTGTGTTGCCCACATCAGATTTTTTTAGATGCATTTGTGATAAAACATTTTGACACATATTAGCGTATTTTTGATCTAAACAATTTCCATCGTCAATTTGTTTATTATCCCTATTTTCAATGACGAAACAGCCTTTCACACGGTACGGAAAAGTGGCATAAGTCAGATTTTTCCTTTATCATAAATTCAGTTGATTTTAAAGATACAGATATGCGGGTTGTTTAATGATCTTGTTGAATTAAAAATAAAAGTTTTCTAATTGACCAAGTTTGTCTAAGGAAGTCGTATAAAACTTTAAGAAGTGTAACTTTTTAAAAATGAATGGGAGGACTATTTCATTAACGTAGTCTTATTTCCTACCTTACTTTCAACATTTTTGTAATTTACATTGCCCACTTATCTCCAACAAATAAAGAATTAAAGCGCGTTTCAATCTTTTTGGGGCACCCTGTATATTTTTAAACTGATGTCTTTTCAATTTGGATATGTGTTTCTAAACCATAACCTAATATTTTCACAATTCTGATGTGTGTTGAAAATATATCTTTTACAGGTTCAATTTGTTCTTGAACGTGGATGGACAAAATAAAAACGTGGGCAGACATAAAAAAAACAGATGGACGGAAGCGGAGTACATCGCCCTACTCCATTTGCTGAATATATATATATATATATATATACATGTATATACTACATAATAATTAGAAAAAGAAAAATGAAGAATGACATTGTATCAAAATTTCGCCGGGGGGATTGTGATCCCCACTTCCCGGTTTAGCCAACTTTATCTCATGACGACACTCCCGGAAGCGGATAAAATGTCCCCAACCAAGTACATATAGTTTAAGTATAACTGTTTAGGTATAACTGTTTAAGTATAACTGTTTAGGAACACTAGTGTTCCTAAACAGAAACACTAGTGTTTCTGTTTGGATGTGGTAATGCTCGTTGTTATTGTATAGGTGTAGGGACTGTATAGGTTTTTCAAATCTTTTCTTTTTTACATTTATAGTTTAAGTATATGTACTTGGTTGGCGACATTGTATCCGCTTCCGGGAGTGTCGTCATGACATAAAACTGGCTAAACCGGGAAGTGGGGGTCACAATCCCCCCCGGCGAAATTTTGATACAATGTCATTCTTCATGTTTCTTTTTCTATTTATTATGTAGAATAGAAATGTACTTATTTGAGCAGCTTAGCGCCTTTGGGTATATTTTCAGTAAATTGTTTTAGATGAGATAAATATTATATTTATATGTATATACATATATATATATATATATTTTCACAATAACGGCTTTAAAACGTAACGCAACTTTTCTGCAATTTGAATATATGGTACAAATTAGTGTTTTACAGACAGAGTTTATTGATGAACATGGTATAAAAATTATTACGAGTGCTACATTCCCTTCCATACTGAAATATGCAAATTTCAGGGTACCGTGTACGGGAATTTTTAATTGCATGATTAATTTTCCCGTTTCTATGAAAAATGTTTTTTTAATTAAAATATCTCTCGCTTCATTTTGAGTCCCGCGAATATTTAGTTTATACTTTAATTAATATATTTAATTTCACGTTATTTACGAGGATTTACTTTAAGGATGGCCAGAGTTAGATGATAAAATAATTTTAAGTACCATTTCATAATTTTTACGATGTTATACGATAGAAGGGGGAAAATAAACACGAGGGAAAGTTCAACGAACCGCTGAACTTTTCACTGCTATGTGTTCGGCAGAAATACTGTGATATAAAATGTCCTTTGAATGTCATAACTTTTACGAAAGTAAATATGTATTTTACATTTTCTTACAATGTATGCATATTTAATTTGTCATAATTTAATAATATTTTTCATAAGTTTGCATACTGAGAATATATTTAAAAACTGATTTTTCCAAGTAGCTGCAAAACGTAAATTTATAAGTATTTATAGATTATTGTATTGATCAGTGGTTTAAGTATTTCATATTTCCTGCTATACATCTCATTGTAAAATATTAATATACTAAAAACATTTCGTCGATCAAAAAGTAATATGTAGTTCATAAAGGCAAGAGCGGCTTAAAGCCACAGGTTCGCAACTCTTGATAAACAGTGAGGACATCAAGCTGCGTCCACTTGAATAAAACTGCTGAAAGCAACAGTCTTGTAGAATTCTTGAAATGAATATGGAACAAACTAAATAATATAAAATTTTTGTTTGTTTGTTTGACGCAAAATTTGTCAAATGGCGGTGGCAGCTACTTTTACTTTCCTTATATACATAGTATAATGCATAAGGAATGTATTGCGACGGGATCCAAAATTCGAATTAGAGCTTTCGACGGGAGAGCACATTTCAAGCATCACTGAAAACGAATCGGACGTTTTTGTGATGATGTATGTGTGTGTGTGCGTGCATGTGTGTGTGTCAGTAAATCTGTGGAGACGATATCTCACGAACGAATGGAGCGATTCGAACAAAATTTGGTACAAAAATCACAATCAGGGAATACTGGAAGCTTGTGTTTACACGCAATCAAATGTTCAGAACACCCCTAAATTTTGAAATTAAATTTTGAAAAAATCATCAAAAAATTAAGACATTCAATAAAGTTACGTAAACAATAATTTTTTAATTAGATTAAGTAATTTTTATTACAAAACTTTGTAATTTTTTAATAGAAAACGATTGACATAAACTGTAGAGCTCTAGCATGAGCCTTTTTCGACATATTGCACATTTTTCAAATGTATCAAAAAATCATATAAAATCATAAAAAAGTTTAAACTATTGTGAAATTTGCTCACTTTTCATATGTAATATTATGCAATAAATTTATTATCATCATTCTCGTAGATCTAGTTCATTCCATTCACGAGAGACGACACTTTGGGTAATAGGTTTGTAATGGGACGGCATTAGTAGTTTATTTACTATAAGAATAACCTATTTCTCCGACCATAATGCTTGACGAAATTTTGGCAACGAATTCAGCAGGTTATCGCCAACATGTCGAGTTTTTAAATATCGCCGAATTAATGAAAATTTCGCCAAATTGATAAATAAGAATGACACTAAATCAATGAAAATAACAACTAATAAATGAAAATTCAATATTTTGGAAATAACATAAGAATAACCTAATTTTCCTCTTGTAACGCTTGGCGGAATTCTGGCGACGAATTTTTGCAGCATATCGCCAACTTGGCGATTTTTTTTTAAATGTTGTACATTGTCGAAACTGTTTAATGCACTATAAACTGGGTCAGTGCCCTCGGTATGGCTTACAAATTGATAAAAATATTATCAAATTGATAAAATGTCGCCAAATTGGCGAAACTATTGCCAAATTGATAAAATTGTTATCAAATTGATAAAGATGTCGCCAAATTGATAATAATGACGCCAAATCGGATGCAATGTTTTGTAAATTTTTAATTCCGTCATATGATGCGCATATCATTTATTATATAAGAAATGCTCTTTTAAATATCGCCAAATTGACAAATATATCATCAAAATTACAAAAATGACGCCAAGTTAATGAAAATGATGCCTAACTGATGAATTTATGAATAAAATATTTAAATATATGGGTTATATTAAATACATGGGCTATATTGAGGATGATATCATTACTTATAATTGTTAATTTAGTGTTGCGTAAAATATAAATTAATTGGGTACGAAACAGTTTTACATATTGCCATCCGAAAAAGCTACATATGTACAATTTAACATTACAAACACTGTGCCCTAAATTTTTTATCACTTTTTCACCGTGAACGAAGTAAATTCATTGCATTATACAAGGAAAGTCATATGCTGTCTGTCCACATCAGATTGTTTTTAATATAGACAGAGAACTATCATTAAATGAATGAGTCAAGTTGAATGCATTTTTATTTTGATTAACTTTTTATTTTAATTCATATAGTTTATAGAAAGAGTTTAAAAGGTGGTTTAGAAAGTGAAGAAATTTTATACATTTATTTTATTAAAAAAGTGGTTGATATTTAGCAGAATTTTAAATTTTCTGTGAAATTCCACACTTTCTATCAGTGCAATATTGGAAGTTAAGGAAATGGTATACCCTCACTCTCTCTACGGCCCTACCGTGCTGAAAACACCGGTTCTCGTTAGATCACCGAAGTCAAGCAGCATCGGACGTGGTTAGTACTTGGGCGGGTGACCACCTAGAAACACCGCGTGCTGTTGGCACATTTCGGGCGCGGTAGCCCGGTGGTTTGCGCGCTAGATTTGCACACTGCCACAACTGCCGCCGTGTTTATGCGGAGTACGATCACGTTAAACATGTGGGTCCGTAAGTCCTTCCGAGAGGTTGGTGGTAGGGGAAGGAGGGCACGGTCCCTGTGGTTGCCTCCCCCACTGGGTTCCGGTCTAAATTGGATGGCACTTCCCGGCCGTCCAAACGGTTACCTTACACCTTTCTGGTAGGTCGGACGGCCTGGGTCTCAACAACAACAAACCTCTCTCTCTCTCTAAATTATGAGATATTAGTGTTGAATGTAGGGCATAGCTTTCTTTTTCTGTCTTTAAATTCTGAGATATTAGTGTCGAAATGTAGGGCATAGCTTTCTTTTTCTGTCTTTAAATTATGAGATATTAGTGTCGAATGTAGGGCATAGCTTTCTTTTTTTGTCTTTAAATTATGAGATATTAGTGTCCAATGTAGGGCATAGCTTTCTTTTTTCTTTAAATTATGAGATATTAGTGTCGAATGTAGGGCATAGCTTACTTTTTCTCTCTTTAAATTATGAGATATTAGTTGCGAATGTAGGGCATAGCTTTCTTTTTCTGTCTTTAAATTATGAGATATTAGTGTCGAATGTAGGGCATAGCTTTCTTTTTCTGTCTTTAAATTATGAGATATTAGTGTCGAATTTAGAATAGACATTTGGGAATATTTTCGTTTAAAATGACTAAAAATTAAAATTTGCAATTTTATTTAGCTTTTCTTGAAATTTTTCAGTTCACAGGAGTAAAATGAAGCCTTCTCCTCCTTAATTACGCCCCTGATGAACTGTTATGTTACCTACAGATAGAAATCGATTTTAACTTAAATGATTATATGGGGCTATTTTAAACAAACGTTTTATTCGACTAAAGTTGAAATTTTATATGCATCGCAAGAAGAGAACAAATTTCATTGAAATGAACGCAATAAGAACTCCGTCCTTTTAATATAGACTTTGTATTGTAGAATTAAGGAATCCACGCAAAATATAGTTATGACATATCAAGTCCGGTAAAAAGGTTTGTTATGAGAGTTTTCATTTGTAGTTGCAGCATGATAATTAAAAACGTATAAAATATATAATTATGTTTCCTATATAGATATTAGCATTGATGCAGTGGTTTTTCTAGACATCTCAGCATCAGATAAGTGACTACTGAATGAGTAAACATGCCACATTTATCAAATTTATGATTGTTTGTTTTTATGAATGGTAAACAATGATTTAGTTTATATCGTGCACTTTTAATTAGTAAAATTTTAAAGACCTAGTACCTCTTAAAGATAATTTGATTAAAATTTCAAAATTAATTGGTAGTCAAAAAGCGATATATCTTAAACTATAAATAATGCAATGTAGATAAACATTTCATGTTCTCAAATTGAATTATTTTTTGGCGTTTTAAAATATAAATAACAAATATCCGAACCCACATATCAGAATAAGCATAAATTCAACATATAGCTTTATACATATTGTAATGACGAGATTCGAAATCGTATTACTTGTGTGTAAAATGTATAAATTCATATAAAGTACTTCTGATCATCTTTTATATACAGCTCTTTAGCTATTTTAATTCTGCTTTGAACCCTCCCTCTTGTTATTTTATGTAATTGATATATTTAGAACATTTATACTTCTTAAACCGCAATCTGAATCCTTTTTAAAGTATTATTTCTAACGTACGAGTGTCATAGCGGGTTCCGAGGCTTCAAAAGTCACCCCGGATACCAGCCAGACACGGCAGACCGAGAGTCTAACTCTCCAATTTAAAACATACCCAGGTTCGAAACACTCCTCCCGTCAGATGGAAGAATTCCAAATGATGACCTGCGAAAGAAACCCAACCAATACCAAGGAATTACCTTTTCCTACGAGGATACACCAGGAGCTGAAAACACATAAATACAATTCAACTACAACTCAAATAAAAACACAATTAAATTCAAATCCAATATTTATTAATTATTCAAGAAGTGGAGTTGCAGATCAAATACAATTACAGATTTAGTAATTTAACCACTGGACCTCACTTTACCAAGAATCATCGGCTCTTTGCCGGAATCTAATAATACAATAAATCAAGTAATTTTCTCATAAATTTCACATTCCAATTAAGCAAAAATAAATGGTATGGTCAGAGAGAATGCACACACCCGGGGAACGTTAAAGGCTTAAGTATTAACTGTATTTCAAACAGTATTTAATTTCATTTATATTACTATGGCTTAGATAATGCTTCATTATGAAGAAGGAAACTGTAGGTAAAATATATATAAATAATGCTGGCAGAAGATCCCAAGGATAAAATGTTCTGCAGTGGTCGCTGCACATGTCCAGACGACTGCCCATCGGCAGGTCTAAGCGTACAAGTCTTACCTCAAAATATTCTTGGAAGGACTCATGGCAGAAAGAGCACAGGCATCCGCTGGTAGTTTCCCTCGGGGCAACATTGCCCCGTTCCAGCAAGAACGGTTGAACCGCAGTTTCCGGCAAGGTGCCGGATCAGGTCAGCCGAAGGAACAGCTTCATATTTGCTTTCTCTGGTCCCGGTGCTCGACCAAGCAAGACGAGGCATCATCTCTAACGCCTACACGGCGGTCGACGGTCGGCGAGGGCAAGGCATCATCAGATCTCAGCAGTGGCGACGGTAACAGCAGTGGCGAGGTGGCATCTCTCTCTCGACCCTCACAACACGGTGACTCCGCCTGAGGGCTAAGACCCGCGTCGACGTGAGTTCGAAGATGTTTCCAGGGAGAGAGAACCGAGTTACAATTCACACAGCTTATATACATTCCAGATGGATCCAGAACCCGTCCAATAGAAAATCACTTGGGCTCACAACTTCTCCTTTCCTCCAATCGAAAATTACTTCCAATTCAAAATCATCCACAGTACTGCACCACAACGGACGATTCCAAAGGCACGCGTATCTGCCGCGTGACAACAAGGAGACATCTGTCTCCGCCAGCAAGCCAGACTAACAGGCGTCGTTCCCAGAGTGTGCGAGAATTATATAACGAAATAAAAATGGCACAAATTACTACTGATTTCGATTCTTCAACATCTGCTAAAATATATACATTGACAAGAGGGTTCCAGGACACAGATTAATTAAATAAAAGTTTAAAAAGTACAGAAATTATGCAATTTACAAAGGAGTGACGAATTCCGTCACGACACGAGCACTCGGAAAATTATTTGTTCCGTTAAATTCGGGATCATCGTTTTGGCAGATGCAACAGGAAAGTAAAGTATTAGTTTAATACGATGTATATATTTCTGTCAGGAAGAGTCGGTAGAGGTTGCTTTCGTCGCGACGGGTAAAGGGATATTTCCTTTTTGTGTCTGGATCTGGAGGCATCGGGTGTTGATGCGTGGGAAATGATTTTGGCGGTAAAATTTGCTTGGAAGCTCTCTTAACGGTCCGTGTGCCTTGAGCATAAAAACTGGCCAAGCCATTTTGCTGTACGCACTTCTCTTTCTCGCAGCCGAACATCACGCTGCTGTCCGGGTCCTTGTTCCAGTCAATTTCTTCGTTCATCTCGGATTCCGGGAGCTTACCTTAATCAGCCAGTTTTTTGGGGTTCGCGGAAGATATTTTCCGTCGATTGGGAAGTGTTGCCCGGAGCCGTCCTGGATGATCCGAGGCCCACTGGATCGATGACTAAAATCGTCACTCTTGTGTAGATGACCCGAAACCCAATAAAGGTTCGATTCCGTCCGATTCCGTGCCTGTCGGGGCGCTGAAATGACGCTGAGTGCTCAGTCCGGGCCATGTCTAGCGCAGCCTAGTAACATGAGTGTGCAGACATTTCTTCACAAAAAACGGGAAATAACTCCGTTTGCGTTCTCCTCTCATGTCCTTATTTCTTCGTGGCTCAAGGTAAGACTTTGATTTCTGTTTTCGAAATCAACCCAGGCGCCTCAGACTATTTTTGTATCACCTGAAGTTGACTCCTAAAAGAACTGCGACCCGAGCGTGATTGGCAGCCCTTGCTGGTTCGACGAAATAAGCCTGCTCTTATATCTTCTTAAAAATACTATTTGATTCTAATCTATTAATTTATATTTGAAATCCGTAAATGCTATTTTTTATGCTCTTTGAGTGCTCGCCCCTGTGTACTGCCAATACCATACGTATTTATGAAATTTATAATTATTTTGTTTGCCACCGATTTAATATTGGATCATTACTGTTTGAAGCTTGTGGCATTGGTTTAATGAGATCTTTTGCGCCTGAGTCCATTGGTATGTTGAAAGATTCAGCTTACGTTTTTGATACTTTTTATACTATAACTTTAATAAAAGACATTTTAATTTCAAAATTCTGTGTGTTTATTCTGTGATTTTATTTCATTTAATATTTGTGGCTGTAAAAGAAGTTCCTTAAAGGTGAGGGTTTGGGTTTTAAATGTCTTTTAAATGTTTTGGTTCTTCTGTGTTTCCGGGCAGGTCATCTTGGAGATTCACTTCTCCCGGCAGGGGGTGAATCTTTGTGGTTATTTGCGGCTTTTTTCGATCACGGGTTTGTAAGTGGTGCTGGTGCTTGTGTCTTATGAATTCCAAATTTAAGGAGGTCACGTCCGCGCCTTTACAATATGATCAGAAAAAGGTATAAAAATGATAGCTTGTTAAGGTCACAAATGCAATTGCATACAACAAATGAAAGTTGTAAGATATATTTAACAGATATAAGTCCTTACCTTCTGAAACGGGGAGCTCAGTAATGCCATTCTATCCGTTACGTCTGTTGCATTTATGAGGAAATCCGCAAATGTCTGTCCAAATTCATCTCACTCTAGCGATGAAGCATTCGCCAAGCCAGAAAACATTAACATTATCAAACTGCAAGACAAAAGAGAGATCAAATGACTATCGCAAATTTGAACAAGTAAAATGACAGTACTAGCGCATCGTAAAGAATGGGCCAGATGAAAGGGCATTTATAAAGAGACTTTAAATCACACTATTATAAATAATAAATAAAAATAGAACTCAGACTCAATATTATAAGGGGCTCAAACTGAGCTGTGTGCCATCCCGTAGAAGCAACGTCAGTAACGGAGAACCAATTCTACGACTAATTAGGTTAGACCTATAAACCACATGCACTTATGTGGGGTCTGCCATCCCCACTCAGGATTTAGGGTCAGAAGGCGTTTCTCCCCAATGTCGAGTTCAAGAAAAGTTCACCTCTCAAACGGAAGAAATTATATGGAAGTTGAAAAAATACTTTTGATGAAAAAGTTGGCTAAAAATTAATGAACCAAAAGGTCCGGGAAAAATCTTGAGAATTTTCAAATAGCATGTGCTTGAAAGTCAGCCCAAGTTCCTGTAAATGCAGAAACTATGTCAACGACTGTCCTATGCATTATAGAGATATGTCCGCATTTCTATATGTTTATGAAGTGAGTATTGAATGCAAATATTGATTTTGGCCTGCTAATGCCAAGCACCATACTGATCTCTCTCTTGCTCTTTAAGTTTCATATTGTTTGAGAAATATAAATATTATTATTTTAATTAATAACAAGTTTTAATAATAAGACAAATGAGCATATAACTGAAATAAAAATGAATTTAAATGTTATTGAAGTCTCTTTAATGATTATGTGAATTTACTTTTACAGCAATAGTAAGTAGTATCTCTCAGTGGAAGAAATTTGGAGGGCAATTCACAGCTCAGCAAGGAGCATATGAAAACGAATTTATCACTACATATTAATTAATTAAATATAAATATATTTACAACACACAAATAATTATAGAATCTCTAAAATCAACAAAATTGAACAATTGAATAAATTGAACAATTTACAGTGGGGCGAATAAATTCGTAAAAATTTTGCAATTTCAATATTCCCAGACGCAATTTACAACAAATGAGAAAATTACATGTGACTACATGCGTAATTTTACAGGACTGCCAACCAGCAATGAAGCCGTTTCTTGAGCAGAAACGAGGGAATGAAACTAAATTGACCACCAAAAATATCAAGCGTGAATGAAAACTGACAGTCATATATACTGTGTAACTGACAGTTAGAGTAAGTTGATAAGAGTTTTTTTACTTATCCTAGAAAGGTGTCTTAAGTTGATCAAATAACTAGGAAACGCACACAGTGTCAGTCCGAATTCGTTCCATTTGTAAACCAATTTAGACAGAACACATTGAAGGTGACAACCACGGAGATCGTACCCTCCTTTCCCCCCCCCCCACCACCACCATCAATCTCTTGGAAAGACTTCTGGACCTGCTGAATTAACATGCTTATATTTAGCGTAGACACTGAATAGTTTGTGAAACGGTAATGATCGAAATCAGGTCTTTTTTCGTGTAATCCTTTTGCCTTATCCACTGGACTATCCCGGCCCTGAGTTGTTCTGAGTTACAAGAACAACAAGTTACCTATTTTACACCCTTTGGGTAAACATGACAACCTTGGTAATTAAAAAAAGAACAGCAAATTGTTACGCGTTGTCTTGAAAAGATGGGAAGATACATTTCAAAACTAATGATTATCCGTGCTAAATAATTTTGAACAGCGACTGCTGGAAAAAGCTGGAAAATGCTGAGCTGTCGTAAGAGTTGTGATTTGGAGGATGCTTCTTAAAGAAATAATATAAAAGTGGAGGTATTGTGCTTAATCGTACATAATGGTCGATGGGTTTAGAAATAAGTAACTTCATATTGTTCCAGATCAATAAGCACGGGTAACCAAACTTATTACTTGAATGTTAAATAGAGGAAGTCGATAACATAGTATAATGTATAGGGAATATATTGTGACGGAGTCGAAAATTTAAATTCGAGTTTTCGATGGAAGAGTACGTATCAAGTGCCCCTAAACTTGAATTTTTTAGGGGCTATCTGTGGTGTGTGTGTGTGTGTGTCAATATGTGTATGTGTGTCAATATGTGTGGGTGAGTGTGTCAATATCTGTGTGTATGTGCCAATATATGAGTGTGTTTGTGTGTGTATACGTAAGGTAAGTCTGTGGAAGAGATATCTCGCAAACGAATACTTCAAAGAAAATTGGTACGATTATTACAACCAGTGAATACTGAACTCTACTGACTTTAAATGAGATCAAATGTTCGGAAGAGGCCACTTAATTTTTGAATGACTTTTCGAAACAAAAAAATCAGAATTTTTAATAATGTTATATCAGTTTCTTGTGTAATTTTTCATTAAAAATCAAATGAGAGAGACTTTATACACGCTAGCATGAACCGTTCTCGAGATATAGCACACTTTCAGATAAATTTATCAAAGTTACATGAAATAAAACTATGTAGCATCCCAAAATAAGTCGACATTGGCGATTAATTTGGCGAAATATCGCCAACTTAGCGACATATACCAAATAGACCAAAATATCATAAATTGGCAAAAATAACTCCCAATTAACAAAAATGATGCTAAAATAGATGAAAATTTATTATTTTTAATGATTAAAATTGTTTAACACATGGACTGTATTTCTTAGAGGATGCTAGTAATATTTCTAATTGTCAAGTTAGATTTCAACGAATTATTAGATATGTTTAAATAGTTTTATATATTATTGTCCAGAAAAGCGCCCAATATCGTCCAATCGATCGTTGAAAGCAATATGCTATGGATTTTGTACAGCCGTAAGAAGAAGGAAATATAATTTGCTTAAGGGGCCGTCTTCATATTTATTTTGGCACTAATTCCAAAATCTTCAAGGACAACTCGCATTGATGGTTACATATTCAGGTTTTATAGAAAATTTCAAGAGGAATTTAAAAATATATATATGCGATAGATTAATTTTTCAAGAAAATTCTTTTTGCACACTTTTCTACCGAGAACCCCAGACAAAATTCATATCAATTTTAGATATTAAGCATATTTTAAATATTTATTATTAATAATTAAATTAATATTCATAAAAATTATGAAATAAGGAATAGAAACAGCTGTTAAATTACACACCATCCAATGCAGCTGCATTTGAAATATCGGTATACAAAATTTCATTTCTATCTGATCAGTATTGAGTGTGCCATTAAATTTTATGCAAAATCATTCCATGATTATTATTATGCTTATTTTGTTCTATGATATAAATTGTGCAATTGCAATAGGGTGTTTTTTTCCTTTTTACAGTTGAACATATCGTTTATTACTTTTCTGTATTGCAGGAAATTATTATTTCATTATATAGTGCAAGTCATGTGCTGTCCATACTAGACTGCTTTTACTTTGCACTATCAAACATCACAAAGAGATATAAAAGGCAGAATGAAAAAAAAATTAGAGTCTGTTCGGAAAATCATGTGTTGTCCACATCAATATTTTTCTTTACTCTTTGACACTATTTGTTCTTCACTCTAAACAGACCCATGAATCGGAGATAAAAAAAATCCAAAAGAAAGCAAAGCCACAAAGCGACCACAAAATCCGATCCTCTGGTTTAAAAGCTCTATACGGGAAAGAAATGTTCGCGTTATTCGATATGCATCCTCGAGAAAACTCATATAGAACTGACGTCTGAGGGGGGTGAAACTTTTCTCTTATTCAAGAAGACTCCTTCTTGAGACTGTGAATGCACGGGTGCCTGTAGTGGGTAGCGGAAGATTTTAAAATCCGATCGAAAATCGACAGAGAACGAACGCAACCCAAGAAAGAAGGAATGCGTAAGGATTTAAAATAAAAAATTTACCGCCAAAAATTGATTTCTGAAGTCTATTCCTCTGTAAGTTTTATAAAATAAAAAAGCCAGACGCAGTGGGAACATAATATTACGAAGGTTGAAATATATATATATATATATATATATATATATATATATATTAATTTTATGCGATACCTTTCAGAGTAAAAAATCATACTGAAACTGTTTGCATTGAGTAGCGAGATGATTTACTTACTGATGCGGTGATTGTGCATCAACTAAAGTCTGAAAGTTTCTTTTTTGCGGAGGAGACTAAACCAGCTGGAGACAATAAAAGTTCTTAAGGGAAAATGTGGCTATTAAATAGTTTGGAGAGAGTGCGATATTAAGATAGTTTGGCGATGTAATAAAAATCTTAAAGGGGAATTGGTTTAATGTTATGGAGACCATAAATATATCGGATTTGGTTAGCACATAAACATTTCAACATAGTGTAATATTCCAAGGTTATTTATATTCTAATCAAATGTAGAATTATCGCGCAAACTTCCCCATGAAACAGATGCTTACTTGAAATTACATCGAATTTGCCGTTTAAAAAATCTGATGTGGGCATCTTTGACTTTCCTTATATAATGCAATGAATTTACTACTTTTACAGTTAAAAATGTTATTCTAATAGAATTAGTTCTGAATTTTCGTCAATTAGTCGTCATTTTCATTGATGTAGCGTCATTTTTATCCATTTGGCGAGATTTTCGTTAATTTGGCAACATTTAAAAAAGTCGCCAAGTCGGCGACATTCCACCAAATTCGTCGCCTAAATCTCGCCAAGCATTATGAACGGAGAAATAAGTTATTCTTATAGCAAATAAATTACTATTGGCGTTCACATACAAAAGTATTACCCAAAGAATCTTTTCTCATGAATGGAACGAGCTAGATCCACGAGAATGATGTCACCCAATTTATCGCATGATATTACTTATGAAAAGTGAACATGTTTCTCAACAATTAATATTTTTTTTAATTTATCGGAATTTTAATTTATGGTTCATGTTAGCGTTCTAAAATTTATGTCAATCGTTTCCTAAGGAAAATTACACTTACACACTCACAGACTCACTTGCGCACACACACACACACACACACACACAGACAACACCTCAAAAATGTTTGATTCGTGATCGGGGATGTTTGAAACGTGCTCTCCCGTCGAAAACACGAATTCGAATTTTCGACTCCGTCACAATACTTTCCTTAGGCATTATGCATGTAAGGAAAGTAATAAGATCAAGTTGCTAAAATTTTTCTAAACCTTTAACATCTAAAGAACCAGTTAAGGTAAAGGAAGTAACAATTTTCGTTATTTATACAGATCAAATTGTTGCTAATAAGTAGTTTGAGAAAGCTAATTACTTAGTAACTCCTGTAACCGATGAGATGCATGCTTTAATTTATTAGGACACATATGTTTGTAATTTGCTCAATGAACAAGTGCTTTGAATTCTTTTGTTGTGTTTCCACTCTCTTCTTTGGTATTTTAACGGCCATTCATAGTGTCCTACTTCGCGTTTCTTCTGCAACGATTTTTATCTCTCGTTGAATTCCCTACAATGCATGGTTATGTATAGGGAAAGTATTGGAATCGTGTCGAAAATCGCAACTCGAGTTTTCGACGAATCTGCACGTTTTGGGCTTCTAGAATACGAAAAACTATTTAAATATTTTTAGCGTGACGTCTGTGTGTGTGTGTGTGTGTGTGTCTATGCAATGCATTTATCCACTCTAACTCAAATCTAATTAACCAAATTTAATAAAATTGTATAGAAAAGTCACTTGTGGGTTACCCTGGTGCTGATTATATTTTGGTACGATTCGGGATAAAATAACCTGCCTTCTTTTGCAAAATGGTCCATACAAAGGGTGAAATTTTAAATAAGAGATAGCTATAATGAAAGGTATCAAGCAAATGCTAGTGTATATAAGACCAAGGGTACAACTCTAAGACTAACCGTTCTCGAGATATTTTAGTTCTTCGCATTATTGCCACGTCGGCTTTGAAAATATGTCCAATCCCCAAATGAAATAAAAACTGAAAGTAAACTATACATTCAAAGTAATTTTAAATAATTATCCAGGTTAATTATACAATTAAACTCAATTTAATGAATTATGAAACAAAGAAAGAGAAAATTAATTTGAGCCTGTAAAGAAAGTAATGGGCTGCCCAAAGATGTTTGCTTTCCTTACATACATATAATGTATAAGGAAAGTATTGTGACGGGGTCGAAAATTCGAATTCGAGTTTTCGACGACAGAGCACGTTTCAAGCATCCCTGATCACGAATCGAACATTTTTGAGGAGATGTCTGTCTGTGTGTGTGTGAAAGTGTGTGTGTGTGTGTGTGTGTGTGTGGAGACGATATCTCACGAACAAATGGAGCGATTCGAATGAAATTTGGTACAAAAATTACAATCTCTGAATACTTGAAGCCTATTGTTTTTAAACACAATCGAATGTTCAGAACCCGCCTAAATTTTCGAGTGAAATTTTGAAAAAATCATTAAAAAATGAAAACCTTTAATAAAGTTGCGCAAATAGACATTTTGTATGTAATTTTCCCTTAGAAAACGATTGACATAAACTCTAAAACTCTAGCATGAACCGTTCTCGAGATATTGCACATTTTTCAAATAAATTTATAAAAGATCCCATAAATTAAAAAAAATATTAACTGTTGAGAAACATGTTCACTTTTCATATGTAATATCATGTGATAAATTTGGTGACATTATTCTCGTGGATCCAGCTCGTTCCATTCACGAGAAATGATACGTTGAGTAATACTTTTGTATTTGAACGGCAATCTGGTATAGGAATAACTTATTTCTCCATCCATAACGCTTAGCGAGATTTTGGCGACGAATTTGGCAGAATGTCGTCAACTTGGCGACTTTTTTAAATGTTGCCAAATTAACTAAAATCACGTCAAATGAATAAAAATGACGCTAAATCAATGAAAAAGACGACTAATTGACGAAATGTCAATATCTTGGAAATATATAAGTATCACTATAAGAATAACCTATTTTCTCTTACTGCTAAATAGTAAATTTATAGCATTATATAAGGAAAGTAATGTGCTGCCCACATCAGATTTTTTCCTTTCTCGTTGTTCATACAACCTCTGTCCTTGCCTATATCACTGTTTTAACAACAGTAATCGATCTTTCTTTGATGTGTAAGGATTACGCTTCCTGTTTTCCCGACGATGAAGGCTGTTTCTCACCTTTGAAATTGGTCGACACTATTAGTCTTGTATTGCATGTTGCTTAAGCGAAATGTTTTTAGTTTTAATTTTCGTTATGTTATTTCTTTCCTTATATACATAGTATAATGTATAAAGAAAGTATTGAGACGGGGTCGAAAATTGGAATTCGAATTTTCGACTGGAGAGCAGATTTCAAGCATTCTTGAACACGAACCAAACGCTTTTGATGTGATGTATGTGTAGGTGTGTGTCAGTGAGTCTGAGGAGACGATATCTCACGAACGAATGGAACGATTCGAACGAAATTTGGTACAAAAATTACTATCCGTGAATACTGGAAACCTATCGGTTTTAAATGCAATAGAAAGTACAGAACTCTCTAAATTTTCGACTGAGAAAAACATTAAAAGATCAAACCCTGTAAAGTTACGTAAATATATATTTTTATGCAATTTTTTTATAATATATTTTTTTATAATGCTATAATGAATTATTCTGGAGATATTGCACATTTTTCAAATAAATTTGTCAAAAAATCGCATAAAATGAAAAAAAATATTAACTATTATGAAATATGTTCACTTTTCATATGTAATATTATGATAAATTGGGTGACATCATACTCGTGGATCTAGTTCGTTCTGTTCATGAAAAAATATACCCTGAATAATACTTTCGTATTCGCACGCCAATAGTCATTTGTCTGCTATAAGAATAACGCTTGACGAGATTTTGGCGATGTATTTGGCGGAATGTCGTCAACTTAGCTACTTTGTAATGTTGCCAAATTAACGGAAATGTCGCCAAATTGATAAAAGGACACTAAATTAATGTAAATGAAGACTTTTTGACAAACATTTAATGTCTTGGAAATAATATAAGAATCTACTATAAGAATAAACTATTTTTCCGTCCGTAACGTTTGTCAAAATTTTAGTGACGAATTAGTCGGAATATTTTCAACTTGCTGACATTTTAAATATTGCAAAATTGACGAAAATGTCACCCAATTGATAAAATTCATCAAATTGATGAAATCGACGCTATATCAATGAAATGGCTAGTAATTGATGAAAATTCAATATCTTGGCAAGAACATAAGAGGTGACTATAAAAATAGCCAATTTCTCTCCCGTAACGGTTGGAGAGAAATTTAGCACGACGTCGCTAACTTTGAGACTATTTTAAATGCTGCCAAAGTGACAAAAATATTGCCAAATTCATAAAAATGACGCCAAATGGGAAATTCTTTTTTCCGTCATATGACGAACATGCCTTCTAGTATATAAGAAATGCTCTTCTCTCCATTTGTCTGTAACACTTGATGATGCATTTGGCGAACTTGGTGAATAATCTCGTAAAGTATCGCCAACTTGACGATATTTTGCCCCAGACTGACGAAAATATTGTCAAAATTTCAAAAAAAGACCCTAAATTAATGAAGATGATGCCTATTTAATGAATTAATTATTAAAATATTTTAATATATGAACTATATTGCTTACTGAGAATGCTATCAATATTGATAATTGCTTATTTAGAGTTGCGCGAAATATAAGTTAATTGGGTATTTTGAAATATTTTTTTTACATGTTGTCATCCGAAAATTCGTCAAATGTATAATTTAACGTTAAAACACAGAACCGTGGATCTTATACATTATTTTGTGACTGTTAAAGGAGCGAATTCACTGCATTATATAAGGAAAATCATGTGCTTCCCACATCTGATTCTTAAAAAATGTGTTTATAGCATAAATTTAATTAATATGTTTAAGTTTACAATTTCATTTATTTTTCTCAAGTTTTGCGATCTTTTATGAGTTGATGTGACTGAAAAAATTAATGGAATTGGAACGGATAGTTTGTAAGGTTATGCATGCATTGAAGAGGATATACATACATTACAGACACACACACACATACGTGTAGAAACAACGTTAAAAGTTGTACATTCGTGCTGTATGGATGATAAAACGTGTAAATCCATTAGAAATACGATATTTAATTTTGATATATATACTTTACATAACACGAGGAAAATGAATATATTTACAGAAAATGAAAACATCAAAATCACAATTAGGTATTGAGACTTTGAAATGCAATAAAGCCTCCTAAGTTGTCACTCAAGCGACCAAGAAATTTCAGTTATTTAAGACGAGTGACGACTTAAGCGGACTGACGACTTAAGCGACTAACAATTTAAAGGGACGGTGGACGCTGAATTCTTTTATATTTATTTATTGACTTAAAACCATGAAAATTTGTATAAATATTCTTCTTAACATTACTATATAAAATAACATTAAATTTTTTTCAATTTTATTTTAATTTTGCATTTTTTTTTTAAATTTAATTTTTTTTAACGAAAATTTGAAAATGCTCCTTGCGTGCCATTTGTTCACATTTTTGATTAATTTTACATTATGATCAATCAAAAACACATTATGAACAAATTTGGGTATTCATTTTTAAATCCATCAGAAAGTTAATTCTTTAAAAATATTTTTCTGCATTAAAACTTAATTTTGATCAATTAATTGGGTGTTTATTCACTTTTAATTACCTTAATAAAGTTCAATTATAAAATGTATACCCAATTTCATTAAAAAGAAGGAAAGGTGTCTTCTTACCAAATTTCTTGCATCTCAAACAAAAATTAAGACACATGAAGCCTTTTAAAGATGTAAAACCTTTGAAAAACTCCCCCCAAAACAGGTATTTGACATACCTTATCCCAAACAGTTCGACCCCCCCCCCTTTGCAGACATTAGCAGGTGCAATGTTTCTGCCAGCGATTTCCATGGACGCCAATGTCTGCAAAGGGGGGTCGAAGTGTTTAGTATAAGGTGTGTCAAATACCTGTCTTTTTGGGAGGTTCCTCGTTTGGGATGGAAGCTGTCCCAGAAAACAATGTTATATATTAAAAAAAAAACCTTTTTTTAGTCGATTTTTGTTCATTTTAACGTCCACCGTCCCCTTAAGTAAATTGACGGTTTAAGCGGAGTGACGACTTAATCAGATCGGAGTAATCAGTGAGAGTACTGAGTATGCATTACTTGCAACACGATCATTTACATTTTAAATTTATGATGACATACAAAACAATTATATAAATTAACAGTTAAAAATACTAATTTAAATGATAAAAAATCAGGTTAAAATTACATCTTTTGAGGTTTATTTGAACATCAATGTTAAACAATGTTATATATTAAAAAAAAAAAAACTTTTTTTAGTCGATTTTTGTTCATTTCAACGTCCACCGTCCCCAAGTAAATTGACGGTTTAAACGGGGTGACGACTTAATCAGATCGGAGTAATCAGTGAGAGTATTGAGTATGCATTACTTGCAACACGATCATTTACATTTTAAATTTATGATGACATGCATAACAATTATATAAATTCACAGTTAAAAATACTAATTTAAATGATAAAAGATCAGGTTAAAATTACATCTTTTGAGGTTTATTTGAACATCCTTTAATATTTAACATGCTTATTATATAATACCAAGTACATGTTTAAATTTGGGCGAACATTTGCCATCCAAAGAACGACAGGACAAAAGTCAATAAAACAGTCAAGTTTCATCTAAGTTAAACAAATCCGTCCACGTAGCAATGTTTCATCTAAAAAAGCTCGTTAAAATATCCTTCAGTGTATAATTTTTCCAATTTTCCACTACATTGACATCAACATTTGCTACTTTCATCATGAAATTAACATTTGCTGCTTTCATCATGACATCAACATTTGCTGCTTTCTTCATAACATCAAAACTTGCTGTGTCTCGTTGTCTCGTACCTTTTACACGGTGACGAGTTATAGCAGTTGAATAAGCGACGAGTAAACGAGAATTGAATTATGAGGAATAGAAATCCGTTCCATATAAAAAAAATCTAAGGTGGGCAGCATAGTTAGTATTTTCGCTACTTTATACAATGACTTTGCTTCTTTAACAGCGAAATGATGATGTACAAAATCCACGTAGCAATGTTTCTTGCGTTAAATTGTATACAAACACTGGATGCTTTTTGCGATCAACATATATCTAGAACTATTTCTAAGTACCAAATTAACTTATATTTCGATCAAATAATATTTGAAAATTATAAAAATCACTAGTATCTGAAGGTGTTATAGTCCATATATTAAGTGATTTTTTAGTTAGAAACTAATATTTTACCGTATAAAACCAATAGTTGGAGTTCCAATGGATAGGTTCCAAAAATTTTAATCAAAATTACATCTATGTGTTTTATATCTCAATCATGTATTTAACTTTTCGTTATTTAATTTGGAGAAACGAATGTTGTTAAAATGGCAAACATCTCATTTATCAACGCACAACGAGGTGCAAAATATTCACAGCTACACCACAATATAATACAGACACACTACAATATTATTAGCATTAAATTAGTATCATATACACTGAAATTGGGAGCTTTTGGCAACTGTTAGTCAAAACATAATGACTTATTTATACTCGTGCACAAAATCAACATTAAAATGAAATTTACATTAAATTAATACAAGTAGTAGGCGGTGAAATAAATAGCAGTTTTCAATTGTTTGACTATAAAATTCAAAGCAATTACAAAAGCTGTTTTCTATTGTAAATAGAACAAGCTAGATCCACAAAATTGATATTAAGAAATGCATCTTATAATATAGAATGTGGAATGTTTAACTATATATACGTAGGTAGGCTGAAAAGTCATGCACACATGCTTGTAGAGTGCGAACGAAATGACCCTCAGAAGCGCGCCAGGTGGCATGTGGATGTAACATTCCCCCTCAATACGCATGCGCAGGTTTGAGGTCGTTGTGTTCATCCAGGGTATTTTGAGAAGCGGAAGTATGGAGACGTGTTCTGGTGATATGTCAACGCGAGCTAAACAGCGTGCTGTTATCGAATTTTAAACTGCTGAAAAGTGACTCCTACTGAGATTCATCGTCGTTTAAAGGCGACGATGAATCTCAGTAGGTGGTGGTAATGGTGACGGTAATGTAGTAGGTAATGGTGACGATGCTGTTGATAGGTCAACTGTAAATCGATGGGTAATAAAGTTTCGTGGTTGCGAGCCTCGAAAAGTCGTAATTGCTGATGAAACAAGCAGCGGACGTCCGATTACTGCCACAGACGATAAATATCACAAATTCGTCGACGATTTGATTCAAAATGATCGGCGAATCACTTAAAAGCGTATTGCAAACCATATTGGAATATCAAAGGATCGTGTTGGCTTCATTATTGAACAATTGGGATACCGTAAAAGCTGTGCACCAGGGGTACCATGCCGTCTCACAGACGAGAACAAACAGCG
The DNA here is from genome assembly GCA_951213105.1 of Amaurobius ferox. NCBI lineage: Eukaryota > Metazoa > Arthropoda > Arachnida > Araneae > Amaurobiidae > Amaurobius > Amaurobius ferox. The sequence goes on from OX578136.1 coordinate 157,927,391, forward strand.
TCGATTGGAATACTGCGAGCAACTTTTGCACCGTTACCGTGACAAAGGAGACAACTTTCTTTTGAATATTGTGACGAGGGACGAATTATGGGTCTGTCATTACGACCCGGAAGAGAAATGACAGAGAGCTGAATATCGACATCCGTCTTCTCCTCAGGCGAAAAAGTTCAAAACACAATCATCCGCAAAAAAAACTTCTTTTAACTGTGTTTTGGGATGCTCACCGAGTTTATGTGACCGATTTTATGGAACGAGTGGCAACGGTAAATTCTTCTCAGTACATACAGACTCTAAAACACCTCCGACATCGAGTTTGTCGTATTAGAGGCAGCCTGACGACAATAATCTTGCAACATGACAACGCTCGTCCACACACCTCGAGGGCAACTGGAGAGGCTCAGCGAAACCTGAAGTTTGAATCGATTCCACATCCTCCTTATTCCCCCGATCTTGCGCTTTGCGATTTTTATTTTTTCCTCTACTCAAGAGAGACCTCAAGGGTAATCATTACACCTCGGACGATGAGGCGAAAGCAGCTGCCAAGTCCTGGATTCGGCAAAAGTCGGAAGAATTTTTCAGTGACGGAATGAAAAAACTTGTTACACGTTGGGAGAAATGTGTTAGCCTTAACGGTAATGAAAAATAATTACATGATTTTGAAACTTAAGAATTGTAATTTAATGTACTTTTTGCCTGTTCTTGCTATTTGTTTTTATTCGCGCTCTACAAGCATGTGTGCATTACTTTTCAACCTATCCTCGTATTATGTTTTTCATTTCATTCAAAAATTTTTTAAAAATATATCACAAAAAATGAGGTATACCCCAAGAACTGTTCTCGCTAGTGTTCTAAAACTGGTGTTATTTCTTTTGTAATGGAAAATCATGTATAAATTTACTATTGGTTTAACACTATTGAGGATCTGGATGTTTTAAGATTTTTTTCAAAAATTCATTCAAAAATAGAATTTTAGTATTAAATGAAAGTAATAATTGCACCAAATTACATCCAAGGCTTATTTCTGAGACATCACATCCAGAGACGCTCGCATTATACACGCATATGCAAACATACATGACTTATCTAAAAAACGTTTGAATCGAGTTCGGGGATGTTTAAAATGTGCAAATTAGCCGAAAATTCGATTTCGAATTTTAGACCAAGTCAAATTTATATTTAACATATACAATAGCATTTAGACTTTTGCGTTCGTTGATAAATTAGATGTTTGCCATTTTAACAACATTCGTTTTTCCAAATTAAATAGCGAAAAGTTAAATACATGATTGACATATAAAATACATAAATATGATTTTGATTTGATCTAAATATAATGTCAAATTTATACTTAATTTTAAATAATATAATTAATAATAATTATATAAATAATATAATAATTTTAATTAATATTTTTCCTACACATTATACTGTGTATGCAGGTAAAATAGCATTAGATGAATAAGGAAGGAGATTGTACTAATTAAAAATTACACTTTAATTTCAAATATAAAGGAAATGAATTTGTAGGATCAACTTTTAAATATTGTAAGAAACATAATCGCCTCAGCAGATCACAGGAGAGCAACTAACCAAAGACTAGTCATACAATACCGACCTGTGAAAACATGTTTTTAAATATCAAAATTTTAGTCAGTTGAAGTCACCAAACAATACACAAGATAAAACCAACAACTGTCATGTCGCTATTCTGTGCGCTATGAACTTTTTGTGTTTTCCGAGAGAAAAACTCTCTTTTCTCTCTTGTGCCTGTATTGGAAGTTTGCTAAGCTTTGTTCGGATTGCCGTTTCACTGGAAACGGAGTTTTGTTCGGAACGGTTGGTTTGGAGGAAGAATTCTGTCTCGGCTGGAGTGACGTAACGTCTCGAGGTAAGGCTCTGTTGCCGTGCGCTCGCTTTCCTGCCAATCAGGAAGCGGCTTTTTGGAGAAGTTAGAATCTTTTCGCTTTTGCTCCTGGCTCTTCGCTCCTGAACTCTGATGTCGTGAAGACGCATTGAATTTTTGTCTTAAAACCTTAAGACAAAGCCTTGACCGAAATGGCTAAAATTCGATGGCTGTACCGTTGTTTCTGTTAAGAAACCATTTCAAGATCCTTGATGATGGAGCTGCGGATCCTGAAGAATTTCAAATTTCTTTTTATAAATTTCTAAATTTTATTTTTTTATTTTAGGAAATTCCGGTTGTTCCCTTTTGTGCTGGCGGAAGGCTTTGTTCTCATGGCAGGCATTTTGCTGATGATTTGAGTTGTGCCTTTCTGGTTGAAATGTTGGAACATTTTTCGGTTTGGATGAACAATCCTGTTTTCCTTTTGCGAAACCTTTTTGGACTTTGGATATATTTGAGTGAAATTCCTTTAAACTCACCTCCCGGTACAAGGTAACATATTGATATAAATTCTGGAACTAGGAGTTCCCTGTCAGTCTAAATTTAATGGATTCAAAACAGGCACACTTATTGTTTAAGTAAATATGATAATATCTATAATTTGAATTGAGCTGTATGTTTAATAATATTCACAATGATGAGCATATATTAAAATTGTTGATTATGATATTGAGAAAAATGCTCTTAATGAAAGATGATACTGAATATTGAAAGTGAAATTAAATGCTAAGTAATTTGAATAAATATATTTTGTTTGATTGATAAATGTGTTTTCAATCTCGTATCCCTTCATTCTTCCTTCTCACTGATTACCATCTAGAATTCAATTCTTCTAGATTGGGAAAGTTTTGCACAAATAATAATACCTTGGTTACAAATAGTACTAACCACTTTGTTGTTTCTTGTGATATTTACGATCACTTTGGTTTTGTGTGTGGCGGAATCTGCTCCCACAAGTTGGTTCTGAAACCGCTACCACAGAACAAAACCTTTTTAGAAACGAAAGGTCTTTTATTTAACATCCTAAAAGACGTACAAAAATTGTTAAAAACAGCCAGAGCGCTTTCGGATGTATATACGCCCTTCATCAGTGGCTACATGAGTAGTAAAAGCATGGAATGTTTATATATAGAGAGACCATTTTAAAACAAATTTGCATAAAATATAAAATGGTAAATGGACTTACTAAAATAATACAAGAAATATACACTGAGATTACACAATAAGTTTAAACGCTTACGAATTTTAAATATTACAAGAAAAGAACTAATACAAATTTTAGAAAAACGTCAAGCATGATATTCCTGAAAATGACGTCACAAAAAACTTTTAAGAGATTTGAATTGCACAGAGTCGAGAATGAGTCGCCAAGCATAACTTAAAATTTGAACAGGATCAAAATTACAAATTGATTCACGGTAAATATAAATAAACAGGGATTCATAAAGAAGAATACTATGTGGATTGTTACAACGGACCAAAAGGAAAGTTTTTTCAAAAACGGCAAGAAAATTATCATTAGCCACATATTGAGCAAGAGCCGTAGAAAGTTTACCAGATTTGACATCGGGAGCATGTTCTGCTAAACGGATGCCAACAGTACGTTTTGTGCTACCAATGTAAAATTTATAGTCACCAGCAGGGGATAACAGGGGAACGACATACACCCCAGCAAAGTTTTGTTGTTCCCCTGTTATTCCCTGCTGGTGACTATAAATTTTACATTGGTAGCACAAAACGTACTGTTTGCATCCGTTTAGCAGAACATGCTCACGATGTCAAATCTGGTAAACTTTCTACGGCTCTTGCTCAATATGTGGCTAATGATAAATTTCTTCCCGTTTTTGAAAAAACTTTCCTTTTGGTTCGTTGTAACAATCCACGTAGTATTCTCCTTTATGAATCCCTGTTTATTATTTACTGTGAATACATTTGTAATTTTGATCCTGTTCAAATTTTAAGTTATGCTTGGCGACTCATTCTCGACTCTATGCAATTCAAATCTCTTAAAAGTTTTTTATGACGTCATTCTCAGGAATATCATGCTTGATGTTTTTCTAAAATTTGTATTAGTTCTTTTCTTGTAATATTTTAAATTCGTAAGCGTTTAAACTTATTGTGTCATGTCAGTGTATATTTCTTGTATTATTTTAGTAAGTTCATTTACCATTTTATATTTTATGCAAATTTGTTATAAAATGGTCTCTCTATATATAAACATTCCATGCTTTTACTACTCATGTAGCCACTGATGAAGGGCATATATACGTCCGAAAGCTGTTTTTAACAATTTTTGTACGTCTTTTAGGATGTTAAATAAAAGACCTTTCGTTTTTAAAAACATTTTGTTCTTGGTTTTGTCTATTGTGTGCAGACGTGGTGCCAATCTTGATTAATACACAAGATGTTTTCATATATTATCGCCATAATGAGATTTGTCGTCTATGGTTTATCAAATCCTTTTAACATTATAACGTATGCTAATATTAAATATTGTCTGTATACGAAGGCGTATTCGACGGCTTGTCGACATATAATCGATGCTCGATTCCTTGAGGCAGTAATGGATATAGATATTTTTCACATCAGATTGAATCTAAATGAACAACATTTAGTTGGCAGTCTCAATCGCACACCCTTCTGTTTATCCTCTAACTTTATTGGATCTTTATGCTCACTACGAGGAGCGAAGAAAATTGAGATGAAAAATAAAAAAAAAAATACAGCTACAAAGCGACCACAAAATCGAATCCTCCTTTAAAATATTCCTACGGAAAATCTTGCTTGCATTATACTATATCCGCGATGCATTCGCTTGAAAATTCATATCTAATTGATTTTGGGAAGATTCAACTTTTCTCTTATTCAAGATAACTACTTTCTCAAAATTCTGATTTTTTTGTAAGTGTGCCTATTTTGGATGGAGAAGAAGTGGTTTTAAATTCCACAGGACTATCGATAAAGATCTCAACCTCAGGCAAAACGGATGCGTAAAGATCCCAAATAAGATTTTCCCGCCCGTAACAGCATTTTGAGTTTTCGTTTGAAAGATTTAGAATCGCGAATTAAATAAAGAAGTGGCAAAGTCGGAATGAAATATTATCAACTATGAAGTCTGAAACCCGCAATTTTTTTTTTACTGAGGCATTGCACTTGAAAAGATTTCGCTTGGAATGTTTGTATTGAATAGAAAATGCAGTTTTTCCCCTCGAATCTTCTTCAAAAGAAGTTTGATATTTTTTCAGTAGGGAAGGGAGTGTGTGAGAGCATATGGCACCGAAGAAACTGCTGTGGTTAAACGAGGTTTTTAAGTATATCAAAATAATTAGTTAGATTTTGAGGTAGTTTGCATTGCGGTAAGCTACTTATACATTAAGTATGTACGACTTGCATTAAGTATACTGCTACATTAAGTATGTACATTAAGTATGTACGACTTGCATTAAGTATACTGCTACATTAAGTATGTACATTAAGTATGTACTACTTGCATTATGTATGCACATTAAATATATACGACTTGCATTAAGTATACTACTACATTAAGTATGTACATTAAGTATGCACATTAAGTATGTACTATTTGCTTTAAGTATATTACTACATTAAGTATGTACATTAAGTATGTACTACTTGCATTAAGTATACTACTACATTAAGTATGTACACTAGGTATGTACAACTTGCATTAAGTATGCACATTAAGTATATACTACTTACATTAAGTATACTGATACATTAAGTATGTACATTAAGTACGTACTAGTTGCATTAAGTATATTGACACATTAAGTATGTGCTACTTGCAACGATTACATGTAGTCATGTTGAAATACTTCTCCCGGTGCCACGTCCGTTATTACTGGATATCTTTGGTGTTTATCACAGTCAATCAATACCAAACAAACTTGCACTAGAAACAATTATCTACTTGGCACTATTTATAAATTAGTGTTATTTTGTGTCTATTAAAAGTAAAACAGAGGACAGAATAAGGATAAATCGAACAATAATGATAAAAAAAATGGATTTTCTTTCGTTAAAAATGTTTCAGTTAATATAACCTTATTTATAGTTCTGGTTTCATTTTCATATTCAGTATTACAAGCTTAATTGTATCTGGAATCAGCATATTTGTAAATTATCGGTTTAAAACTAAGAATCTCATGAATATGCAATAAAAGGCATGACCGAAAGGCATGGTTCTAAAAGGGACTAATTTGTATGTTAATCTAATGTCTTCGAATAGAACATGACACTTGCCTTTAATCAAAACTACCCAGAATATGATTATATTTTAAGTTATTTACTTTTGTTCAATAACAATATATTAGGGTCAAACATGCGATTCATGGATTCTGGTCACCCATTACAGAATATCACTTTAGAGGGATTTTAACTGAAGTTTATTCTAGAGAGATTTCAGTGGGAATAGCCTTAAACGGGTATATAAAGAAGATAAGATTTTATTTTACACCAATCATATCTTCAGTGATGTTAATTTTACAGTTGCAATTGAAACACAAAGGTCTTAAAATCCGAGGAAGAATGCAGTAAAGAAGAGTGCTTTAGTAATAGGGCGGATTGATGTGTTCAAAGAAAGTTTAAAGTAATTAGCAATCTATGACATCGTAGTAGTGCAGCAAGTGGAGAGGAGGAAACAGATTAGAGTGATTCTAATGAGCAAAATAACCAATAACACAAACATTGTATTGACCAATATTAATAGAATACATTTGAAACGATAATAATCTCGGAATTATACCATTAGCCCTTTTATTTAATGATTCCTAATTTCGAACAGTTAAATAATACCATCCTTCAACTTCAATGAAGCAAGAAGGAAGACGTACCTTTATAACACCAATTCTATTCAGAATTATGAGACAGGAAAAATCTAGCGGGACAACCAAGGACTCCCAAGGAAAGTTCTCGCAGAGTATGGACCGGAAAACTCGACATTAGAATTCTCCTGGCGTCGGTACACAGCTACTGCATACGTTCTTACGATCCTGGCTCGACACACGATAAAGTAGAGTCTTTCATCACACAGGAACATTCGGAAAAACGGATGGGAAATTGGTCGTATTCGAAGAATGACCAACGACGCTCAACGCACAGCACCAATCTCATTCGTGTAGGCAGACTGTCAAACAGTCATACATCTCGCTAAAAACTTTTCATCTCAGCTCAACAACACACTACGCGGAACATTAACTGGTAATGAACAGCATGAGCTCGCTCAAGGGAAACGTTGTCACATTCTTAAACAATTTCGAAAACGGAACACGGGAAAACTTTCTGTTTCACTAATTCTATAAATTACAATATTTCTTTACATTTTCTCACGAGATCAAGCCGTGTCCTCGTCTGAGCCATACCGACCCTGAACAACTCCTTCTCCTTAAGGCATTATATTTTTAAAATTGCAATCTATACATTTTCGATTCCAATTCATTTTATTCCAAAATCCCGTTTCTGAACGCGAACTTAAATTCACGATACCTCCTCGTTCCCTGACTATCAGCTCTCTACCGGTAAGCATTCAAAAGTCGAGTATGCGCAAAACCGACAAGGTTGAAAAACTTCATGCTTATGTCATCACAGTCTCGACAAAAGCAAACGGAACTGTCTGGCTAGTCAACGCTAAACAAAACAAATGTAAAATAATAATTTTTCCTATCGCCTAAAATAGAGAAAACGAATTATCTTGATATTTTTATTCTGGAACATAAACAAATTCGCAAAATAAAACTCGTTTCCCTCAATCGTCAATGGAATGGAAATCAATCGAAACGATATTTACGTGATACAATACTTTCTCTGAAACAGAAATAAAACGATACTTTAAACAGAAATTTACGGCACAGGAGCGTAAAAACCTTATCACATTTGCACTAACCTACAAGGTTGATTTGTTCGGACGCAATTGTAAAGAGCCTTGCTGCTCCAACCGGGAATCGAATCCAGGATTTCCGAACTGGTCAGCCGATGCTTTACCGTTGAGCTACTGGGACGAAATTGCAAGCTCTTATTGAAGTGGATTTTGCACTTTTCATAGAGCCACCTCGGTGAACGAATTGTCAACTCTCAGGGTCAAGGATACATAAATAGGTTGGAAACCTAAAGATCAGAGTACGTATGGATGTTTGTAGTAGTTCGGATTCAACTTTAAATTGTAGTGAATCTTTGTGGGCAAAAACTGAACATACAGCTAGAAAACAACAAAACAACAAAACCATTCTATCTGAAAGGATTTCACATATACACATCTGAAAATTTTTATGAATTCCAAACGAAATATATTGATTTCATAGTCACAGTCTCCCTCGGCTTCTGTTTTGATATTCGACGCTATTTTCTTTCACGCTCACTGCTTGGACTCGTGAAAAGAGCAAGGATGAAAATTCCAGAAGACGGTCGCAAGGCAACCACAAAATTGCACATTTTCTAAAAAGTTCCGATAAAAAAATGATCGCCCGAACTATTCCAGATCTGAAATACATACTCTTGAAATTTCATATCGAACTGATGCGGGGAATATGAAACTTATTTTTTTAGTTTGAGAGGAGGTCTACATTCCTAGAAATTCTGAAGGAAGCCTTACTTGGGGACGTACAGATCGTAAAATTCTATAGGCAATTTTATAGGGACAAAGGAATTAACTTCAAGGTTATCGGATGCACAGATTGGTGCTAAAATATGCATAAAAATTGTTATTTATTTATTTTGAGATATCTTTACGCGCATCCTGTGAATTTTAACACCCATTTAACTTTTTTACTGGCAGCAAGAGTTAAGTATTATAAGGACACAAATCGCGGGGAAGTCAACAAGCCACCATTTTTTAAGATTTCGCTGTCGTAAAGATTTTTTTTTTCTATTTTGAACTATGTATTATATAACCAAATTGTATGATCATATATTTCACCTTATGTAATATAATCTACAGGATTTTTTAAAAAATATTACATGACTAAATGTCTCTTGAACGATTGGTCGTAGGTCCCAGTTTTATTTTAAAAAGTGTTTCAATAAGATAGACTAGACTGTCATCCGATGAAAATTTTGATTATATGACAACTTTTAGTAAAAAAAAAGAATACAAGAATGTGACCTTTTATATGGGTCACTAGAAAACATTTTTACTTATAAAAATACTTTCCGTAATCCATTTAGGCACAAAAATCTTCATTGTCATATGATCAAAATTACCTGAGGATCATAAAAGTTTTCGACAAGTAATTAAGAACAGCATAAAACTTTTGCTAAACGTGGGTTCGCATGTAAGTTCGAGAATGAATATTTTATCTAATGAAATTCAATATTCGTGCGACTCTAAAATATGTTTCTTTGATCGAGTGAAAAATTTTGAAGTGGTATAACTTTAACAGTTTTATCATGTCCAGTTTTACATATTACAGAACAAGTTTCTTGTTCTCAAAAGGTCTTTAAAAAAAGAAAAAAAAATCAATTAGAAATTATTTTATAGAGCCTGTATAAAACGCTAAATTTTGTACTTTTTTCTAAAACATCACATGTAACCAAAACTGTCGTAGTCTGAAAGTCTATTTTAATTGAAGTATATTTCTTAATCTGAAATCATAAATCTACAACTAATCGTTCAAGAGACATTGAGGCGTGCAATCTTTCTGAAACATCCAGTTTTGCAACCTCTGAAACGTCCATTGTAAGGAAGTGGAACTTCCAGATAGTTAGAAACTGATGCCTGGTCACACAATGGCCATCATAACCAGTACTAGCCAAGATACTAAGTAACATAAGACATTCCAAAATTACTAATTAGCAATACGTAATTACTAAGTGTTGCAGGGATGTGAACAGACGCACACACAAAAATGGTTGAAAACGTGACCACAATGTCTGAAAAGATGATCAAAGTGTACCCAAAGTTCAATAAGAAGTGACCCAAAAGTGACTGTTCGAACTGTGATAACGATTCCATATTATACAAAATTGTGTTAGGAACTGCATTACTCTCTTAATACAGTTTTTAACAGCAAAGTTTATCACCATGGATGCTAACAAAATAAATATTCTTCTATAAAGTACAATCCTTAGATTAAACATTATTGGATAGTATAATGTTACAAATAATCGCAGGAACCATAAATATGCAACATACATTTAGGAAGATTTATTATAAAGATTAAAAAACCTCTATTTGTATTTCCTCAGAACTACATATATCACTTGGAATTATAAAATCAATTCAGACAAAATCATTAATATATGAGTTCATCAATGTGTAGATAGTAATATACCTTAAAAATATGATACAGAAATTTTCTTCTCCAACTAATTTTTTTTTCCTATTTTCACCACAAACGTCACTCGAAAATTTTCTATTTTATTCATCATGGCGCTGCAGCATGTCAACTGTCTTTAACATTTTCCTACATAGTAGTTGTAAAGTGTTTATGACTTTGTTCACTCTGTCTGTATGTCTATCCGTTTGAACGATAACTGCCTTAAAAATGATTTCATTAAAATGGAATTTTAGTTTATTGTTGCGACGGTCTGTGGGCCATGGGACATATGGGAATGTAAATAAATATCACCCAATTAGTTTCGGATTGAACACGTGTTGAAAAATTAAAATTCATTGAAGTCAAATTCATAATTTTTTTCAAAAAATTATCGGAAATATTCAAATTCTCCCATAAAATACATATAAAAAATTTCAGCAAAATATGTTCGGTAGTTTTTTGAATAAAAATCAAAATAATAATGACGCCCATATTATATGAAGAGATCACGTGACCCACTTCCAAATAAAATATGGCATCCATCTTTTTTTCTTTTTCCAGAGTAAAAATCGTGATTTTTAAAGTTCTTTTAAATTTATATTTAGTGTTGCATCTGTCCTAAAACTGCTTTAGTTTTGCGTATTTTCTCTGCATGTATATTTTCCGCCACGCAATTATAATATTTTTGAGTTTAAATGACCATCCAACTTTGAATATTTTTACAAAGAACCCTAATTTTAATGGATGCAGAATGTAAACAAGTGATTGTAAGATGAGTTGTATAAGAATTGTTGAATTTTTTTTTTCAAGCAAAATGATTTAGCTCTACAGTATGGAATAAATTAAATATTCATTGCTTTTACATAGAGAGTCAGCCGATTTATATTTCGATGACGTCATTTGCATAATGCTCATTTTTTTTCTCATGAAGTTAAGTCTTCAAATATAATAAATTACTGTAGTACTGTGATCATTTAAAATATATCACCGCTGAATGAAATGCATTTTAGAGATGTTTAAATAAAATGGCATTTCAGCCGGAAAGTGTTTCATAATCAATGCTTTATGGATGATTGAACTTTCTTGTTTTTCTTTTTCGCTTAGTAAAAATCGTGATTTTTAAGTAAAGCTTATTTATATTTAGTGCTGCATTCGTCCTGAAACCGCTTTATTATTGCATATTATCTGTGTACTTAAATTCTGTGCCTACCCAATTGCAATATTTTTGATTTTAAATGATCACCAAACTTTATTTATTTCTACAACGAAACTAATTTTAACGTATGCAAAATGTAAACTAAACAAGCGATTATAAGATGAGTTGTATAAAAATTGCTGAATTTTTTAAAGCAAAATTATTTAGCTCTGGGGTCTGGAATATAAGTGATGTGAATGAAATATTCATTGATTTTACTTATATAGAGAAGCAAACGATTTTAAAGCATCGCCTTTTTATGTAGTTTTAAGTTTACAAGTAAAATAAATTATTGTACTGTGATAATTTTAAAAATATCAAAGCTAAATGTATCGCATTTTAGAGCTCTTTAAATGAAATTGCATTTTAGCTGGAAAGTGTTTCATAATCAATGCTTTATGAATGATAATTTTTTATTGTTTGTTTGTGCTCTAATTCTTCCTTTCTGACAACATCGCCAGTGCCAAATGCACTTCTTGCACACAGTTATTCTTTATGGCATTTTTAGGCTTCCATTTGTCTCATCAAACAAGTTGTCATCTGTTGATGTTTAACTTTTCATGTTGAGTACACTTCAATTTTTTTCAAGCACTTCTCAATGAGTTTCAAGTACCATGCAAATTTTTTTAAGGATGTTAATAACTACCGAATTATATACGTTTCCGGGAGGAAATATCATTGCAAATTAATATTATTGTTTGTTGGTCAAAATTAGTGAGTTAAAATACACCCTGTCGCAAAAAATACATGCACCCATAAGAAATTGAGCTACTGCCGCGAAACTGGGCATCTATCGTTTGAGGAGATATGCAAATGGTTAGAATTTGGGCAAAGTCTTCTCTAATAGCTATACAAGTCGATATTTGGTGTAGCATATTCAATTAAGTTGCTTATGTCCTTCTCAAGAAAATTCTATCAGAAATGTTACAACTGGTTAGCTAATTCAATGGGATTCTGAGAAAGTTGCAAGTGCTGTTCCAGCATGATCCAGATGTGTTCTATTGGAAATAAATCTGGGGACCTGCATGGCCATAAGGAAGTGTTAAATCCTCGAACACACTGTTGAGAAAGTCGTGTAGTATGCGGTCGAGCGTTATCTTGTTAGTAAATGGAAACCTGGATGGCTTGACAGAATAGGCAGAATAATCAGCTGCAAAATATCGTCGACGTACAATCGAACCGTCAGATTGGCTTACACTAAAACTAAGGGCGATCGGCTGTCCCACGTAATCGTCGACCTACAATCGAACCGTAAGATTGGCTTACATCAAATCTGAATGAGATCGGCTGTCCCATGCCGAGTGGCACACGGCCATCCCACCACATGTGATGGCCGTGTGCTGCTCGACAACAAATACGGGATCTCGAACACTGGCCAGTTTTCTCCACATATGCTTGCTGTGGTCATCAGCAGTGAGAGAGAGGCGGAATTCGTCGCTATAGACAACATGCATCCAATCGGATACTGTACAGACTGACCGTACTCGGCATCTTCCCAGAGGGATCAATGTTGAAGAGGCAGTTGTAGGCGTCTTAATGGACTTCGATACCTAATCCCACCTTCTGCCAGTCGTCTCTGAATAGTATATCTTGATACAGAATACGTGGAGGATGGTAAATGCCTTTGGATTGCGTCACCATTGGTTGTAACGGAGCATCTGAGATGGTTATATGTGCCTTCTCTCATCCACTGTTGCCAACATGGAGCAACTACTATATCGATCCGACCAGGATGACAGTATCAAAGCAGCAAATCCAGTTCCTATTGTCCATGAGTGAGAACACCGTTCATTTTAAATGATGCCCGATGCGTCGTTATCATGCGCGTGGTACGATTCTAATATAACATCATTTCCTTGGGCAGTTCAATAATTTGCATAACTCCTAAAACGACATTTGTATGCAGAGTTTTGCGGCTGTAGCTCAATTTTTTACGGGTGCATATATTATTTTGCAGCACAGTGTATATAAATACCAACATTTGTTAGAAATTAGTTTTACGAACACTTACGAAACATCAAGATCAGATTAATTAACTTTCATATTAATGAACTGTTAAAAATAATTGGTTGACAGTTGCAAAATCGATAGGTCGATAGACTTCTTCTGATATTTTTTATACACTTTACAGAAGGAATATAAAAGATCATGCATAAAGTATTGATAATAAAACAGTTTCCAACTGAAATGAAATTTTATTTAAACATCTCTAAAATGCGATACATTCAGCGGTGATAGTTTTTAAATGATCCCATACTACAATAATTTATCTTATTTCAAAACTTAAAACTTCATAAAAAAAAGCAATGCTATAAAATTACCTGTTTCTCTATATAAAATCAATGAATATTTCATTCATATCACTTATATTCCAGACTCCAGAGCTAAGCAATTTTGCTTGAAAAAACTTCAGAAATTCTTATACAACTCATCTTACAATCGCTTGATTTATTTACATTCTGCATTCTATAGAAATTAGGCTTCGTTGTAAGAACAATCAAAGTTCATTGATCATTTCAAATAAAAAATGTTGTTATTGCGTTGGCACAGAATTTAGATACACAGATATTATGCAAAAATAAAAAGATTTTAGGACTAATGCAACACTAAATGTAAATTTAAACGATCTTTAAACATGACAACTTTTGCACGGGGGGAAAATGGATGCCTTATTTTATTTCGAATGAGTCACGTGATATATTTATATAATATGAATGTAATTATTATTTATTTACATTTTTATTCAAAAAACTACCTAACGTATTTTGTTGAAATTCCTTTTACACATTTTACGTGATACTTTGAATATTTCCTATAATTTTCGAAGCAATTTGTGAACTTTAACTCCGCTTAAAAAATGTTTGAAAAATTAGCTCCCATAGGGTTTAATGCAGTTCATTTTTTCAACCAGGGTTTAATCCGAAACTACTTGGGTGACCCTTTTCATTTTCATTCCCATATGTCCCACAGACCGTCTCAACAACATATTAAAATTTCATTTGGATAAAGTCATTTTTACGGCAGTTACCAGATAGACAGACAGACACAATGAATAAAGACCACTTTACAACTGTATCTACATTCAGTACGTATCCTGCTAGCGAAAATATATTTTCAACACCAGCACTTCAATGTGAGATTGCCAAAGAAGCATTCAGTGATGTTGTCACAGAGGGATATTTAGGATCTCCGAACATACTGCCACGAAGATTAAAGAAATGCCGCCTGTAATTATCAGTGCTTCTTTTCCTGACAATCAGCATCCATATCAGATGCATGCTTTTTGATAGAAATCATAAGATCTTCTTCGAGTTGAAGTAGTTTTCATTCGTTGGGAAGCTCACCAACATGAGCTGCATAGCATGGGAAAGCTTGACCGAATTTGACGATATCACTACGGTTCTGAATTTCTTTCTTCGCGTTTGAGACATCAAGAATGCTACAGAAATTGATTTGAATCTTTTCAACTTGAGTATTCTAGAATTTCTGTTTATAACACTCGCATAATGTTTCTGCACTTGTCTGCGAAATACAATCTGATCTTTTTCTGTGAATTTGGCGATTTTTCTATCGACGTCGCCACTGTCGACAACCTTTTAATTTGAATTACGCGTTGGGAATCATCTAACAGGTTGATGTTCAAACTGTTACTTTTGCTTGTTTCTGAAGTACAGATTTGCCCACTAAGAGTCTGCATAAGTGACTTGAATGAGCCATCAAATTGAATCAATGGTTTTTTCTTCTAGAAAATCCTGTAAACCTTGTAAACGCATGCGCACAACTAATAGAAAAATGTTGAGTCTTCATTGTTTGATCTCGTAAATATTTTCACTATCTTTTGGTATATCCGTATCGATCTGCCTCGTCCAACGATGGACGTTTGTTTGGCACGTGTATTAGGACGAACTGCATTGTGGCATCCTATTGCTCATCCCATTGTCATATCAGTTTTCTTGAAGCAGCAGGCTCGATAGTTGTTGTTGCTTATAACCTCCTGTTTCGGTGGAACCACAAACAGGACCAGTGATGCCAACCAGTGACGGACAAAGAATGAATGACACAAGACAAGATCACAAAGTTTATTAACACAAAAAACATCACTGATGAAGGTCAAGGGGGGTGCAGCTTCTCATTTAGCGAGGACCCAGAGGGCGGAAGACTGTCTTCATCCTCAATTAAATAACCCTGCCTTACTCGAGATTCGAACCCAAGCCCACTAGACAGCAGTCGGAGACGCTATCCACTTCACCGCCTGGGCGGCGGCTCGATAGTAATCCATCTTGAGGAAACACAAACCTGCTTTGATATTGTGGATGTTTTCATTCCGTTTGGATGCTATCGACATTACATTCAACATTTTTTACACAAAAAGCTTTTTATATTCGTGAGGTTATAATATAGTATTTTGATGACACCATAAAATTTAATACACAAGAATTTGTTGCTAATACTAATTGGTTTAAGAAAAAACACAAGAAAGGAGATAAAAAAATAGTTGAAAAGATTAAATATGCAGTCTTGAAATGTTGACACTTTTACAAAGTTTTTTCTTACTAAAACATATATAATTTACATATATTTGCAATTATAGAGTAATAGAAAAAAATCTGATCTGGCCAACACATGACTTTCCTTATATAATGCAATGAAGTTACTACTTTTACAGTAAAAAAAAAATAGGTTTTTCTTATAGTAGATACTTATGTTCTTGCCAAGATATTCAAGTTTCGACAATTTGTCGTCATTTCATTGATTTAGCGTCATTTTTTTATCCATTTGGCGAGATTTTAGTTGATTTGGCAACATTTCAAAAAGTCGCCAAGTCGGCAATATTCTGCCAAATTCGTAGCCAAAATCTCGCCAAGTGTTATGGACGGAGATATAAGTTATTCTTACAGCATATAAATGACTATTGGCGTTCAAATACAAAAGTATTACTCAAAGTATATTTTCTCGTGAATGGAACGAGTTTGATTCACGAGAATGATGTCACCAAATTTATCGCATGATATTACATATGAAAAGTGAACACGTTTCTTAACAGTTTATATTTTTTTAATTTATGGGATTTTCTGATAAATTTATTTGAAAAACGTGCAATATTTCGAGAACGGTTCATGCTAGCATTCTAAAGTTTATGTCAATCGTTTTATAAGGAAAATTTACACAAGAAATATCTATTTTTGTGACTTTATTAATGATTTTGATTTTTTGATGATTTTTTCAAAATTTCACTCGAAAATTTAGGGGTTTCTGAACATTTGATTATGTTTAAAAACAATGGTCTTCCAATATTCACGGATTGTGATTTTTGTACCAAATTTCATTCGAATCGCTCCATTTGTTCTTGAGATATCGTCTCCACAGACTCACTGACACACTGACACGCACACACACACACACACACACACACGCACACGCACATACTTTCACACACACACACACACGCACATACTTTCACATACACGCACATACATTCATACACACACACACACGCACATTTCACACACACACACACGCACATATCACACACACACACACGCACATACTTTCACACACACACACGCACATACTTTCACACACACACACACACGCACATACTTTCACACACACACACACACGCACATACTTTCGCACACACACACACGCACATACTTTCACACACACACACACACATACTTTCACACACACACGCACATACTTTCACACACACACACACGCACATACTTTCACACACACACACACGCACATACTTTCATACACACACACACGCACATACTTTCACACACACACACACGCACATACTTTCACACACACACACGCACATACTTTCACACACACACACACACACGCACATACTTTCACACACACACACACACGCACATACTTTCGCACACACACACACGCACATACTTTCACACACACACACACACATACTTTCACACACACACGCACATACTTTCACACACACACACACGCACATACTTTCACACACACACACACGCACATACTTTCACACACACACGCACATACTTTCACACACACACACACGCACATACTTTCACACACACACGCACATACTTTCACACACACACACACGCACATACTTTCACACACACACACACACGCACATACTTTCATACACACACACACGCACATACTTTCACACACACACACACGCACATACTTTCACACACACACGCACATACTTTCACACACACACACGCACATACTTTCACACACACACACACGCACATACTTTCACACACACACACACGCACATACTTTCGCGCACACACACACACGCACATACTTTCACACACACTCACACACACGCACATACTTTCACACACACACACACGCACATACTTTCACACACACACACACGCACATACTTTCACACACACACACGCACATACTTTCACACACACACGCACATACTTTCACACACACACACACGCACATACTTTCACACACACACACACGCACATACTTTCACACACACACACACACGCACATACTTTCACACACACACACACACGCACATACTTTCACACACACACGCACATACTCTCACACACACACACACGCACATACTTTCACACACACACACGCACATACTTTCACACACACACACACGCACATACTTTCACACACACGCACATACTTTCACACACACACACACACGCACATACTTTCACACATACACACACGCACATACTTTCGCCCACACACACACGCACACACAGACATCTCTTAAAAAATGTTCGATTCGTGATCAGGGATGCTTGAAACGTGCTTTCCCGTCGAAAACTCGAATTCGAATTTCGACCCCGTCACAATACTTTCTTTATACATTATGTACATAAGGAAAGTAAAAATTATGAGCAACTAAATTTTTATTTTTAGTTGGACCTACATAAAACTATAACCAAAGTGATCATTTTCCAAACCAAATGCATAAAAGTAACTTTGTTTAAAAATAGTTACCAATAATTGAAAAAGTGACCTGTTCCCACCCCTATAATTGGAAAGAACATGTCTAACCAGATAGGTAGTCACTTTACTTCTTTCAAGCTGTCTTATCTTGAAGGTGTGTTTTGCCTCCGAAACCAGTTGAGACCGTTACTTATCGGTATTTATTTGCTCTTCACTTTCAGTGCTCAGACCAGTAAAATCATAATTGAGAAACATAAGGCCCTAGTCTAGTCTGAGCAAAAAGCAGAATCGAGTTCAAATTGCAATGTTAAAGAATTACACTTCTGAGTGATTGCTTATTTGCGAGCAGATGAAAATAAAGACCTACAATGGGACGTCGCAGATCGTAAACGAATCTTTCGTTAAAAGCTTTATAAGAAAGGATCGCTTACATTATGCAAGCTTCAAAATGTATTTTTTATCAAAAATTCATATCAAATTGGCTTGGTATGAAGAGTGGAAGAGACGAGATCCATTTTAGGGGCGGGCGGTTTCTATATTCTTTCCAAATATCGACGACCTCGGGGATAACGGATGCGTAAGGATTCCAGATAAAAAAAAAATTCCCGCCGAAAAATGCTTTACTAGGAGGTGTCTTTTGAAATATTTAGAATCCTGAAATAAATAAAAAGGAATAAAAACGAAGTAGGATAAAATATTAACATTTATGAAGTCTGAAACTTGTGGTTTTCCTTTTTTATTCGGATCTTTTCATGTGAAAATATTTCGGTTTAAAAGGTTAGCATTGATGCTGAACAGGATTTCTTTAATGCATCTACTTTAAATGAGGTCTAAAAATTTTTGGGATGGAAGGGGGAGGGACTTGACATTCAGTATAAAGGCTCTAGTTCAGAAAAGGGGTCCATTAGATTCTTGGCGAGCAAGATTTTATGATAGCCGGCATAGTAATAAACAGCTTAAGGGTATTGAATGCATATTTGTGGTAATATGTTAAATATTCATACATCATAGAGATCATATCAATGTGAAGTTATCATAATTATTAAAATGGTTTTGTTTGCCTTGATTTTTCTAAAATAATATCAACTCTAAGGCTAAGTTCGTGCAGTGGAAAGGATGGAACATCATAATGTCTAAAACATTTATTTGCTAAAGTAATTCTTAACTACAACCAGTTGCATTGTTCACCAGTAATTATGATTAGTATATCAGGTAGTAACGGGCATCATTTTCCTTAATATTGATTTTAAATATAGTTATATAATTTGTTGATTTTAAATATAGCAATTACGGAGTTTCTGAAATACGGTGCAGCATTTTGCGCAAACACTGTGGGTGGTATTTTTTCAAAACTTCATATACTATACGGGAAGCGTAGAGTTAAATTTATATTTAGCAAAATATTCTATACGACTTCATTAATTAAAATAAAATTAAAAGTTTGAAATTCTTATGAAAGGAAATCACGGAGATATTGAAAGACGTATTTATTGACTTAGGTTACTTTACCATGCCCATTTCAGGTTTAACGTTAAGACTTTTGAGAACAGATTTAAGGATTTTATTGATTTGTAGGGAAAATATAGAGTTCCTATTATTTTGGAGTAAAATATGTATTAAGAAGACATCCAGAAGTTTAGTAGGTAAAGTGATGGTACTTTTTAACTAATAATGTCCCAGGATGTCCAGTGCTATCGGTGCCCAATGGCTATTTCTTCAACCGTTAGTTACAGAGATATACTTCCAATTGCAAAAATGTTTAAAATTTTAAAATCTGTTATCTTAGAAACAGTTTAAATCAATAAATACATTTCTGAAAGAAATACCAAATATAAATTTTTATACGGTCCCCCGGTCCTTCCAATTATATTTAGGAAAATCATCCTCATACAATTTCATGCAAAATAAAGAAAAAATTATTCCTTTTACGACCAAAATTCACCGAGCTATGAAGCATTAGACTTTATGACTTAAGTCGCTTTTCCACGCATAAAAATGTCCCGTTTTAGACAACCAACCAATCAGGGACCGTATTGATCATTTCTTCAGGCAACTAACCAATCAGGGACCGTATTGACCATTTCTCAGTACAAAAAAGTTCTCCAACTTTAAACAGATATAAGTCGGTCAATTTTGATCGTAAAAGGGTGAATTTCTTTTATTTTGCATAAAATTGTATGAGGATGCTTTTCCTAAATATAATTGGTAGAACCGGGGGACTGTATAAAAATTTATATTTCGTATTTCTTTCAGAAATACATTTATTGATTAAATTGTTTCTAAGAAAATAGGTTTTAAAATTTAAAACATTTTTGCAATTGGAAGTATATCTCTGTTACTAACGGTTGAGGAAATAGCCATTAGGCACCGATAGCACTGGACAGCCTGTATATTCTACTAATCAGAACTTTCACTTTCTTCAATTTAAATCTTATTTTCTACGATTTCCAATTAAACTTATTGTATAGATGCAGTAACTCACTGTATTGATGCAGTATGGTCTTTTACTTATATTTAAGTTTATTTCAAAATAATACTATTATGACGTATATCATTTAGAATCTTTGGTGTATTTACAAGATACAAGGATGTGTACCAATTTCTGGATAACCAACGCTTTTATTTAAAGCACCGATAAGAGTGAACAGAAACAATATACAACTAATAATTTCTTTAGTTATCTTACGAGATCACAAAATAGCTGTGTGGCATAACAAAACCATTAAATGGTCAAATCATTCACAATTCAGAAGTTCTAACTGAAGGGCGACTAGTTTATACACCCTGTGTAGAAATTTCTAGAAAAAGCGAGTAACTTGTGTGAGACCAGAAATTGTTCTCACATGAGACACTTTTATTTGAGTATTTATGGTGCCTAGAACGGAAAACAAAGCTATAGTCTGGCTGACGCCGGGGTTTATGACAACGTGAACTTTAAGGTCAAAAATACTATAAATTTAGGTGTGCCAGACCAGAGGGGCTGAGTGGGGCCTTGCTTAATGTGAAATGATGCCATTGGGTTGAGAAGAACCAATGAGCGCCAAGGGGAAGAAGGGCGGAGCAACCCCCCCCCCCCCCCGCCGAGAGAACCACAGTAAACGAAAGAAAACGAGAGCAGTTGGGGACGAAATCAGAGATGTAGACAACGAGAAGCAGAGATGGAGATCAGACATGAAAAGAGAAACGATCACGATTTTGACTAGAGAACGAGTAGTGAAAAATGAAAAAGCTAACAGATTTGTAGAGTGTCCTGTAGAGGTGGTCTATGTGTGAGTGCATTAAAAGTACGAGTAGGAGCCACACACCACAGAGTTATGGCCGTACGTCAGCACTAAGACTGATGCAAGTCTTTGAGAGATGATAAGCCCAAGACTAAACTGGAAGGTATGTGCTCAGATTATCACAGGTCCTAGACACTACCGTAAATCTAATAATTCTGGTCGCATATGTCCCCTCGCTAAAATAATTAGTGAAAATTGATGTTATTGATAAATTGATGTTGTTTATAAATGATATTGCTTATGTTTAAATGGTGTGATCAATTTAGCGTTTTACTAATTAATAATTCTTTTCAGGACTTGCACAACAGGTAAAAATAATTGGAGGGTTTATTGCGGCACAACAACGAGCAATGTACATTAATAATAATTCCACTATATGAATTTACGGCAATGTTAATGTGATTAAAAATAATGAATTTAATAAATAAAAGTGTAACTTACTTTTCTTATCGCCACATTTGGTTTCCGTGACGCTTTTGTGTGAGTCAAAATTTAAATGAAAATTTTAATGAATAATATTGAGGTGGATAGAAATAATTTAAATAAAGTGATGAATGAAAATTTTGGAGGAGCATATGTTGACCAGATATTTTGCATTGTTAAAATTAAATATGCACAATCACTTTGAAAATGAAAAAAATTGAATATATTTTGAAATAATTGAAAATAGTGTTTGAAAAATTTATTATTGTAAGAATATTTAGTTTGATGTTGAAGTGTTTTTATGTGCAGTATTTTTGAAGTGTATTTTATGCTGGTAATTTTAAGTAGGATTTTGGAAGGGATAAATTTTGATTTAAATGCCTCAAAAAACAACTAGAAATTCGAGACGACAAAAGTTGCCGGACAGATCACAGAGAGAAAATGTTGAAAATCAAAGAGTTAAAATGGAGAACTTTGGATTAATTAATTTATTGCCAAATTATTATGGAAGGGAAGACGAGGACATTGAATTTTTTTTCGGACAATTTCAAAATGTCGCAAAAATGGCCGACTGGTCGGAAGAATATAAAGTTGTAATTTTAAAAACTAGATTAAAGGAGAAAGCTTTGGCATTTTTATCAAACAAAAGAGAAATTCAGATTGCAAAAAATATGGGAGATATTGAACAAATGTTGTTGAAACAATTTAAAACATCTTTGACAATGCTTCAAAAGCAAACAAATTTAAACAAAATAAAAATGTCACCAGGTATGAAGGTAGCTGAGCTGACATTAAATATTTCAAATGCGACAAATGATTTTTTGGGAAATTACGCAAATAATGAGATGTGCGATGTTAAAAACAATTTAATGTTGTCTAAATTTTTAGAGTCTGTAAGACAAGATCTTGCTTTTGAAATTAAAAATTAAAATATTCAAAATTTTGACAAAGCAATAGAATATGCAGAACATTTAGAGAAAATTATGGAGGAGGATTGCGACCGTACGGAAATTAATGCAGTTTATCGCAATGAAAATAATGGCAGAAAATTTAATGATAATCAAATGGAAAGGCATTTACAAAATTCAAAATTTGAACCTCAGCAAGTAAAATATGAAAGGCATGAAAAATCAGAAAATGAAATGATATATTGTATAGGATGCGGAAAAAGAAGGCACTATTTTTCTACCTGTTGACACAACCGAAACGCACAAAATAATTATGAAGTAAATAAGTATGGGAATAAAAGAAGTGAATTTAGAAATGAAAACAGTAACGGATTTAGAAATGGGCAAAGTAATGGATTTCGTAATACGCAAAATAGCGGATTCAGAAAACGAAATGATAGTCGGTTAAATACCCAAACTTTTGCGAAACGAAGATTTCAGGGGCAAGAAAGAAACCATAGCGTGTCTTTAAACTGACTGAAGGGCTTTGGCCAAGTCAAAATTTTAAAAATAGACCAAAGTCCCAATCTAGAAGAGAAAAATCGCAAACGCGAAATAAGATATCGAGTTACAATGATAACGCAAATAAAATGCAATATGATAAAAGGGAGGATCGCACGCGAAGCTCAGGTCCCAAGGTTAAATCAAAGCAACATAGTGAATATGAAATTAAAAATGACAATCAAAGAATAAATACTGTAGAAAGCATGCAAAAATATACCCATGTTCCATGCTCGAGAGATGTAGTTATTAATACTATTGTAGATTCGTTGGCGCAGCCCGGATGGGTGAAATTCGATGTAAACTTTGTCCAAAGTCTAAAAAGTGAGGCAAATATTAATAAAAAGAAAATTGAGGAAAATACATGTGTAGAAAATAATATAGGTAAAAACATTACAAATAAGGAAAATACAGGAGTTAAAGGAGTTATTAAAAATAAAAATGATGAGTACAAAAATGAAATTAACTCTAAATCGACTCAGATCGATAATAAAAAGTATGATGAAATTAAGGAAACTAGTTGTAAAGTTTCGCAAATTGATACACGAATTATGGAAGGTAGCCATGTTAATGAATATAATTTTTCAAATGATGAAAATAATAAAAATGTTGATACAGAGAATGATTTTAAAATTGTGACTAGTGCGAAAAAGCCAATTGTCACACATGATGAAGTTAAAGGCATATTTGAATTTAATGAAAATATTAAAAATGGTTATTATGACAGTAAAAAAATTGCACAGGTCGATGAGGCCAATTTTCCTAAAAATGAAAAGGTTAATGATTTTGCTGAAAAAGAATGTGTTAATGAAGAGTCAAATCTTGACGTCCAGGTCTATGTCACTCTCACACGCAGGATAGTTTTGCAACTAGGTCAGTTGACTGCAGAACAATTCGACATAAGTCAGGAAATTCAGGATAAATATCTTTATCCCCACAAAACAAGCAAAATTACTCTTTCCATTTGGTGCAATTCGAACTGTAATAAAAAATAACAAAATTGATATTGTAATTACTAATCAAAAGAAGGTTAAAATTACGCTTAATAAAAATATGCGAGTAGGAGTGATTAAAAACTTCAAAACAATTACTAATGAAGAAATGCAAATCGGAGATACCGTATTTTTGAAAGAGGAAAATAAACCCAATATGTTTCAAGATAGATTTTAGGGACCCTTTCGAGTAATTGAACTTGGAAAAAAAATATATTGAACATTAGAAATAAATATAACATGAAAGATGAACCAATTAAAATTCAGGCTACCCAATGTTATATCGAACAAAATGTACAAAGTGCGGAAGAATTGATGAAAAAATATGATATGGACAGTGAAATCGATGAGATTCACGCAAAAAAATGTCATATAACACAAAAGGTACAAAGTGAAAGTAAATATAACGGTAACGGTGAAATAATTGAGATTCAATAAAAAAAATGTTATACTGTACAAAGTGTATATATTGAAAATGTTCAAAATATGAATGAAAATATTCAGCATGGAAGCGAAAATACGGATATCAAAATTATGCAAAATTAAAAATGTGATAAAAATTTTGAAAATAATGATCATAAAATTATGCAAAATGAAAATGTTAAAATTCAAAGGGTACATAATGCAAATGACAATAAAAGGTTTGAAGAAATGCAAAGTCATAATGAAAAAAATACTCAAACATCAAGTCTTTAAGTTGGTGAAGTCTTTTCAAATCTGTAGCCAAACTCATCAAATTGGTTGCCAAGAAAGTAAACCGGACCTTTACATAACAACAATAGCTACTTGTAAATGTTGTTTCTTTTCGCGAGAAAAAGAAAGTAACTTGAATACTTCTTAACCAATCTCAGAATTCAAGCAATTCTCTGATATCGCTAAAAGTCTTTAAGTTTGCGAAGTCTTTTCAAATCTGTAGCCAAACTCATCAAATTGGTTGCCAAGAAAGTAAACCGGACCTTTACATAACAACAATAGCTACTTGTAAATGTTGTTTCTTTTCGCGAGAAAAAGAAAGTAACTTGAATACTTCTTAACCAATCTCAGAATTCAAGCAATTCTCTGATATCGCTAAAAGTCTTTAAGTTTGCGAAGTCTTTTCAAATCTGTAGCCAAACTCATCAAATTGGTTGCCAAGAAAGTAAACCGGACCTTCACATAACAACAATAGCTGCTTATAGATGTTGTTTCCTCTCGGGGATAGGCAGTACCCTGAGGAAACCGTTTCAGGCATTGGTAACAATACTTATTGAGAAAATAACGGAATATAGAAATATCAAAATATGAAGAAGGATCATATTAGAGATGTTTGGACAATAATATGTGAGAACTGCTGGTATTGGAACGGATGACATTGTTCCAAATTATATGAAACAAATAATTTCATGCTTGTTTTAAGTTTTATCCATTTTCAATGAATTTTTAGAAATCAGTTTAAAGTGTGTTTAAGGACAATTCGAGGAAAACAAAAATCAGGCATATTTTAATGTCTTTAAGTTGCCTGAGAGAATTATTTCAAGAATTGAAGTAGAGTTAGCATTAATATAACTAGAAGTAATAAAGTTATATTCCAAAATGATGTATTTTTTACATGATTTAACATAAATAAATAAATATAATTTTATGTTTCATTTAATTTTATTTTTCATTTAAGGTCGTAATATAAAATTATATCATTTCCCAATTTTTTTAACACTTTACAACAAAGTTGAAAAGTGTTTATGACTTTGTTAATTCTGTCTGTCTGTCTGTCCGTTAGCACGATAACTGCCGTAAAAATGACTTAATCAAAATGAAATATTAGTATGTTGTTCAGACGGTCTGTAGGACCTATGGGAATATAAATGAATAATATCACCCAATTAGTTTTGGATTGAACCCGGGTTGAAAAAATGAAATACATTGAGCCCTATGGGACCTAATTCTTCAAACATTTTTAAGCGGATTTAAAATTCACAAATTGCTTCGAAAATTTTAGGTAATAGTCAAATTATTCCATAAAATATATAAAAAAAAATTCAGCGAAATATATTCAGTAGTTTTTTAAATAAAAATTAAAATAATAATTACACCTCTTATATGAAACGATCACGTGACCATGATATGAAACGATCACATGACCCACTTCAAAATGATATATGGCATCCATCTTGTTTCAAAATCGAGATTTTTTAAAGTTCTTTTTAATTCATATTGAGTGTTGTATCCGTCCTAAAACTACTTTATTTTTGCTTAAATTCTGTGCATCTACATACTAAAACAACCCAATGACAATATATTTGACTTTAAATTCTCATTCAAATTTGATTATTTCTACAACTAAGCCTATTTTTCACCTATGTAAAATGTAAACAGCAAAATATGTAGAATGAGTTGTATATTAGAATTACTGTATTTCTTTAACACAAAATAATTCAGTCCATGGAGTCTGCATGGCTGATATGAATGAAATATTAATTGATTTTATAAACAGAAGGACGATTTTTTTCGATGAAGTTTTAAGCATAGAGTTTATGCTCCATGGTCTTAATTTTTAAATAAAATAAATTATTATAGTATTGTGATAAATGAAATGAATGAAATCCTGCTTTTATAGAGAGATCCAGACGTGTTATGTTTTCTATGACGTCATTTGAATTTATTTCAGTTGTTTTCGATGAAGTTTTCAAATATAATAAATTATCGTAGTATTATGATAGTTTTAAAAATATTAACGTGGAATGTATTGCATTTTAGAGATATTTAAACCAGGCAATTTATATTTCAATGCCGTCATTTGAATGAAGTTCATTTTTTTCAATGAAGGTTTAAGTTTTCAAATATAATAAATCAATGTAGTATTGTGATAAGTTTAAAAATATTACCGAGGAATGTATTGCATTTTCGACTTTTTAAAATAAAATTGCATTGAAGTTGGAAAGTGTTTCATAATCAATGCTTTAAGTATGATTGATCTTCCTTGTTTTTATTTAACTTAGAAATGGAAGCGTTAAAATTCAATATTTTACCTGTACGCTAGTAGGATGAAAAAATAACTCTTACCCCTTTACTCACAGAACATTATTTATTAAGCGATTAAAGAATTGCAAGCCTCAAAAGAAGAAAAACGCTGTTAAATGAAACGATTTTAAAAATGTATTTTAGCACTTTAGTAAAACGATTTTATAACGGAAATTATATAAATTTGAAAAAAATGTCGATACAAAATAACATTTATTCAAAAAAGGAGGGTAATGACATAATGACATATGTATCGTACTGGTGGCTTAAATTGCAAATTGCTTTATTCTTACATGTAGAAAAAAGGTACTAAATCCGTTTACAAAGCTGGGAGTATGTTTAAAATGTTAATTAATTGTTCATTTGATATGTCATACTTTACTATAAAGCAAATGACGTCCATTATAGGGTTTTCAGAGATGCGATATTGTACGTTTTTGCTCTATAATAAATATAAAACCTGATAGATATATGGTGATAGGATTCATTATCATCCAATGAGTGAATATTATATAAATACTTTAACAAGAATTAATAGCACTAATATCTGCGATTTATATTAGTGATAAATAATTCTTCTTTACTTTACTTTTTCTTAGGATGAGTGATATCTTTGGATTGAATCTAGTGATATCCATAAAATTGCAGCTCTTTAAGTATTCTGGAGAAATAAATTTAGAATAAGAATACGTGATGCTGGTCCACTTTCGACAAATATTTTTGGAATATTATTTGCAGCTGTATATCTGCTATTATTGAGCATATATCTGCTATTATATTTGAGCATACGTAGTTTTTTCAGCTGTATATCTGCTATTTTTTGTTGAAATTTTAATCACTATCTCTACGATTTAGATGACGTTGAATTTATTGCTGCTCACAAATTTGAAATTGCGACTATATAAAAAAAATCTGATGTGGGCAGCACATAACTTTCCTTATATAATGCAATGAATTTATTACTTTTACAGTAAAAAAAATAGATTATTTTTATAGTAGATATTTATTTTCTTTCCAAGATATTGAATTTTCGTCAATGAGTTGTCATTTTCCATGTCGTTATCATCAATGAGTCGTCATTTATTTAGCGTCATTTTTATAGTTAATTAACCAATTAATGTTTTTCGTTAATTTAGCAACATTTCAAAATGTCGCCAAGTTGGCGACATTCCACCGAGTGTTATGGACGAAGAAATAAGTTATTCTTACATCAGATAAATGACTACTGGCGTTCAAACACAAAACTATTACACAAAGTATCTTTTCTCATGAATGAAACGAGTTAGATCCACGAGAATGATGTCACCAAATTTATTGCATAGTATTACATATGAAAAGTGAACATGTTTCTCAATAGGAAATATTTTTTTTTATTTTATATGACTTTTTGATAATTTTTTTAAAAATGTGCAATATCTCGAGAACGGTTCGTGTTAGCGTTCTAAAATTTATATGAATCGTTTTCTAATGAAAATTTACATAAGAAATGTCTATTTGGGTAACTTTATTAGCGGTTTTGAATTTTTGACGATTTTTTCAAAATTTCACTCGAAAATTTAGGGGGTTCTGAACATTCGATTGCGTATAAAAACAATTGGCTTCCAGTGTTTATGGATTGTGATTTTTGTACCAAATTTCGTAAAAAATGTGCAATATCATCAGGAGGTGGCAACGGTCAAAGTTTTAGATTGTCATTTTAAAATGAGGTAAGTAGATAAGTTTTATAAATTATCTTTCAATTACTTCTTAACCTTGTATCTGTTCTTTTCAACAAGTAATTTTGTAACTATGTACAAAATTTTCTTTTGCGGCCGTACGAACATCAAAAAATTACAATTACAATAAAACAAAAAGAATTCAGGATATTTAACCATAATTGAAAGATAATTTATGAAACTTATCTACTTACCTCATTTTAAAATGACAATCTAAAACTTTGACCGTTGTCATTCACATACATACATATAAATATCAGTGTTACTAAAAAAATGTTCATGTTAGAAATATAATTAGATATTTAATGTGATAGTATATGTAGATATACGTACTATAAGTAACAGTGATTTTAAAAATCACCAATGAAGTGTGGTGCATGAGATAAACAATGAAAAGCAAGTCAATGTTCATTCAAAGGAAAGGCACTATTAAGTCAGAAGAAGCACTATCACCCAATTAGTGTTGCATACGTCCTAAAACCGCTTTATTTTTTTCTGTGTATCTGAATATACTGCGCCAACGCAATTACAATATTTTTGAGTTTAAATGATCATCAAACTTTGATTATTTCTACAACGAAGCCTAATTTTCACGTATGGAGAATGTAAAAGTATCAAGCTATAAGATGAGTGGTATAAGAATTGCTGAAATTCCTTAACTTAAAATTATTTAGCCCTGAAGTCTGCAATATACCTGATATGAGTGAAACATTCATTGATTTTACATAGAGAAGCAGACGATTCTATAATATTGCCCTTTTCGATGAAGTTTTGAATATGGATTTAAAACCATAGAGGTAAATGTACTTTCTACGTTTTTAAGTAAAATTAATTATTGTAGTATTGGGATAATTTTAAAATATATCACTACTGAATGAAAAGAATGGAAAAAATATTATAAATTAAATATTCACTTCTTTTATATAAAGAGCAAAGTGATTTATATTTCGATGGCGTTATTTGAATAAAGTTCATTTCCTGTTGATCAAGTTTTCAAATATAATAAATTAATGTAATAATGTGATAATTTAAGAAATATAACCTCTGAGTGTATCTCATTTGAGAGATATTTAAATAAAATTGCATTTCAATTGGAAAATGTTTCATAATCAATGCTTTTCGCATGCTTGATCTTTCTCGATACTAAATATACTGGGTGATTATATATTTTACTTATATGCTTAAGATTAGTAATAGCAATATTATATTTTTATTTGATAATGCATGTATTCTGAATATTTGATTGATAATTATGAAACAGTAGAATTGAATGGCACGAATTAACAACAGTCATGGTCCGTGATAAATTCAGCCCTATTAAGTTTACCTGTTTCCAAATTTCTTAAACCTGATCGTTACAGCCTCGTAAAGTGTTGGCTCAATTTAGCACGTTGGGCGGTAGGACTCAACTTTTTGTTCTCCATAGGAACCAGAAAATTGTGGTATATGAAAATTTTCCATTACAATTATCACATATTCCCTGCAAAAACAAATGTTAATCTTGTAACCCATGCTGATAAGCTCATCGGCAGTTGCGGAATCAAAAGATAAGGGGGAATGCACATGCACATCTTACATGAGTTTCATTTCAATGATCAATTAAAACAACTAAGACAGTCATTCCCAAATGCCACACTGGCCGCTGAACGAATGATCGGGTGAGAAAATAGCGCATTTCAATTCGTGCATGCTCTTTACAAAAAATAAGGAAAAACGGAAAAATGACTGGTTTTCGGTTCAAATTGGGTAGCACTGTCCTGGAAGTCCATCCATATACCTTACACTTTCGGGTAAGTCTTACAGTCTGGATCAAAAGTAAGAAAACCTGTCAGAAGGAACACGTTCTGCTTGCTTCCTGTAAAGATCAACTTTCACTGCATCCGAGAGAGAGAGAGCGACTTTGCATTTTGATGCAGAGAATCTTTTGCTTCGTTCAACTTGAAGATCCTGCTTCTTCTGTCTTTTCCGTAGAGAGCTAAGGGTATGAAAATATCGGCAAAACTGAGGAGCAACGCCGATCCTACCCTGTAGAGATTTTACCTAAAAGTTCTATTCTAAGCTGTGCTATGTTTTTCGAAGCTGCTTTTCGGACTCTCCAAATCGTTGACTGAAAGTTTTATTTTGAGATGTCTTATGTTCTCTGAAGCTGCTTGCCGGACTGTCCTGAAGATTGCTCGAAAGCTCAATTATAATATGTCCTACGCTCTCCGTAGCTGCTTTCCGGACTGTCCAAATCGTTTCCTGAAAGTTCCATTTTGAGATGGCCTATGTTCTCCGAAGTTGCTTGCCGGACTGTCCAGAAGATTGCTCGAAGGCTCCATTATAATCTGCCCTACGCTCTCCGCAGCTGCTTTCCGGGCTGTCCAAATCGTTTCCTGAAAGTTCTATTTTGAGATGGTCTATGTTTTCCGAAGCTGCTTGCCGGACTGTCCAGATAATTGCTCAAAAGCTCCATTATAATATGTCCTACACTCTCCGAAGCTGCTTTCCGGACTGTTCAAATCGTTTCCTGAAAGTTCTATTTTGAGGTGGCCTGTGTTATATGAAGCTGCTTGCCGGACTGTCAAGAAGATTGCTCGAAATCCCCATTATAATCTATCCTACGCTCTCCGTAGCTGCTTTCCGGACTCTCCAAATCGTTTCATGAAAGTTCTATTTTGAGATGGCCTCTGTTCTCTGAAGCTGCTTGCCGGACTGTCCTGAAGATTGCTCGAAAGCTCCATTATAATATGTCCTACGCTCTCCGTATCTGCTTTCCGGACTGTCCAAATCATTTCTGAAAGTTCTATTTTAAGATAGCCTATATTCTCTGAAGCTGCTTGCCGGACTGTCCAGAAGATTGCTCGAAATTCCCAATATAATCTATCCTACGCTCTCCGTAGTTGCTTTCCGAACTGTGCAAATCGTTTCCTGAAAGTTTTATTTGCAGATGGACTATGTATTCCGAAGCTGCTTGCCGGACTGTCCAGAAGATTGCTCGAAATCCCCATTACAATCTATCCTACGCTCCCCGTAGCTGCTTTCCGGACTGTCCAAATCGTTTCCTGAAAGTTCTATTTTGAGATGGCCTAAGTTCTCTGAAGCTACTTGCCGGACTGTCCAGAAGATTGCTCGAAATCCCCATTATGATCTATCCTACGCTCTCCGTAGCTGCTTTCCGGACTGTCCAAATCGTTTCCTGAAAGTTTTATTTGGAGATGGCCTATGTATTCCGAAGCTGCTTGCCGGGCTGTCCAGAAAATTGCTCGAAAGCTCCATTATAATCTGTCCTACACTCTCTGAAGCTGCTTTCCGGACTGTCCAAATCGTTTCCTGAAAGTTCTATTTTGAGATGGCCTATGTTATCTGAAGCTGCTTGCCGGACTGTCCAGAAGATTGCTCGAAATCCCAATTATAATCTATCCTACGCTCTCCGTAGCTGCTTTCTGGACTGTCCAAATCGTTTCCTGAATGTTTTATTTGGAGATTGCCTATGTATTTCGAAGCTGCTTGCCGGACTGTCCAGAAAATTGCTCGAAAGCTCCATTATAATCTGTCCTACACTCTCCGAAGCTGCTTTCCGGACTGTCCAAATCGTTTCTTGAAAGTTCTATTTTGAGATGGCCAATGTTATCTGAAGCTGCTTGCCGGACTGTCCAGAGGATTGCTCGAAATCCCCATTATAATCTATCCTACGCTCTCCGTAGCTGCTTTTCGGATTGTCCAAATGGTTTCCTAAAAGTTTTATTTGGAGGTGGCCTATGTATTCTGAAGCTGCTTGCCGGACTGTCCAGAAAATTGCTCGAAAGCTCCATTATAATCTATCCTACACTCTCCGAAGCTGCTTTCCGGACTGTCCAAATTGTTTCCTGAAAATTTTATTTGGAGATGGCTTATGGATTCTGAAGCTGCTTGCCGGACTGTCCAGAAAATTGCTCGAAAGCTTCATTATAATCTGTCCTACACTCTCCGAAGCTGCTTTCCGGACTGTCCAAATCGTTTCATGAAATTCTATTTTGAGATGGACTATATTATCTGAAGCTGCTTGACGGACTGTTCAGAAGATTGCTCGAAATCCCCATTATAATCTATCCTACGCTCTCCGTAGCTGCTTTCCGGACTGTCCAAATCGTTTCCAGAAAGTTTTATTTGGAGATGGCCTATGTATTCCGAAGCTGCTTGCTGAACTGTCCAGAAAATTGCTCGAAAGCTCCATTATAATCTGTCCTACACTCTCCGAAGCTGCTTTCCGGACTGTCCAAATCGTTTCCTTAAAGTTCTATTTTGAGATGGCCAATGTTATCTGAAGCTGCTTGCCGGACTGTCCAGAGGATTGCTCGAAATCCCCATTATAATCTATCCTACGCTCTCCGTAGCTGCTTTCCGGACTGTCCAAATAGTTTCCTGAAAGTTTTATTTCGTGATAGCCTATGTATTCCGAAGCTGCTTGCCGGACTGTCCAGAAAATTGCTCGAAAGCTCCATTATAATCTGTCCTACACTCTCCGAAGCTGCTTTCCGGACTGTCCAAATCGTTTCATGAAATTCTATTTTGAGATGGACTATATTATCTGAAGCTGCTTGACGGACTGTCCAGAAGATTGCTCGAAATCCCCATTATAATATATCCTAAGCTCTCCGTAGCTGCTTTCCGGACTGTCCAAATCGTTTCCTGAAAGTTTTATTTGGAGATGGCCTATGTATTCCGAAGCTGCTTGCTGGACTGTCCAGAAAATTGCTCGAAAGCACCATTATAATCTGTCCTACACTCTCCGAAGCTGCTTTCCGGACTGTCCAAATCGTTTCATGAAATTCTATTTTGAGATGGACTATATTATCTGAAGCTGCTTGACTGACTGTCCAGAAGATTGCTCGAAATCCCCATTATAATCTATCCTAAGCTCTCCGTAGCTGCTTTCCGGACTGTCCAAATCGTTTCCTGAAAGTTTTATTTGGAGATGGCCTATGTATTCCGAAGCTGCTTGCTGGACTGTCCAGAAGATTGCTGGAAATCCCCATTATAATCTATCCTACGCTCTCCGAAGCTGCTTTCCGGACTATCCAAATCGTTTCCTGAAAATTCTATTTTGAGATGACCTATGTTATATTAAGTTGCTTGCCGGACTGTCCAGAAGATTGCTCGAAATCCCCATTATGATCTATCCTACGCTCTCCGTAGCTGCTTTCCGGACTGTCCAAATCGTTTCCTGAAAGTTTTATTTGGAGATGGCCTATGTATTCCGAAGCTGCTTGCCGGGCTGTCCAGAAAATTGCTCGAAAGCTCCATTATAATCTGTCCTACACTCTCTGAAGCTGCTTTCCGGACTGTCCAAATCGTTTCCTGAAAGTTCTATTTTGAGATGGCCTATGTTATCTGAAGCTGCTTGCCGGACTGTCCAGAAGATTGCTCGAAATCCCAATTATAATCTATCCTACGCTCTCCGTAGCTGCTTTCTGGACTGTCCAAATCGCTTCCTGAATGTTTTATTTGGAGATTGCCTATGTATTTCGAAGCTGCTTGCCGAACTGTCCAGAAAATTGCTCGAAAGCTCCATTATAATCTGTCCTACACTCTCCGAAGCTGCTTTCCGGACTGTCCAAATCGTTTCTTGAAAGTTCTATTTTGAGATGGCCAATGTTATCTGAAGCTGCTTGCCGGACTGTCCAGAGGATTGCTCGAAATCCCCATTATAATCTATCCTACGCTCTCCGTAGCTGCTTTTCGGATTGTCCAAATGGTTTCCTGAAAGTTTTATTTGGAGGTGGCCTATGTATTCTGAAGCTGCTTGCCGGACTGTCCAGAAAATTGCTCGAAAGCTCCATTATAATCTATCCTACACTCTCCGAAGCTGCTTTCCGGACTGTCCAAATCGTTTCATGAAATTCTATTTTGAGATGGACTATATTATCTGAAGCTGCTTGACGGACTGTTCAGAAGATTGCTCGAAATCCCCATTATAATCTATCCTACGCTCTCCGTAGCTGCTTTCCGGACTGTCCAAATCGTTTCCAGAAAGTTTTATTTGGAGATGGCCTATGTATTCCGAAGCTGCTTGCTGGACTGTCCAGAAAATTGCTCGAAAGCTCCATTATAATCTGTCCTACACTCTCCGAAGCTGCTTTCCGGACGGTCCAAATCGTTTCCTGAAAGTTATATTTGGAGATGGCCTGTGTGTTCCGAAGCCGCTTGCCGGACTGTCCAGAAAATTGCTCGAAAGCTCCATTATAATCTGTCCTACACTCTCCGAAGCTGCTTTCCGGACTGTCCAAATCGTTTCCTTAAAGTTCTATTTTGAGATGGCCAATGTTATCTGAAGCTGCTTGC
The DNA here is from genome assembly GCA_951213105.1 of Amaurobius ferox. Classification (NCBI taxonomy): domain Eukaryota; kingdom Metazoa; phylum Arthropoda; class Arachnida; order Araneae; family Amaurobiidae; genus Amaurobius; species Amaurobius ferox. Next base: position 157,962,857 of record OX578136.1, read on the forward strand.
CGGACTGTCCAGAGGATTGCTCGAAATCCCCATTATAATCTATCCTACGCTCTCCGTAGCTGCTTTCCGGACTGTCCAAATAGTTTCCTGAAAGTTTTATTTCGTTATAGCCTATGTATTCCGAAGCTGCTTGCCGGACTGTCCAGAAAATTGCTCGAAAGCTCCATTATAATCTGTCCTACACTCTCCGAAGCTGCTTTCCGGACTGTCCAAATCGTTTCATGAAATTCTATTTTGAGATGGACTATATTATCTGAAGCTGCTTGACGGACTGTCCAGAAGATTGCTCGAAATCCCCATTATAATCTATCCTAAGCTCTCCGTAGCTGCTTTCCGGACTGTCCAAATCGTTGCCTGAAAGTTTTATTTGGAGATGGCCTATGTATTCCGAAGCTGCTTGCTGGACTGTCCAGAAAATTGCTCGAAAGCTCCATTATAATCTGTCCTACACTCTCCGAAGCTGCTTTCCGGACTGTCCAAATCGTTTCATGAAATTCTATTTTGAGATGGACTATATTATCTGAAGCTGCTTGACGGACTGTCCAGAAGATTGCTCGAAATCCCCATTATAATCTATCCTAAGCTCTCCGTAGCTGCTTTCCGGACTGTCCAAATCGTTTCCTGAAAGTTTTATTTGGAGATGGCCTATGTATTCCGAAGCTGCTTGCTGGACTGTCCAGAAGATTGCTGGAAATCCCCATTATAATCTATCCTACGCTCTCCGAAGCTGCTTTCCTGACGGTCCAGAAAATTGCTCGAAAGCTCCATAATAATCTGTCCTACACTCTCCGTAGCTGCTTTCCGGACTGTCCAAATCGTTTCCTTAAAGTTTTATTTGGAGATGGCCTATGTATTCCGAAGCTGCTTGCCGGACTGTCCAGAAAATTGCTCGAAAGCTCCATAATAATCTGTCCTACACTCTCCGTAGCTGCTTTCCGGACTGTCCAAATCGTTTCCTTAAAGTTTTATTTGGAGATGGCCTATGTATTCCGAAGCTGCTTGCCGGACTGTCCAGAAAATTGCTCGAAAGGTCCATTATAATCTGTCCTACACTCTCCGAAGCTGCTTTCCGGACTGTTAAATCGTTTCCTGAAAGTTTTATTTGGAGATGGCCTGTGTATTCCGAAGCTGCTTGCCGGACTGTCCAGAAAATTGCTCGATAGCTCCATTATAATCTGTTCTACACTCTCCGAAGCTGCTTTCCGGACTGTCCAAATCGTTTCCTGAAAGTTTTATTTGGAGATGGCCTATGTATTCTGAAACTGCTTGCCGGACTGTCCAGAAAATTGCTCGAAAGCTCCATTATAATCTGTCCTACACTCTCCGAAGCTGCTTTCCGGACTGTCCAAATCGTTTCCTGAAAGTTTTATTTGGAGATGGTCTATGTATTCCGAAGCTGCTTGCCGGACTGTCCAGAAAAGTGCTCGAAAGATCCAGTATAATCTGTCCTACACTCTCCGAAGCTGCTTTCCGAACTGTCCAAATCGTTTCCTGAAAGTTCTATTTTCAGATGTCCTACGTTCTCTGTAGCTGCTTGCCGGACTGTACAGAAGACTGCTCGAAAGCTCCATTATAATCTGTCCTACGCTAATCTGTCCTAATCTGTCCTCTGTTATACTAGTTTCGACGGCGCCGGTACTTTGCGGATGTCGAAGTCGACTGAACTATTTTGCATATGCACAGTGATTTACCTTCGTTCTACGATTTTCCACAACTGATTGTGAACCATTGTATCCATATTAACTCCGAATTTTTCGCATTTTACGAAATTTGCTTAACTTTTGGACATAAGTGTATGTGAACTGTTTAATATGTTTGATTTTCTCTTTATGTTAATAAAATTATTGACCACAGTATATCTAGTAATTTATAAAACAGCGCAGGAACTGAAGAAATTACTTAGTTCCACTATCCTTTAAAGATGTTTTAGATGATGCACTATGGGTGAGTAATTATGTTCTTTTATATGCTTAAATTTGCCTTGTTACAATCAGTGCATAAGAACGAAATCGATTTATTGAAGCTGTTTTTAAAATGGAGACGCAATTCTTGATTTGAAAATACTCTTTTTAAGCGAGATCTGTGAGTATCGTACGTTATGTGAGCATTGAAATATTATTAAAAGCACAACTAATCGCTAAGATATATAAAAAAAAAACATTAGATATCTTCACAACTTTTTACATTTAAAAAAACTGATGTTGGCAGCACATGATTCTTATATAATGCAATGGATTTACCGCTTTCACAGTAAAAAATCTGATGTGGGCAGCACATGACTTTCCCTGCAGACTTATATTCACGTTCTCTTTATTTTAATTAAATTTAATTCACTGATAATACAATTTTCGTTCTCATTTGATAACTGGGCTTATTTTCAAAGGTGGCGTAGAGAAAATACCAAAAAACTAAAATATCTCGAGAACAGCTAGTCCTGCTGTAATGAGGTTGGTTTCATTCTTTTCTTCATTAAAAATTACGTATTAAACATGCAATTTATGGATATATTTGAGCATACGTAGTTTTTTATTTTAGATTTTGGAGATTTTTGCGTGCCATTTTGCAAAAAAAGGCAGACTATTTTTTTCCGAATTGTACCAAAATCAAAATCTGATCAGCACCAGGATGTCCTTCAAGTGACTTATCTACCGAATTTTGTGAAATTCGGTCCATTAGTTTTTCAGCTAGAGTGGATACACGCGTTTGCGGGCCATTTTGAAAAAAATGGCGGGTTCTTTCATCCCGAATCGCACCCAAAACTAATCAGCGTCAGATTCGCTAACAAGTGACTTACCTACCAAATTTTATGAAATTCGCTCCATTAGTTTTTAATTAGAGTGGATACAAAATCTGCACCACACAAACAGACACACAAACAGACACGCACAGACAGACACACGGACAGACACACACACAGATGTCGCGCTAAAAATAGTTTTTTCGTGTTCTAGTGGTCTCAAAACGTGTAGCTCCATCGAAAACTGGAGTTGCGATTTTCGGCATAATTCCAATACTTTCCCTATACATTACCATGTATTGCAGGGAAAGTAAAAATTATGTATAAGATCCATAGTAGAGTTTTTTAACGTTGAATTGTACATTTGGCGTTTTTCTGGTTGACATGTAAAAATATTTTGAAGCACCCAATAAACATATATTTCACACAACTCTACATTGACATTTATCAATATTGATAGCATCCTCAATAAGCAATATAGTCCATGTATTAATATATTGTAATACTTAATTCAATTTGGCGTCATTTTATTTATCTTGGCGTTATATTTGCAATTTTCACGAAATTTTGGTCAATCTGGGGTGAAATATTACTAAGTTGGCGATATTTCATTTTGATTATTTGCGAAGTTCGCCAAATGTATCTCTAAGCGATACAGATAAACGGAAAGAAGAACGTGTATAGTATATCCTAGAAGGTATGCCCATTGTATGACGGGTTTCAAAATTTGCAAAACATTACCTCCCATGAACGTCATTTTTATGAATTTTGTAATATTTTTATCACCTTTTACGACATTTTAGTCAAATTGACAACATTTAAAAGTCGACAAGTTGGCGACATCCCGCCGAATTCGTCGTCAAATTTTCCTCCAGACGTTTCGGACGGAGGTACAGACGGAGAAATGGGTTAGTCATATAGTAGATTTTTGTGTTCTTTCCAAGATATTGAATTCTCATCAATTATTCGTCATTTTCATTAATTTAGCGTCATCTTTATTAATTTAGTGGTATTTTCGTCATTTTAACAGCATTAAAAACGGACGCCAAGTTGACGATATTCTACCTAATTAATTATGTAACTTTATTAAAGGTTTTGATTTTTTGATGATTTTTTTAAATTTTCATTCGAAAATTTGCGTTTTTTCCAAACATTCGATTACGTTTAAAAACAATAGGCTTTGAGTATTAACAAATTGTAATGTTTGTACTAAATTTCGTGCGAATCGCTCCATTCGTTCGTGAGATATCGTTTCCACAGACTCTCAGACAGACACACAGACATCACCTAGAAAGCATTTTAATCGTGATCAGGGATGCTTGAAACTTGCTCTTTCGAATTTTCGACCCCGTCACAATATTTTCCTTATATATTATACTATATATGTAGGGAAAGTAATTATTTCTAACTTGTATGAAACAAATTTTCTTTTAACACTTCAAAATTTAAAACTATTTAAAGATAAACATTGTATTTTGCTCCTTAAAGCGCGTTGCAAACTGTTATATAAACTAAGAACTATTGATTAGCAAACGAATAAACTGTCTTTAAATAACTGTATAAACAATAACAAATAATTTACTAAGCTATTTGTAAATTCTGAACGACGCAGTTCCCTCGCAGCGTTTGAAATATTTATATCATTGAAGTTCAAAAATAGTTTTCATTATTTTATCGCGGCTAATGAAATTTTATGGTTTTCGTGGAAATTATGAAAGTGGTTTTCATTTCAGCCTATTTAAATTGTAGGGATTTAAATTCAGTATTTTATTTAATTGTAAGGAAAAGGGTAAAATTAAACTATGATCAATAGACGAGATCAAAAGTCTAAACCCAGTTTTTTTCACATATATAAGGTGCTTCAAAATGTAATTATGGGGTTTATTTCTTTATTGGGGATAGGTACATAATGTAAATTGCAAAAATAAGTAAAGAATCATTATAGTACAGTTTAATCTCCATGGGGGGGGGGGGTTGTAAGGCGATGCAAGACCAGTAGATTTAGATCTGCAAATAGATATCTATATAATAAATCACACTTAAAGATGCTGAGATCATTAGCAACATTAGATCAAAATAAATAATTTATTTACAGAAGGTACAAGAATTTGAAATGGGCTTCATATAGTAAAGCTTTGGTCGAATGAGTTTTATTTAGTACAGATCAATTTAGCCAAATTGTGAATTTAAAGTTCTTTTATCCTTTGGCAATTAATATGCTGAGATTAAGAAAAAGTCTATGAGGAACTTTATGCAAATCTTTCAAATTCAGTTCCGAAGAAGCCCACTCTCGTGGTTGGCCAGATCTGTTTAATGGAAGACTTTGAGATTGGGAAATGCGAAACAAAAAGAATCAAGAATGAGAATGAAAAAGGAATAGTTCTGCAAGGAATCAGGAAGTGTCCGGCTAGTTTGGCGTATTCGGCCAAGGACGGCATGCTACGAAACTACAGTGTGACATGGGGTCATGAATTGTTCGTTGTCGTAATATAAGTTGTCGCATCAATTAGTTTCATATTTGGTTGGAATTCAGTAATAATTCAGGTTTGGATTTAGATTAGGTTGTCTCCGGTAAATCTTGTATTGCTAGACTTATAAATATGTTGTATATAAATTTGTATGTGATGTCATATATATATATAGGTTTAGAGTTTCCAGCGAAGTTAGCTGTGAATGAGAATTTATTGAATGAACAACTGATGAATACAAAGAATAGAATGTAAAGTTGTTATATGTCTAAATGTTGCGATTGTTTCGTATAAATCTAGTCATGAGGTAAATTGAAGCATGTTTCATTTATATGGTTAAGGTTATCTAGCACTTTACGATGTCCCTCGAACAGGGTTATAACTTTTTCAAGCCAAGCATTGCAAGGCAACATCTAGTTACACTTTGCATACTAGATACTGCCGAATGGGCTCTCAATTTTCTGTATTTATCAGTTGGTGTATCACCTGCTAGTTATATTTTTACTACATTATTGCATATTATCACACATTCAATAAGTTCTCGTTAAGAGGCACAAGTCGATTTTTCGACCCAAGAAGTATGTAATATAAAATAAAAAAATCTCGCAATTCTTCAATTCGCATCTAGCACATTTGCAAAGTATTGAATGGGAAGAGGGTAGGTAGCACACCTATTTCCGGCCATTGGCTGTTAGTGTCCTTTCTCTAATGTGCTTTTTGACTGCGTTCTCTATCACGATCTCGACACTGCTTTTGACAATCGCTTGAAGTAGAATGCAGTTGATGAAATTTTCGCTTCCCTGTGCTTTTTCTTTGGCTCTTCATTTCCTGTATTCATCAGTTGGTGTATCACCTGCTAGTTATATTTTTACTACATTATTGCATACTATCACACATTCAATAAGTTCTCGTAAAGAGGCACAAGTCGATTTTTCGACACTAGAAGTATGTAACGTAGAATGAAAATATCTCGGAATTTTTAAATTCGCATATCGCACTTTTGAAAAGTCTTGAATGGGAAGAGGGTAGCACACCCCTTTCCTGATAATTTGACGTTAGTGTCCTTTCTCTACTGCGCTTTTTGGATGCGTTCTTTGATATGATCTTGACACTGCTCTTGAAGATCGTTTGAAGCACAATGTGGTTTATGAAATTTTCATTTCCCTGTGTTTTTCCCCAAGTCATATAAATTGGTGTACGTCCAAATTAACCCATACCTTGGTTTCATTGTTTATGCATCTTTGTTAGATTTGACACAGGCTTGTTGTAGGGGCGCGGTAGCCCATTGGTTAGCGCGCTGGAGTTGCACTCGGTAGGCCCGGGTTCGATTCCAGCCGCTGCCAAAACTGCCGCCGTGTTCATGCGGAGTACGATCACGTTAAACATGTGGGTCCGAAAGTCCTTCCGAGAGGTTGGTGGTAGGGGAAGGAGGGTACGGTCCCTGTGGATGCCTCCCCCACTGGGTTCCGGTCTAAATTGGGTGGCACTTCCCGACCGTCCAAACTGTTACCTTACACCTTTCTGGCAGGTCGGACGGTCTGGGTGTCAACAATCAACAACAGGCTTGTTGCAAATTTAGACATACTGATTTTAATTATTGTTTAATCTCGAATGTCTGTTCTTCGTCTTAGATATATTCAAAATCTAAATTGTTGGATGGCCCCTCTATCAAAAATCACCCAGTAAGAAAAATATCCCTCACCATCTGTAATAAGCAACATTAAGAATTTCAGCATTTTTATCTTCACAATTCTGCATGATTAGCTATTTTATTTTAAGTTAATCTCTATTTCTTCTTGTGGAGTCGAACTTTTATTAATTTAACTCCTTTATGTTAAGTTAATTTCTACTTCGTTTGGTGGGGTTGAGTTGTGTGCTTTATGTTACACATTCAGTAAATTTGACAGATCTATGTACAGAAATAACTAATGAGTGCCTAAATATTACAACAGACAAACTACAACGTGTTTCAAGAAATACTTAAATAGGATTACGGATTTGTTTTGATGTTGAGGGTAGATATTTCGAAACTATTGAGTAAATACATATTTTAACCTCATTATATGAAGCTTTGGCTTTGGATTCAAACTCAAATATTCCATATAATGAGGTTACTTCTTAACATTGTATCTGAAATGTTTAATATTGTTGAAGTTACTTACAATTATATATAATTGTTTTTATCAGCGAACAAGAACCTTTGCATACTCTTCAAACCATGTATGTAATTTCCATTTCCATTTTAGAAGGGATTTATGGCATTACCGGATTTAAATATTGAAATGATATATTTAAAGACTATTTTATTGAAATTTTTGTGGTCTCAACTTTTGGAGTCAATTAAGTCACAACTTTTGAGCATTATTAGCTCCATGAAATGTGAGGGTATGGAAACCACACTTTTAGGACGTAATTAAAAACATCAAGAATTATTTTTCTCTAATCGAGCATTCTTGGATAAAGGGACTGTATTAAATTTAGATTTTGAATTTTTCTAAAAATTCCACCATAGAAATCAAACAGTACAGTTATGATTCTTTACCTTATTTTGAACATTTGTTCAATTATATTATCTACCTACTTCTAATAGTTAAAGAAATAAAACACGTAATCATCTCTTTGAAATACGACATATGTTAATCACCACAAATTACATATATAAGGGGCATCCTCAAAAATTTGGAATGCACTCTCTTTGCAGATAACAGCATCCATGGACCGGTTTCGTGCTTACAATCGTAAGCATGGAATAGCCCTAATCTGTAATGGCAGTAAAGGGAACTGACAGTGGGAGCTGATAATGTTAGCCCTTCCACATAGCCGGTTGAGAATTTATATACAATTTAGCTCAAGTTATGCGAAGTTGCAAAGGATAATCACAAAACTTACTCTGCATCTACACACTGAAACAATGCAATTAAAAAATAGTTTAAATGATCATCCAACTTTGATTATTTCTACAACGAAGCCTAGTTTTCTCTTATAGAGAATGTAAATACCAGAAGATGTAGAATGAGTTGTATAAGAATTGCAGCATTACTTTGACGCAAAATTATTTAGCTCACGGAGTCTGCAATATAGCTGACATAAATGAAATATTCATTGATTTTACAGAGAGAAGGACGATTTTTCCATGAAGATTTAAGCATAGAGTTTAATTACTTGTACCTCCATGTTCTTAAGTTTTTAAATAAAATAAATTAGTATGGTATTGTGATGAATGTAATGAATGGGAAAATGTTATGAATGAAATGCTGCTTTTATAGAGAGAGCCAGGCATGTTATATTTTCTATGACGTCATTTGGATGAATTTTAGTAGTTTTCGATGAAGTTTTAAAATATAATAAGTTATTGTAGTATTACGATAATTTAAAAAATATTACCGAGGAATGTATCGCATTTTAGAGATGTTTAAATCAGGCAATTTATATTTCAATGCCGTCATTTGAATGAAGTTCATTTTTTTCGATGAAGTTTTAAGTTTTCAAGTATAACAAGCTAATGTAGTATTGTGATAATTTTAAAATCATTACCGAGGAATGTATCGCATTTTAGAGAAGTTTAAAAAAATTGCATTGGAGTTGGAAAGTGTTTCATAATCAATGCTTTATGCATGATTGGTTTTTCTTGTTTTTCTTTTTTGAATTCCAACATAGTCTAACACAGCATGATAATCAGTAAAGCAAATGTGCACCAGCAAATGTGCATGTTTGCCTTTTTGAAACTGAAGATAGGGCTGTCTTAAGTGAACTAATTGTATATAAAATTTGTTTTTGCGAAACATTCGTTAATATTATACAAACCATTGGAAAAGTTAAAGCATTTTACTAAACGAGATTTTATACATTTTCTTTATATCTCTCCACTTCCATATTTCTCCACTATAATATCCATTTTTAACTCTTTACAACAAAGTTGAAAACTGTTTATGACTTTGTTCATTCTGTCTGTCTGCCTGTATGTCTGTCCGTTAGCACGATAACTGCCGTAAAAATGACTTCTTCAAAATGAAATTTTAGTATGTTGTTCAGACGGTCTGTAGGACCTATGGGAATATAAATGAATAATATCACCCAATTAGTTCTGGATTGAACCCGGGTTGAAAAAATGAAATACATTGAGCCCTATAAGACCTAATTTTTCAAACATTTTTTAAGCGGATTTAAAATTCACAAATTGCTTCGAAAATTTTAGGTAATATTCAAATTGTCCCATGAAATATATTTAAAAAAATTCAGCGAAATATATTCAGTAGTTTTTTAAATAAAAATTAAAATAATAATTACACCTCTTATATGAAGCGATCACGTGACCATGATATGAAAAGATCACGTGACCCACTTCAAAATGATATATGGCATCCATCTTGTCTCAAAATCTGTTCAATTCATATTGAGTGTTGTATCCGTCTTAAAACTACTTTATTTTAGTTTAAATTCTGTGCAATCTGCATACTGAAACAAGGCAATCACAATATATTTGAGTTTAAATGATCATCCAAATTTGATTACTTCTACAACAAAGCCTATTTTTCACTTATGTAAAATGTAAACAGCAAAATATGTAGAATGAGTTGTATTAGAATTGCTGTATTTCTTTAACACAAAATTATTTAGGTCATGGACTCTGCATAGCTGATATGAATGAAATATTCATTGATTTTACAAAGAGAAGGACGATTTTTTTTTATTAACACTTTACAACAAAGTTGAAAATTGTTTATGACTTTGTTCATTTTATGAAGTTTTAATCATAGAGTTTAATCACTTGTAGCTCCATGGTCTTAATTTTTAAATAAAATAAATTATTATAGTATTGTGATGAATGAAATGATTGGGAAATTGTTCATGAATGAAATGCTGCTTTTATAGAGAGAGCCAGACGCGTTATTTTTTCTATGACGTCATTTGAATGAATTTCAGTTGTTTTCGGAGACGTTTTCAAATATAATAAATTATCGTAGTGTTATGATAATTCTAAAATTATCACCGAGGAATGTATCGCATTTTAAAGATGTTTAAACCAGGCAATTTATATTTCAATGTCGTCATATGAATGAAGTTCATTTTTTTCGTTGAAGGTTTAAGTTTTCAAATATAATAAAGTAATGTAGTATTGTGATAAGTTTTAAAATATTACCGAGGAATGTATTGTATTTTAGACATGTTTAAATAAATTGCATTGAAGTTGGAAAATGTTTCATAATCAATGCTTTAAGCGTGATTGAACTTTCTTGTTAACATTTTACAACATAGTTGAAAAGTGTTTATGACTTTGTTCATTCTGTCTATCTGTCAGTTAGCACGATAAGTGCCGTAAAAATGACTTTATAAAAATGAAATTTTAGTATGTTGTTCAGGCGATCTGTGGGACCTATGGGAAAATAAATAAATAATATCACCCAAATAGTTTTAGATTGAACCCGGGTTGAAAAAATGAAATACATTGAACCCTATAGGATCTAATTTTTCAAATATTTAAGGGAATTTAAAATTCACAAATTGCTTCGAAAGTTCTAGGAAATATTCAAATTGTACCATAAAATATATAAAAAAATTTCAGCAAAATATATTCAGTAGTTTTTTAAATAAATATTAAAATAATAATTACACCTTTATAAAGAGATCACGTGAAAATTATATAAATAGATTACATGACCCACTTCAAAATAAAATATAACATCCATATTGTGTCAAAATCGTGATTTTTAAAGTTCTTTTTAATTCATATTGAGTGTTGTATCCGTCCAAAAACCGCTTTATTTTTGTTTAAATTCTGTGCATCTACACAATGAAACAACGCAATTACAATATATTTGAGTTTAAATGATAATCCAACTTTGATTATTTCTTCAACGAAGCCTGATTTTTCCGTATGGAGAATGTAAACACCAAAAGATGTAGAATGAGTGGTCTAAGAATTGCTGAATATCTTTAACGCAAAATTATTTATCTCATGGAGTCTGCAAGATATCTGATAGGAATGAAACATTCATTGATTTTACAGAGAGAAGAAAAGGATTTATTCGATGAAGTTTTAAGCATGGAGTTAAATTACTTGTACTTCTATGGTTTCAAGTTTTTAAATAAAATAAATTATTACAGTATTGTGATGAATGAAATGAATGGAAAAAGTTTATGAATGAAATGCTGCTTTTATAGGCGATTTATATTTCGATGACGTCATTTGAATAAAGTTCATTTGTTTGCGAGGAAGTTTCGAATATAATAAATTATTGTAGTATTATGATGATTTTAAAAATATCACCGAGGAATGTATCGCATTTGAGAGATGTTTAAACCGGGCAATTTATATTTCAATGCCGTCATTTGAATTAAGTTCATTTTTTTCGATGAAATTTTAAGTTTTCAAATATAATAAATTAATGCAGTGTTGTGATAATTTTTAAAATTATACGGAGGACTGTACCGCATTTTAGAGACGTTTAAATAAAATTGCATTGAAGTTGGAGAGTGTTTCATAATCAATGCTTTATGCATGATTGATCTGTCTTGTTGTTTTTACTTTCCCTGCAATACATAATATAGAGAAAGTATTGGAATCCTGCCGAAAATCATAACTCGAGTTTTCGACGGATTTTCACGCTTCGAGACCTCTAGAATACGAAACAACTATTTTTAGCTTGGCGTCTCTGTGTGTGTCTGAATGTCTGTATATCTGTGCAATGTATGTATCCACTCTAACTTAAAAACCAATGGACCGAATTTCATAAAATTTGGTATGTAAGTCATTTGGGTGAGACCCTGATGCTGATTAGTTTTTGATAGGATTCGTAAAAACAGAACCGGCCTTTTTTTTGCGAAATGGCCCGTAAAAATTTCATGTATCCACTCTAGCTAAAATACTAATTGACCAAATTTCACAAAATTTGGTAGGTAAGTTACTTGTAAACTCATCTGGTGCTGATTTGATTTTGGTATGATTAGGAAAAGAAAAACTTGCCTTTTTGCCTTTTTTACCCAATGTCCCGTAAAAATCGCCATAATCTAACATAAAAATTCGTATACTTAAATATATCCATTAAATACATGTTTTATACGTAATTTTTAACGAAGATTAAGATCAACTCCATTACACTAGGACTAGCCGTTCTCGATATATTTTAGTTTTTTCGTATTTTCTCTACGCCACCTTTGAAAATAAGTTCAGTTACCAAATGAGAACGAAAATTGAATTAAAAGTGAATTAAATTTAAATAAAATAAAGAGAACGTGGATATAAGTCTGCAGGGAAAGTCATGTGCTGCCCACATCAGATTTTTTAACTTTTGTAAGCTTGATGTAGCTGCACTAACCTAGAAACAATTAACTAGTGAATGACTCTTTGGAATATAATGAATTCAAACTATAAATTCTTTTAAAGTGTTTTTTATGAACAGCTTTTAAATAAAAAATATTTGTCACATTCTTGCATAGAAAAATTTAAAAGTATCATTCATATTTATTCATTTAAAATTATTTTAGATATTTTTGACACACTAAAATAATCGTAACGCACATTGGTCTGATAAAAATATCAAAAATAACAGATGTAACGAGTGTTACTCATAATTGTGATATATTATCACTTCTGGAAGCATTTAAAATCACGGTTTTGCTTTTAAATTCATAATTCTTGGACTCATTAAAGAAAGAAAACAAGAATATATAAAAATATGTAGCTTACATACATCTGTACTTATAAAAAATTCAATGCCTTGATATTTCAGATTTTCCTTTTTGAAATAGATCAGATCATAGATGTAGCTAAATGTAGAATCAGGAGATTATTTTCATCCCGCTAGTATGTATGAAACATAATTTGAAAAATGATTCCATAACTTACTCATTAGTATTCAGATTGGGAGAAATAGTAAAGAAATCGTCTGCAGTCTCGTTTCAACTCAGTTCAAAGTTTTATTGAATCCTCTTTTAAAGAATTAAAATAATTTGCATCCGTCTCTTAGCAACGGGATGCAATTATTCTCAAATTAACGTTCCCGAAAAATCGTTTGTCTGACGCTAATTTTATTAAATCTGTTTCTACTTTCCCTGTAATGCGTGGTAATGCATAGGGAAAGTATTGGAATCATGCCGAAAATCGCAACTCGAGTTTTCGACGGATCTACGCGTTTTGGAACCTATAGAATACGAAAAAAACTATTTTTAGCGTGATGTCTTTATGTATGTCTGTGTGTCTGTCTGTCTGTCTATCTGCCTGTCTGTCTGTGCAATATATGTATCCACTCTAACTCAAAAACTAATGAACCAAATTTCATAAAAATTTGATACGTAAGTCATTTGACTGTGACCCTGGTGTTGATTAGATTTTGGTACGATTCGGAAAAAAAGAAACTATCACTCTCTTTTTTGGCGAAATAGCCCGCAAAAATCTTCAAAATTTAAAATAAGAACTACATGTCCTCAAATATATCAATTAAATGCTTGTTTTATATGTAATTTTTAGCGATCAAAGTAATGAGATCAACCCCACTACACCAGGACTAGCCGTTCATGAGATATTTTAGTCTTTTTGCATTTTCGCTACACCACTTTTGAAAATAAGCCCAGTTAACAAATGTGAATGAAAATTGAATTAACAGTGCAAATTCGATGTAATTTTAAATAATTATGGTTGTTATTTTGTGCAATTAAACTCAATGTAATGAAATTATTGAAGAAATAAAACCAAGCCAAGCCAAGACGATTTCTTACGGGGTGCCTGCGTCTATGACACTTAACCACACATCTAAAGTGATAGCATGTCCATTTGATGATGCGAATTTGAAGTATAGCAATATGCACTCTTCTCCGTAGAGGGTGTTCAGGTGTAGTTAGTTGCTTGCTTGGGATATAGATGAGGTATAAATTCTATCTTGGATGGCTGATCTGGCAAATAGGTAGGAAAGGGAAGAGGGACAGGCTAAGGTTAGGACCAATCAGAAATGATTGGGTAGAAGAGATTAAGTTATAGAAAAAATATACAGTTAAGGCTAAGTTACAAGAATAATAAAATAAAATAATACAAATACAGATTAAGTTTAAGATTTATAAATTTAATTTACCAAATACTTAGAGTGGGAGAAGGGGATAGACTCGTTGAATAAATTTAATACAAAATTATGATTGCCTCCTCGGTAGTTCGGTTTGAAAACGACAACTGCACTTTTGGTCGCGTTAATTTTGATTCTCCAGGTAATGAGCCAGTGCTCAAGACTATTCTTAATGTAAGTCTGTAGTGTGTTAATTGAGTTTTGAGGTGAACGGCTACGAGCGATAAGCGCTGTGTCATCCGCAAAGTTGGCCAACTTGACTTGTGGTATGCTTGGAATATCGTTGATGAAGATATTGAAGAGTAGAGGACAGAGATTTCCTCCCTGAGGAACCCCGGCCCTGATTGGTTTGATTGTAGAGAGAGTTTTATTAGCTCGTACATAGAAGACACGATTAGGAAAAAATAAAGAGAACGACAACATGAGTCTGCAGCGAAAGTCATGTGCTGCCCACATCAGATTTTTACTTTCCTTGCAATACATGGTAATGTATAGGGAAATAATTGGAATCATGCCGAAAATCACAACTCGAGTTTTCGACGGATCTACACGTTTCGAGACCTCTAGAATACGAAAAAAACTATTTTTAGCTTGACGTCTGTGTATGTGTCTGTGTGTCTGTGCAATGTATGTATCCACTGTAACTCAAAAAATAATGAACCGAATTTCATAAAATTTGGCAGATAAGGCCCTTGGGCGTGACCCTGGTGCTGATTATTTTTTGGTATAATTCGAAAAAAAAGAACCCGCCTTTTATTGCAAAATGGCCCACAAAAATCTCATATATCCACCCTAGCTGAAATACTAATCTACCAAATTTCACAAAATTTGGTAGATAAATCACTTGTAGGATACTCTGGTGCTGATTAGATTTTGGTACGACTCGAAAGAGAACAAACTGCCCATTTTTACGAAATGGCCTTCAAAAATCGTCAATGTCTAAAGAAAAAGACTACGTATGTTCAAAGGTATCAATTGAATGCTTCTTTTATACGTAATTTTTGACGAGGGAAAGAATGAGAAAAACTGTATTACTTTAGGACAACCGTTCTCGAGATATTTGAGATTTTTTGCATTTTTATTATGCCGCCTTTGGAAAAATGTCCAATTACTAAATAAAAGTAGAAATTGAATTAAAAATGAAAATTTTGTGTTATTTTGTACAATCAAACTCAATTTAATGAGTTCTTTTAAAGAAATATAGAAAGAATGAATTTGCGTCTGCAGGGAAAGTCATATGTTGCCCAAATCAGATTTTTACTTTCCCTGCAATACATGGTAATGTATAGGGGAAGTATTGGAATCATGCCGAAAATCGCAAATCGAGTTTTCGACGGAACTACACGTCTCGGGACCTCTAGAATACGATAAAGTCATTAGCGTGACTTCTGTGTGTGTGTCTGCCTGTCTATGCAGATTTTGTATCCACTCTAACTAAAAAACTAATTGAATGAATTTCATAAAATTTGGTACGTAAGTCACTTATGAGCGAATCTGGTGCTGATTAGTTTTGGGTAAGATTCGGGAGAAAAGAACCCGCCTTGTTTTGCAAAATGACCCGCAAAAATTGCCTGTATTCACTCTAGCTGAAAAACTTATGGGCCGAATTGCACAAAATTCGGTAGATAAGTCGCTTGTAGGTCACCCTGGTCCTGATTAGATATTAGTATTATTCGGCAAAAAATAACCTGCCTTCTTTTTGCGAAATGTCCCGCAAAAATCGTCAACTTCTAAATTAAAAACTACGCATGCTTAAATATATCCATTAAAAGCTTCTTTTATACGTAACTTTTAACGATGAAAGAAATAAGACCAATCCCTTTACATCAGGACTAGCCGTTCTCGGGATATAGTTTTTTAGTATTTTCTCTACGCCACCTTTGAAAATAAGTCCAGTTACCAAAATAAGAAATAAATTTGAATTAAAAGTGAATTAAATTTAATTAAAATAAAGAGAACGTAAATATAAGTTTGCAGAGAAAGTCATGTGGTGCCCACATCAGATTTTCATTATTGTATGAAAAACCTAATTTCAAAATAAACGTGAGAAACACGTCCTAGGTTACACGCGATATACAACGTTGCACAGAATATTGTACCAAATTTCAGATAAATCAGTCAGAAATTAGAATTGTATGAAGTACGTTAGATATAGTTTAACTTTTGTGTACTAATATTTTAGAGCAATTTCTTAGCAATTTATGAGACTAGAAAATGTACCTGGACTTTCTCGGGATTTAACATGCAAAGCTTTGATTCAAATTTCACCAGAACGTACACAGTGTTTTTGAAAATTCAACAATCGCCCATTACGACAAAAAAGAAGTAACTTTACTGGGTCAGTGTAATACGCCCTAAATAAGCGTGCGGGGCGGCACATGCAATCTTAATACACGGTCGTCGTTAGTTCCAGCTAAAAATTATAATTTTTAAAAGTAATTTTTAAAACTGTCATAATTAGAAGCCGAGATATGATCAAATTAATGAAATACGTAAAATTAAGGATAGGTATTATTCGAAATTTGTAAAATTGTATTGTTTTTAAAACAATTTATATGGAGACTCATAGCGAATTATTCTCAGAAAAATACCGAAAACCTTAATAAAAACTGAAAAGCTTACTCACAATTAATTCAATATTATCCGTAAAAAATAAATTCCAAATTATCAGTAAATTTAAATATAATTAAATTACTATCTGTAAAATTAATTTCGAAATTATCAGTAAACTGAAGGACATTCACATACAAGATTAATATTTACTTATCTGACTAGGGGATTTCGCTCACTGCTCTCTACGCTCGCAAATCCCCGCAATTCACTTCGTGAGTTTAGAGGATTCGACTTCCACTCGCTGACGCTCGTTTTACGAGCACTTTCGCGTAGCCTGCTATGCTGGAGTAATACGCCTGTTGGGGACCGTTAACTGACATCCCTTGTTAACTGACATCTCTTGTTAACTGACATCCCTTGTCACCAGTCGTCTCTTGCCACCTCGCCACCATCCCTCCACGGCCCAAACCGGGGGATCGGCAGAAAGCATAGAGCAACTTAATCAACGACCGAATCACCAGCCCTGGTGTCCGATTCGCTTTTAATCCAGGCGACTCTCATGATAGGCCTACGTGTTATTTCATCTTGAAAAAATCTGATGCTGCCCAGCACATGACTTTCCCTGCAGACTCAAATTCATTTTTTCTTTATTTCCTTAATAATTCATTAAATTGAGTTTAATTGCACAAAATAACACTAAATTTGCATTTTCAATTCAATTTCTGCTTTTATTTGGTAATTGGACATTTTTACAAAAGTGGCATAACTAAATGCGAAAAATTGCATATCCCGAGAACTATTAGACTTAGAGTAATAGAGTTGTTCTTATTCTTTTCTTCATCAAAAATTACGTATAAGACAAGCATTTAATTGATATATTTGAATATACGTAGCTTTTTTTAAATTTTGGCGATTTTTGAGGGCCATTTCGTAAAAAACGGCAGGTTGTTCTTTTTCGATTAATACCAAAATTTAATCAGCACCAGAGTATCGCACAAGTAACTTATCTACCGAATTTTGTGAAATTTGGTCAATCAGTATTTTAGCTAGATTGGATACATCAAATATTTTTAGGGGCCATTTCGCAAAAAAAAGGCGGATTCTGTTTTCACGAATCGAACCAAAAACTAATCAGCACCAGGGTCATACTCAAGTGACTTACCCACCAAATTTTATGAAATTCAGTCCATAAGTTTTTTAGTTAGAGTGGACACATACATTGCACAGACACACAGACACAGACGTCACGCTAAAAATGGTTTCTTCGTATTCTAGGGGTTTTGAAACGTGTAGATCCGTCGAAAACTCGAGTTGCGATTTTCGACATGATTCCAATACTTTCCCTATACATTACCATGTATTGCAGGGAAAATAAAAATATGATGTGGGCAGTACATGACTTTCCCTGCAGACGCGAAATTAGTCTATCTATATTTCTTTAAGAACTCATTAAATTGAATTTAATTGTACAAAATGACAATAAATTTGCGTTTTTAATTCAAATTCTGCTTTTATTTGGTAATTGGACATTTTTACAAAGGCGGCATAACAAAATGCAAAAAATCTCAAAAAATATCGCGAGAACGGTTAGTCCTAGAGTAATAGAGTTGTTCTTATTCTTTTCCTCGTTAAAAATTACGTATAAAACATGCATTTAATTTATACATTTGAACATACGTAGTCTTTTTTTTATATTGGCCATTTTTGCGGGGCATTTCGTAAAAAAGGGCCGGTTGTTCTTTTCTGAATCGTACTAAAACCTAATCAGCACCGAATTATCCCACAAATGATTTATCTACCAAATTTTTTAAAATTTGTTCAATTAGTATTTCAGCTAGAGTGAATACATGAGATTTTTGCGAGCCATTTCGCAAAAAAAGGTGGGTTCTTTTTTTCCAAATTGTACTAAAACTAATCAGCACCAGGGTCACGCCAAAGAGTCTTACCTACCAAATTTTATGAAATTCGATCCATTAGTTTTTGAGTTAGAGTGAATACATACATTGCATAGACACACAGACACACAGACACACAGACAGACAGACAGACACACAGACATACACACAGACAGACACACACACAGACGTCACGCTAAAAACAGTTTTTTCGTGTTCTAGAGATTTCGAAACGTGCAGATCCGTCGAAAACTCGAGTTGCGATTTTCGACATGATTCCAATACTTTCCCTATACATTACCATGTATTGCAGGGAAAGTAAAAAGTAAAACATTGCATTATGTAGAGAAACTCTTGTGCTGCTCACATCAGATTATTTCTATATATAACAAATAGAACAATTTTGAGTATTAATCGATTTTTCGTAACTGAATCTTTTTTACTTATCATTCGTTCAGATTTATCGAAAAATGAAAGTTTGAAACGCTTTAAAGTTTTGCAACTTAGCACTCATAAAAATTTCTTTCCGCTGATCTAGAATTAATGGATTGAATTGAAAATGGGCACAAAAATGCAAATACTTTATTCGTTATCTCGTAAACGTGCCAACCGAATGGGACGAAATATTCGTATTAGAAGATTGTAGCAACGTCAATTGAGCTATTTACGTAGATTGCGACTACGTAGATTAGTTAGTGTGTTACAATTAATGTTTATACACAGTAAGTATTTCGGATTCCATATTGTTAAACTAAGAGCACGTTCAATATAGTATTTTCAGATTAAAACTATGCATTTAACATAACACACATTACAATACTTGAGGTTTAAAGAAATGTTTCTAGGCAAGTTCTTAAGGAATCCAATAACTTTGTAAGGAAAGATACGTGAGTATACGCGTTATTCCCTTAAAGTAAACTGACCATGTCCGATCGAATAAAAATATTGAAAGGCTTATAGAGGATAATTTAAAAAGGTAGGATAATAAACTCGGAAACAACGCGAGATAGATGTAATAAATAAATTACAAAGTTGTGGAACATTGTTTGATGAGTAAAAATCGACACCAGAAATGCACGAAACGCGTATACGGAAGTTAATATACCTATATATCTTTTGTACTTCAACGTTTTCTAGATGTTCGGTGATTTATTTATTTAACTTTAAAATACAAGAAATCGCTCAATGAGAGAGGACAATAGTAAAAAACTGCAAATTAGATCTTTTCAAATTTGGTCTCATTTTTAACACTTCCCAACGTAGTTGCAAAGTGCTTATGACTTTGTTCATTCTGTCTCTCTGCTCGCATGATAACTGCCGTTAAAATGACTTTATCAAAATGAAATTTTAGTATGCTATTGAGACAGTCTGCGGAACATATGTGAATGTAAAAGAATAATATCACCCAATTTGTTTCGGATTGAAAAAGTTAAATACATTAAACCCTATGGGAAATAATTTTTCAAAAAATGTTTAAGCGGAAATAAAATTCATAAATAGAGTTGAAAATTTTAGACAATATTCAAATTATCATGTAAAATGTGTAAAAAAATTTCAACAATATACGTTACAAAGTTATTTAAATAAAAATTGAAAAAATAATGACACCCCTATTATATGAAGAGATTACGTGACTCAATACAAAATAAAATTTTATATCCATTTTACTAACACTTGAAAACATAGTTGAAAGTTTTTTATGACTTTGTTCATTCTGTCTGTCTGTCCGTATAATGTCTGTCCGTCTGTCTGTCTGTCCGTAATGGGAATATAAATGAATAATATCACCCAATTAGTTTTGGATTGAACCCGGAGTTGAAAGAATGAAATACACTGAACCTTATAGGACCTAATGTTTCGAACATTTTTTAAGCGAATTTAAAATTCACAAATTCCTTCAAAAATTTTAGAAAATATTTAAATTATCTCACAAAATATATAAAAAAAATTTCAGCAAAATATATTCATTACTTTTTAAAATAAAAATTAAAATATTAATTACACCCTTTATATGGAGAGATTACGTGACAGTTATATGAAGAGATCACGTGATCCACTTCAAAATAAAATATGGCATTCACCTTGTATCAAAATCGTGATTTTTAAAGTTCTTTTTAATTCATATTGAGTGTCGTATCCGTCCTAAAACCGCTTTATATTTGCTTAAATTCCGTGCATTTATATACTGAAACAACGCAATTACAATATATTTTAGTTTAAATGATCATCAAACTTTGATTATTTCTACAACGAAACCTAATTTTCACTGATGGAAGTATAAACATCAAAAGATGTAGAATAAGTTGCATAAGAATCTCTGCATTTTTTTAACGAAAAATTATTTAGCCTATGGAGTCTGCCATATGGCTGATATGAATGAAAGACTCATTGATTTTACACAGAGAAGGACGATTATTTCGATGAAGTTTTAAGCATAGCGTTAACCTACTTGTACCTCCATGGTTTTAAGTTTTTAAATAAATAAATTATTGGGATGAATGAATGAAATTTAAAAAAAATATGAATGAAATGCTGCTTTTATATAGAGGTAATTTATCTTTTGATGCAGTCATTTGAATGAAGTTCATTTTTTTCGATGAAGTTTTAAGTTTTCAAATATAATAAATTAATGAAGTATCGTGATAATTTTAAAAATATTACCGAGGAATGTACCGCATTTTAGGGATGTTTATATAAAATTGCATTGAAGTTGGAAAATGTTTCATGAACAATGATTTATGCATGACTGATCTCTCTTGTTCTCTTTGTGAAAATCGTGATTTTTAAGGAACCTTTATATTTATATTTAGTGTTGCGTCCGTCCTAACACCGATTTATTTTTGCTTATTATCTATGCATCTAAATTCTATGCTTAATCAATTACTGTATTTTTTATTTTAAATGATCACTAAACTTTGATTATTTCTACAAAGAAACCTAATTTTAACGAATGTAGAATATAAACAAATCCAGTGATTGCAAGATGCGTTGCATAAGAATTGCTGAATTTTGTAACTCAAAATTAGGTCCGGTATAAAACTGGAGTCTGGAATATAAGTGATATAAATGAAATATTCATTGATTTTACATAGACAAACAAATGATTCATAACGTTGACTTTTTGATGAAGTTTCCAAGTAAAATAAATGATTGTAGTACTGTGATAGTTTAAGAAATATCACCGCCGAATGTATCGCGTTTTAGAGATGTTTAAATAGAATTACATTTCAGTTGGAAAGTGTGAAAAACCCAGACCACACGACAGACCCGAAAGCTTACTGTAGCAAGGTGTGTGGCCGGCAGTTGGAAAGAGTTGAAGATCCAGACCGTCCTACTCATCTGCAGGACTTGAGCAACTATTTTAGTTGGAAAGTGTGTCATAATCAATGCTTTGTGCATGATTAATCTTTATTGTTTGTTTTAATTTTTCTACAAAATCAAATTTTTAGTTTGCTATAGAATTCCTGCGTTGAGTAGAGAATATTTTTCACAAAATGCTTGTCTTTTATACAGAACGACTGAATTTTTAGCTAAGATATATTGCCATTGAATTCAAAATTTTGAATTAATCCAATTTATAACCCATTTCCTGAAAGCAAGAATTTCTGAGATTCTATCCACTAAAAGGAAATGGTTATTCTTCTTCCATGGAAATTTTAAATTTTTAGTTTAGACGATTGCGTTTGCAGTTTAAAGTCTCTAATGCAGAATTCAAAAGAAATGAGGATGTTCGTATTTTATATATATTGCGTTCGTATATATTGCGTTTGGTTTAAAGTTTAACATTGGTTCATTTATGGATCGTACACTTATGGAAATAGATTGAAAACATTAGAGAAGCTATTAGTGTTATGGAAGACTGTTCAAAAGAATCCTCAACCGCATGAAATAACTGAAGTGAACAAGAATATTTTACAAACCTTTCAATTTGATTTAAAATGTTCGGAGGATAAAATTATATTATGTAATGTAGAACTGGAGGGAACAGCATTTTATTGAGGCTGCTCGATCATATTTTCCATTAATAAGAAACATTTAAATGACTTTTGAATATTTTTCTCAACTAAAAACTTTGCAATTTATTGTGTTTATTCTGTAAGAAAGAATAATGTCTAACACATCAAATTATTAGTTAATATCTGCTGCAATAACAACAAGATAGATCAATCATGTTTAAAGCATTGATTATGAACTACTTTCCAACTTCAATGTAATTTTATTTAAACATGTCGAAAATGCAATGCATTCTCGGTAATATTTTAAAACTTATCACAATACTACATTCATTTATTATATTTGAAAACTTTAACCCTCATCGAAAAAAATGAACTTCATTCAAATGACGGCATTGAAATATAAATTGCCTGGTTTAAACATCTATAAAATGTGATACATTCCTCGGTAATAATTTTAGAATTATCATAATACTACGATAATTTATTATATTTGAAAACTTCATCGAAAACAACTGAAATTCCTTCAAATGACGTCATAGAAAAAATAACACGCCTGGATCTCTCTATAAAAGCATCATTTCATTCATAAATAATTTCCCATTCATGTCATTCATCACAATACTATAATAATTTATTTTATTTAAAAATTAAGACAATGGAGCTACAAGTAATTAAACTCTATGATTAAAACTTCATCGAAAAAAATCGTCCTGCTCTTTGTAAAATCAATGAATATTTCATTCATATCAGCTATGCAGACTCCATGAACTAAATAATTTTGTGTTAAAGAAATACAGCAATTCTAATACAACTTATTCTACATATTTTGCTGTTTACATTTTACATAGGTGAAAAATAGGCTTCGTTGTAGAAATAATCAAATTTGGATGAGCATTTAAACTCAAATATATTGTAATTGCGTTGTTTCAGTATGTAGATGCACAGAATGTAAACAAAAATAAAGTGGTTTTAGGACGGATACAATACTCAATATGAAAGAGAGAAATAACTTTAAAAATCACTATTTTGGGACAAGATGGATGCCATATATCATTTTGAAATGCGTCACGTGATCTTTTCATATCATGGTCACGTGATCGCTTCATATAAGAGGTGTTATTATTATTTTAATTTTTATTTAAAAAACTACTGAATATATTTTGCTGAATATTTATTTTCATATATTTTATGGAACAATTTGAATATTACCCAAAATTTTCGAAGCAATTTGTGGATTTTAAATCCGCTTAAAAAAATGATTGAAAAATTAGGTCCCATAGGGTTCAATGTATTTCATTTTTTCAACTCGGATTCAATCCAAAACTAATTGGGTGATATTATTCATTTATATTCCCATAGGTCCTACAGACCGTCTGAATAACATGCTAAAATTTCATTTTGACTAAGTCATTTTTACGACAGTTATTGTGCTAACGGACAGACAGACAGACAGACAGACAGACAAAATGAACAAAGTTCTAAACACTTTTCCACTTTGTTGTAAAGGGTTAATAATACATTAAATAACTAGTTCGTAAATACAGGAAAAATACAAAATAAACTAATCTACTGGTTTCGAAGGCAAATAATATTCCTCTTCAGGATTAACAGGAAGGGCGACCTCAGTAACTCAAGTCAGGAAGTTAGGTCGGCAACTTAGGATAGAACGCGTGGCTGAAGGTAGGAAGTAAGAAACTGCCAACCCAGCTGGAAAAAATGAAATAGGGAAAAAAATCGATCTGAAAAAAGTTCTTGTCGACCTTGAAAAGCTGTTATTTGTTTTTGAAACTAGACCAGGTTTTTCCTATTTATGCTGTATTTACGAATTTTTTATATTTATTTTGTTTCTATTCGTTTTCTTATCCGTTCTCTCATCGCTTTATTTTCTTCTTTTTTTCCCTCTTTGGTTTTGTCTGTTCGTTGTTTCCTGCCAGTCGTTTTGGCTTCCCCCCGTCTTTGATTTCTTCTGGTGAGATTTCGGAATATGAGGGGGGAGGGGGAGCAGAACACTCAAGTATGCAAAATTTAGCCTGGGTTCACTAATGAAGTTAAAAAATTGCACAGAATTTGATATCTTTATAAATCGGTGTTTTGTTTTTCAATTTAAAAGAAATTTATAAAACGATTATAAATATTTGCACGTAATAACATAATTTTCTCAAACTGCTACATGAAACAGCCTCGGAAAAAGACTTTACTAATCCTCATATAACAACATTATTTCCGTTATATTCTGTTATTATTATGCTTTAAATATATTCCATTTAATAATAAAATGTTTTTTAGGAGTTTTCGAAAATATGTAGTTGAGTTGGTATAAAAAATTAATAGCAAATTAAATCATTTTGAACAGATGTTGCAAGGTTTGAGCAAAATGCCAATGTGACAAAAATCCCAATATTTGATGCAAGTCGCTCTACATAATATACTAGGATAGTAATATATCACTTATTAAAAAAATATCAGGACTGAGTCTTAAATCGACCTAATAATACAGTTATATTCCATATTTTTTTAAGTTCATTTGTATACGAATTCATTTACAAGTGACATGAAATGTATATTTTCATTGTTTGCACATTTGCATATTATGCATACTTTCAAGTTACTCTTTTTAAAAAATCTGATGTGAGCAGCACATGACTTTCCCTGCAGACTCAATTTCATTTTCTCTTTATTTCATTGATAATTTATTAAATTGAATTTAATTGCACTAAATTACACGCATAATTAATTGAAATTGCACAGAATTTATATACACTTTTAATTCAGATTTCAATTTCATTTGGTAATTGAATTTATTTCCGAAACCGGCGTAGTAAAAATGCGGAAAAACGAAAATATCTCGAGAACGGCTCAACCTAAAGTAATGGGGTTGATTTCATTCTTTTCATAGTCAAAAATTACCTATAAAACAAGCATTTAATTAATGCATTTGAGCATATGTAGCCTTTTATTTAAGATTTCGACGACTTTTGCCGGCCATTTCGTAAAAAAAAACAGGTTGTTATTATCTGAATCATACCAAAATCTTATCAGCACCAGGGGACTCACGACTGATTCACCTACCAAATTTTGCGAACTTTAGTCAATTAGTTTTTCAGTTAGAGTGAATGCATACATTGCACAGACAGACACGCACAGACGTCACGATAAAAATTGTTCTTTCGTATTCTAGGTCTCAAAACGTGTAGAATCGTCAAAAGCTTCGCGAATTTCGACATGATTGCTATACTTTATATCAATACCTTACTTCCAATACCTTAATATATCATCATCAATGTTTTGACAGTGGTCTCCACAGCGTCTATAATATCCGATATGAAGGTACTGGTAATGCATCTGAAGATATGGAAATATTTGAGTAATCCCAGGCAGGGAAAATTAAAATAGTCATTGCATAAACGCAAAATAATTAGCAAAAATTAAAGTAAGAAGTTAAAGTAAGAAGTAAAACAAGTTAAAGTAAGAAACAATTTAAGAAATTCAGATCAAATACGGCAAATAAGAAAGGAAGGAAGCATGGAAATATGCAAACAGCTGTAGTACAATGAAAACTAGAAATTTATGGAATTGCTCTTTTGCCACTGACTGAGAACATCTATACAAATTTGCAGGTTTTAGTTAAAGGGTCCAAGCTTTTTCCAATGTTTTGCCATTACAAAATTCTCATGATTTTAAGTGTCCTAGATGTCTCGACATTATGTTAAATATAATGTGTGTACGATTCTGACCATAAATACGACAGATACATGAAAAATAAACACTTGAGGTCCGTTTCTATACTTAAAGTAGTAAAATGAAAGTCACATATAATCTCCAGTTGCCAATTAACTAATCTTTGTCTGTCCTGAAACTAATCTGTCCTGAAACTTTGTCTGTCCTGAAACTAATCTGTCCTGAAACTTTGTCTCTCCTGAAACTAATCTTTGTCTGTCCTGAAACTTTGTCTGTCCTGAAACTAATCTGTCCTGAAACTAATCTTTGTCTGTCCTGAAACTAATCTGTCCTGAAACTTTGTCTGTCCTGAAACTAATCTTTGTCTGTCCTGAAACTAATCTGTCCTGAAACTTTGTCTGTCCTGAAACTAATCTTTGTCTGTTCTGCCAGTGACTGAGAACATCTATACAAATTTGCAGGTTTTAGTTAAAGGGTCCAAGCCTTTTCCAATGTTTTGCCATTACAAAATTTCTCATGATTTTAAGTGTCCTAGATGTCTCGACATTATGTTAAATACAATGTGTGTACGATTCTGACCCTAAATACGACAGATACATGAAAAATAAACACTTGAGGTCCGTTTCTATACTTAAAGTAGTAAAATGAAAGTCACATATAATCTCCAGTTGCCAATTAACTAATCTTTGTCTGTCCTGAAACTAATCTGTCCTGAAACTTTGTCTGTCATGAAACTAATCTTTGTCTGTCCTGAAACAAATCTGTCCTGAAACTTTGTCTGTCCTGAAACTAATCTTTGTCTGTCCTGAAACTAATCTGTCCTGAAACTTTGTCTGTCCTGAAACTAATCTTTGTCTGTCCTGAAACTAATCTGTCCTGAAACTTTGTCTGTCCTGAAACTAATCTTTGTCTGTCCTGAAACTAATCTGTCCTGAAACTTTGTCTGTCCTGAAACTAATCTTTGTCTGTCCTGAAACTAATCTGTCCTGAAACTTTGTCTGTCCTGAAACTAATCTTTGTCTGTCCTGAAAATAATCTGTCCTGAAACTTTGTCTGTCCTGAAACTAATCTGTCCTGAAACTTTGTCTGTCCTGAAACTAATCTTTGTCTGTCCTGAAACTAATCTGTCATGAAACTTTGTCTGTCCTGAAACTACTAATCTTTGTCTGTCCTGAAACTAATCTGTCCTGAAACTTTGTCTGTCCTGAAACTAATCTTTGTCTGTTCTGCCAGTGATTGAGAACATCTATACAAATTTGCAGGTTTTAGTTAAAGGGTCCAAGCCTTTTCCAATGTTTTGCCATTACAAAATTTCTCATGATTTTAAGTGTCCTAGATGTCTCGACATTATGTTAAATACAATGTGTGTACGATTCTGACCATAAATACGACAGATACATGAAAAATAAACACTTGAGGTCCGTTTCTATACTTAAAGTAGTAAAATGAAAGTCACATATAATCTCCAGTTATACATTTTTACTTTCCCTGCAATACATGGTAATGTATAGGGAAAGTATTGGAATCATGCCGAAAATCGCAACTCGAGTTTTCGACGGATCTACACGTTTCGAGACCTCTAGAATACGAAAAAACCATTTTTAGCGTGACGTCTGTGTGTGTGTCTGTCTGTCTGTGTGTCTGTGTGTCTGTCTGTGTGTCTGTCTGTCTGTGTGTCTGTCTGTGCAGATTTTGTATCCACTCTAACTAAAAAACTAATGGACCGAATTTCACAAAATTTTGTAGGTTAGTCACTTGTGGCTGGGGCTGGTGCTGATTAGTTTTGGGTACGATTCGGAATAAAAGAACCCGCATTTTTTGTGAAATGGCCCGCAAAAGTTTGTATCCACTGTAGCTGAAAAACTAATCGACCGAATTTCACAAAATTCGGTAGATGAGTCACGTATAGGTCACCCTGGTTCTGATTAGATTTTGGTACGATTCAGAAAAAAATAACCTGCATTTTTTTGCAGAATGGCCCGCAAAAATCGGCCAAATCTAAACTAAAGAACTACGTATGCTCAAATATATCCATTAAATGCTTGTTTAATACGTAATTTTTAGCGAAGAAAAGAATAAGACCAGCCCCATTACATTAGGACTAGCCGTTCTCGAGATATTTTAGGTTTTCGTATTTTCTCTACGCCACCTTTGAAAATAAGTCCGGTTACCGAATGAGAACGAAAATTGAATTAAAAGTGAAATAAATTTAATTAAAATAAAGAGAACATGGATATAAGTCTGCAGGGAAAGTCATGTGCTGCCCACATCAGATTTTTACTTTCCCTGCAATACATGGTAATGTATAGGGAAATTATTGGAATCATGCCGAAAATCGCAACTCGAGTTTTCGACGGATCTACACGTTTCGAGACCTCTAGAATACGAAAAAACCATTTTTAGCGTGACGTCTGTGTGTGTGTCTGTGTGTCCGTGTGTCTGTCTGTGCAGATTTTGTATCCGCTCTAACTAAAAAACTAATCGACCGAATTTCACAAAATTTGGTAGGTAAGTCACTTGTGGGCGAGTCTGGTGCTGATTAGTTCTGGGTACGATTCGGGATAAAAGAACCCGCCTTTTTTGCGAAATGGCCCGCAAAAGCTTGTATCCACTCTAACTGAAAAACTAATGGACCGAATTTCACAAAATTCTTTAGATGAGTCACTTGTGGGTTACCCTGGTGCTGATTAGATTTTGGCATGATTCGGAAAAAAATGACCTGCCTTTTTTTGCAAAATGGCCCGCAAAAATCGTCCAAATCTAAACTAAAGAACTGGGTATACTCAAATATATCCAATAAATGCTGATTTAATACGTAATTTTTAAAGACGAAAATAATAAGACCAACCCCATTACACTAGGACTAGCCGTTCTCGAGACATTTTAGTTTTTCGTACTTTCCCTACGCCACCTTTGAAAATAAGCCAGGTTACCGAATGACAACGAAAATTGAATTAAAAGTGAAATAAATTTAATTAAAATAAAGAGAACGTTAATATAAGTCTGCAGGGAAAGTCATGTGCTGCTCACATCAGATTTTTCTATTTCGTTGATGTGGCATATTCTTTACAAAAGGATCTTATCAAAATGTTTGAAAAATATAGAGTTCGAGAATTTTAGGAGCAGCGTAAATGACATTTTCATTATGATATTTAATGAAACTAACAGAATTACGACCATTGGAGCTTCCATTAAGTTGGATGAAAATCAGTGGCATCAAACCGTTCAGAAACTAATTTTTAATCTCAGGCTAATTTAAATAGAAATTTTACACTATTTCTTTGACTATTGGCTTTTCTTTTAGCTCATAAATATGTATCGCAATATAAATATGTATTTATGTATACATTAAACGATATCAAACAATTTTGTTTTCGTGGTGGCACATAATTTGTTCCAAACTCTTTAACTAAAATACAAAATTTAAAGTAATTTCTAACACATACAAAGAAGCTCAATACTATTTAAATTAATATAACTGACTATAATCACTAATATATATTTTAATCACAAACACCTTTTAATTACATGCATCTGTTTACCCATAAGGCAACTATGGAGTTGCTGACATGAAACACACGACTGAAGCTTAAGCCAGATTCATAAAAGCCGATACATTCACCTTTCCACGTTTTGTTTAATTGTAGGGGCATTTTTTCCGCGGGGATAACAAATATTTCATAGAATAACTTTCTTGCAAATCGCTATCTTTCACATCGTTACTTTTAAATGCAATTAACAAGATGATAGTATTTTAAAAATATCACATTATGAATTCTGTATTTAATGAGATATCCCAAATATGTTGTGCAATTAACCATGTAAATTCCCAAGTATGCAAATGTAGTGCCCACACATTCTTCAGGGGTATTACTTACATAAGAAATATATGCATTGAGTTTAATTTGCAATTTGACGATTTATTGTGGTTCATTTAGACTTCTGAATGAAATTCGAAATTAGAGTTATTTTATATAAACTCGCCTTTCAAATATTTTGTCACACATTTCTTGCATTTGCAGCATGCATGTTTATGCAGGGAACAAGGGGATTAGTACCTTAAGTACCTGCATTACATATATGATTTATAAAAAATACTTTCATCTAAATGTGCAGTTACAAACAATTTTT
This sequence comes from Amaurobius ferox, assembly GCA_951213105.1. Classification (NCBI taxonomy): domain Eukaryota; kingdom Metazoa; phylum Arthropoda; class Arachnida; order Araneae; family Amaurobiidae; genus Amaurobius; species Amaurobius ferox. Next base: position 157,993,328 of record OX578136.1, read on the forward strand.
TCTCCCATCTTTACCACATGTAATTCTTATTCCATTCATTAACTTATATATGGACTAGGGAAAAATGGGTATTACAAATTTAGTACCTGTTTTATTTATAATGTTTTCTTATCACGTTCCTTTTAAAATATTCAACAGCTTGTCGTATAATCTTTTTGAAATCACATTTACATTTCAGTCCATCTTCCTTTCACTTTTGTTATACAGAACATTTTCTATTAATGATCCTTCTCAGGTATATATAATACAAGTAAAATAAAAATTATTCAATTAAATAGTACCTTAAAATTAGCAGCAGTTTAAGCGCGTTATTTTTAAAAAGGGAATAATTTATTACCTTCAGCCATGTTATTTGAATCTATAACAAGTCAAACATTTTATAAAAATAATCACTTCACAATATTACAAACTTAGCAGCAAATTATAGCGCAAGTGGTAATACATGGAAAATGGTATGTGTTTTTCTCTAAAAATAATATATATATATATAATTGCTTAATTATTAAATACTTGAGATAATTATTTCTTTATCCTAAAAGCGTTTACAAAAATCATAGTATAGTGCTGCCATCTGGTGCCCTTTATTCAAAATTCTTATTGAGTCGAAAATTTTTTTGGATAATTTGAAGGCAATGTTTTGCTTTTACTGCATTTTTGTACAACTGGTGTGAAATCAATTTATATAATGATTATGATTTTAAGGAATAGTATAAATCTTCAGGCCCAAGGGAATGTTTGAAGTACAGTTTTGCAATTATTTTGTTTTATGATTATGAATTTTTGGGAAAGTATAAATCTTCTACAAGCTACATAGAGCAGCTCAAGGTGTTACTATTCAGCCGACTTCATGTTGCTTATATTTGTTCATAATTTATTTTTGTAATATCAAGACATACTCAAAACTTTTCATACAACTACTATGTAGAAAGCCCAGACCACACGACCAACCCAAAGGCTAATGGTAGCTTTCTGTGTGGCCGGATACAACTACTATGTGTACTTTCAATTGTTTATTTCAATGTATAACTCCTAAGCAATATTGATTAACCTTTTTACAAATATAAATATACAACATGGTATTTTAGCGGCTGGCAAAAAGAAAATAAAAATTCTTGTTCCCCTACTTGGATATGAATAGAGCATACCAAAGATCGACATCCATTTACCCTATTCAGTATGAAGGTAATGTGATAGCTGCAATACGCCATAGGAATTTTAAATTTCAAACCTGCAAAAACAAAAACTGTAAAACTTGCCCCAATGCGGAATAAAATCAAGTCAACTGCGATAAGAATTAACTTACTTTTTGTGAAGTTTTTAGATGCATTTACAAACTTTAATGCTCTGTCTGCCAGATGGCATACGTGGAACAGACTGGTACACGATTACATCTTAGAATAAATGTACATCGCAATAACATAAAATATTATGATAAAGATCGCGATTCAGTAAATCAATTTGAATATGAACACTTTTACAAACATGGTTTTGATTCAGTTATTATTTCTATTTTGGATATAATTCAAAATTCATCTGACAGAATTTACTTTGTAAACAAACACATTCTAAAGCATAATACTGCTTTTCCTTTTGGACAAAATCAAATTGTTAATTGTCACAATATAGTTAAAAATGATTTATTCAGTACTTCAATTAGAACTCCAACAGCATATACTTTGATGCAAACTCATTCTCACAAAACCACACGCACTCAGAGGGGAACGCACAAAAGGAAACCCTTCCCTTAATTTAGACTTCATATCTCAACTAAATAATCTCAGTACACTTTTTGAATCTAACTATGATTGGAAAAAATCAGAAACTGGCTATTTTTCATCAAAAAGCAACATTTAAATAATCTTTATATTTCACTCATAGATCTTAATAACAAAAAACACTTCGGACACCATGTTTTTGACCTTTTATTATCAAAAGCAAGACTGCTAGGTGTTCACCTCACACTTTCACACCAAAATGAAAAAACCAACCAATCTTATTGTGTCATTAATTACACAAATCCTATATTTAATTATTTCAACTTTACACAATTTTTTAAAAAATTCCAATCCTTTTTTCCAATTAAAAATGTTAATATAATAAAAGCATATACATATCCAGTACCATTAGAACGTAAAATATACAACCACAATCTTTTATCAAAATAGTTGAGCAATTCTGTATATTGTTTGTGTACTGAATCATGCTATCTACCCTTTATTGACCAACATCATGGACATGTAATCACCGGAAATCTCAATTTAATTCAGGAACCTAATCTCAAACAATTTCTCAGCTAGTATGATATCAAATACAGACTACCACAACTATATAATAAAGATAAAATAATACAAACTTTTGACATTATTCTAGGTAAATATATATATATATATATATATATATATATATATATATATATATATATATAATATCAGGTAAATACCACTGTCATTTTGAAACCTTTAAGAGCTGGCAAGTACAAATCACCGGATATGTAAAACAATTGATTCGACAATTTCCTATACCAAAATATACGCATAATTACCAAGACATCTTTAAAGAGATCAAGTTACTACAAGACAAATTTGTAATTACTTATGTTGATAAGTCATCAAGTAATTATGCGTTTATTTGCAAAAAAAATTATTTGGCGAACTCAAACTGCAACTCCATACCTCAATTTCAGTAACTCCTATAAACTCTATTATCACTATTATAAGTAAACAAATTATTGCTTACTACTAACTTCGTAAACAAAACCACAATCTTAATTTTCCTTACCTGATACTCAGCTAAATTCCACAAATCACCAATTTCTTTTATAACTGTTAATATAGGATTTAATTCATACACCAATGCTGTTGAAAACAACTTCTAATTATACTAAATCAAATTTATGATCATTTTACTACACAACAAACACATATAATCAAAAATAATTTAGAACTGATTAATAAACTAAAACAACTACCTTACATACATAATATTAAAACTTTTGATTTCAAAGACCTCTTTAAAAACATTGATATTAATGATTTATATAAAGTCGAACTAAATTTATATGAACAATTTATTCAATCAAAATACATCTCTTTTCCAAAATTCAAAACATTATTAAAATTCATTCTATTCAAACAGTATCTAACTCAAGGAAATTGCATATAAAAATTAAATAAGGGAATACCACAGGGAGGAATCTCATCCACAATACTGGCCAACCTTTATCTACATTTTTACGAAATTCAACCCTTTCAACAGTCATATCATGTACAGGTTTATTGATGATCTAATTATTATTGGAAATACTAATGAAGCACCTATATTAAACTTTAATTTTTATCCACCTAATCTACAACTAATTGAAAATGTGTATACATCAAACTGGATCAATTATCTAGACGTTAGTTTAAAAATTCAAAATACGGAGACACATTAAAATTTAAAATATACGAAAAAACAGAAACTCATAATTTCAAAGAAAATAAATTTCAATATTATACATCCAGTCTTTCAAAAACAGTAATATGAAAATATTATTAATAACCAGTTATTAAGAAAAAAATGTTAAGTACACCATGTTACTACAAAGAATACCAATTTAAATTCATAACACCACCATCCAAAATACCTACCAGCCAAACCTTATTTTTTCTTTTATTAAAACACATTTTAATTTTAAATTCAACGCCTTGCTACAATTACAGCAACATACTGACAGATTATTCTCAAACAATTTTAAATAATCTTTTATCTCCATATTTTACTTCCAACAGTTGAAATCTTAGTATATAGAATTAACTGTAACCTGTTTTGAGTTGAAATGCTTAGTCAGTATCATGTAATTTACACTAAGCAGCACAAGGGGTAAACACATTTATATTATTATATTCTTATACCTTTTCATTACATTGTATTCTCCTATAAATAAATAGTCGCACGCTGGTATATTTGATTATATTTGATTATTATATTGATTTCTTATATATCTTATCCAATTTAAATTTTCTTCTACGTCAGACCATGTGCATTATTTCTCTAATGCAATTTACAGTAATGCACACAGAAACGTAGAATCCGCATTAACGAAACATGTATGGCCCTTGATAACGTACATTGTTTCGGAAATGCTTTTGACTTTATTCAATTTATTCAATTTCAAATTATTTTTGGGAGCTAGAAAAGGCCTAGCTCATCGTGCAAAACAATGTTTCTGATTTGAAACTTTTCCTCTTACACACATTTCTTGCATTTACACCATGTATGTTTATGCAGGGAACAAGGGATTAGTACCTTAAGTGCCTGCATTACATATATGATTTATGAATATACTTTCATCTGATTTGGTAGTTACAAACAATATTTTCACCTATCCTTACCACATGTAATTCTTATTCCATTCATTAACTTATATATGGAACAGGGGAAAAGGGGTATTTTTTACCAATTTAGTACCTGTTTTATTTATAATGTTTACGCATCATGTTCCTTTTAAAATATTCAACAGCTTGTCGCATAGTCATTTTGATATCACATTTATATTTCAGTCCATCTTCCTTTCACTTTTGCTATACAGAACATTTTCTATTAATGATCCTTCTCTGGTATATATAATCCAAGTAAAATAAAAATTCTTCAATTATATATATATATATATATATATATATATATATATAGAAGAAAAATGGATGTAATTATAGAAATTTGAAGTGTTATAGTATTTATGCGCAAAGCAGCAAGAGGTACTATACACAATATAAAATGTATAAAGAAAATTTATAAAAAGTGAATTTATAAAAAGTGAAAAAAGGAAGGAAGGCTTAGCAAAAAGCTTACTCTATGGCGGTAAGGGGTTGTGACCTCACTCCCCAGTTGTCAACAAGCTTGTCATAAATGCCGCGGCATTGCACTCCTGGACGCCAGCTTTGGCTGAAGCCCACCTCCAGAGTGACAATAAGAATTATCACAAGACCTCCAAAAAAGAATGAATCAAGGACGAGAGGATGACCATTACTGTATTAGCAACCAGTCTCGCTGTCTACGAAGACCCTTATATTGCTTCGTTTGATCGTTCTGCGGTCCTGTCATTTGCAGTATGCGAACCTTCATCTGCTAAATGTATATAAAAAAGATTTTAACTTTATACAATACACAATATTGTTACGGTATATATTATCAATATATTGTAGCATAAATGGAATAGGGTAATTTTGTAGATATGCCTGCTGTAGAAATATTCGATCAAAATCAATACGCAAATCTTCGTCTTTAATAATTCTTTGAATTCTAACCAACCCCCCCAAGAATACATTCCTAAATATATTCAAGTGAAGGTTGGAGTTCCAATGTACTATACCGTTTATAGGTATTGTAAAACTGTTTCCTTTGTCATAAATGGTAAAACTTATAGGGATTTGTCCACAGTTGATGCTCAAATCCAAAAACTCAACTACATTTTTAATTGTAGCCGGATTTTCCTTCAAAACTAGGTTGGGTGGGTAGAAATCAAAGTTCATACAATAGTTTTCATTTTCATATCCAACAATAACATCATCTACGTAACGTAGGTAAACAATTTCGTTGTTAATATGTGACTGGCTTTCATAAAAATTGAGGTAGAGATCAGCAAGTATAGAAGAACACCCCCCCCCCCATGGGGATGCCTTTAATTTGCTGATATATAAAGATTCCATTGAAAAGATAGTTTTCCTTAATGACAATTTTAATTATAGTCTTAAATTTATTGAATTCTATAGTTTTCTTCAAGTCGTATTCTTCATATAAAAGGTTGAGGATATTAGATAAGTCTTCAAGATCAATAGTGTTGAAGAGTTCATGAAAGTCATAGGTTTTTAAGTATAATGGATTTTTGTGATATTTTAAAGACTTTATAACTTCTTGACTGTTCTTGATGTTGTAACTGCCTTTATTATTAATTTGTTTCAACAGATGTTTTAAAAGTTTAAGTAAAATAGAATTAGCTTTTGTAAGATAAGTATTACAACCGACAGTAACTGGTCGGAAACTAGTAGGGCATTTATGCAATTTTGGAATATTAATTAAGTATGGGTACTTAACTAAGCCAGTGTATTTAATGCCTATTTGTTGATATAAGGCTTTAATTCTATTAGAAATTTTCCGAAGGGGAAGATTAACTTTTCGATATAGCATAGCATTTTCATATTTTTCTTTTAAGGTTTGAATATAAAAGAATTTGCAGGTGAATGCGTAATTGCTTGAAACTTTATCAGTATAAGTAATTATAAATCGATCTTGAATGGTCTTGAGATGCTTAAAGTTCAAATTGCATTTTTCAGGTGGTTGATATAGATTATTATAAAAAAACTTGAAGTCGTTGCATATCTTGTATCGTTGCATATCTTGTATCGTTGCATATCTTGTATCCATACTTGATAATGTACCCCCCTCAGTGTAATTTGCCCCTAATGAGGGTTAATAACGTCACAAGAAAAAAAAATTTGCAACTGCTATTTTTTACGACAATGATTGATACTATTACGTTCCGTGATTATTGATCTGTAAAGAAACCCTTTTATATATGATTGTGTTAAATTTTGTCCTATACTGCATGTTAAAAAAATTTAAAATTCCGAATAAAATTCAAAATTTTCGCTCGAATTAAAAAAAATTCAAGTCCTAGATTTTTTATAATAAAGCCTGATATAAAATTTCGTGAAAATCTATTAATATCTGTGTCTGCTATCGCTTACACGAAAAAATGACCACAGACTTTAGACATGCAGACAAGCAGGCAGACATCACTCCAAAAATAGATGAAACGTGTTCAACAGGTCTTAAAACATATAATGGCATAGAAATCTCGGAATCGAAAATCTTTCTCAATACTACGTATGAGAACGTAAAAATCACTCTACTATTTCAATTTTTCAGCACATTATATAACGTTAAAATTCCATGTGCATTATTATTTGATCATGCTGTATTGAATAATTTTTAAATAGTCAAAAGCTTGTGCGACTGCATTAAGAAATGAAACATTAGATTTTTAGAAGAGTATAATAGTAGTAATATGTTAGTAGTACTAATATGTTAGTAATGTAATAGTAGTAATATATTAGTAGAATAGCAAAAAGATATTAGTAGAATAGTAGAAATGCATTAGTAGAATATTAGAAATATATTAGAATAGTAGAAATATATTAGTAGAAATATATTAGTAGAATAGTAGAAATATATTGGTTGAATAGTAGAAATATATTAGTAAAATAGTTGAAATAGCAGATATAAACAACCTATTTTTAATCGAAATGATTACATTTAAAAAATTATTTTTAAAAATTTCTAAATTCAGCAAAGCATGTTTCCATATTTAAATGTTCATGACCGCTTAATTAAATGTGTGGACAAAATACGACGATCTTCATAGCACCAATCGCGCATGCACAAATATGAAGTGAGTTAATTAATTTTCTGGAACTAGGTGCTTGTGATTTCGAATACTAAACCAGTGCAATCACGCCAAATTGAATTCGCGTAAGTGGGTTAATTGCTATAGGTTTCAATTTCTATGCATTAATAATCAGTAGCACATGCCTGAAGCCGTTTGTATCCAATATATGGGACACATGCAAATGTACTTAGATAGCATTTAAATGCTACTCAGCGAGACGAAGTAAACAAATATATTTAAAATAAAATGTTTTACTGGTGTTAAAAATAAACAGAAATTTTAAAATTTAAATACGTAAATTTATTTAAAAAAATGAAAATAACTTTAAAATTAGGTATTTCAATTACACGTTCATAAGTGCAATATTTGAATGTATATCCTTATTTCTCCTGACAATGTTTATAAATTTTATATTGGTCGTAATAAATGTTAAATTAACCGACCATTCTCGCAATATTAAAGATGATAAATTATCCACTGATCTATCCTAAACTGTTCGTAATGAGCAATTTGTTCTTTTATTTGATAAGATGCTCATTTGAATGCGTAGTAATAACCCTAAAAGTAGTTTTCTTCAGGAATCATTATTTATTTATCTTTATAGGGATTTTACTTTTTTTTGTAAAAACTTAGTTTTGCCTGACGTCTTATAGTCGATTCCATGAAAGTTAAACAGTTATCTACGTACTTAAATACTTGAATCCATGGATATAAAAGCCTTTCTAACTTCATGCTCTAATCTTTAAATCATGAACGTAACAGTAAGGAGTTAAAACTTCATATTAAGAAAAGTTGGCGACATTTGGAATAGCATTTATTATATAATAAAAGGGTATGCCCAACAAATGACGGAATTAAAAATTTGCTAAATATTGCATCCTATTTGGCGTCATTTTTATCAATTCCGCGAAATTTTTATCAATTTGATAACATTTTTATCAATTTGGCAACATTGAAAAAAGTCACCAAGTCGGCGATATGCCGCCAAAATTCATCGCCAGAATTTTTCTACGAGTTACAACAAACGGAGTCTTATGGTAAAGACTTAAAATTTCAATATTTTGGAAAGAATATATCCATTAGTTGTCATTTTCATTGATTTAGAGTGATTCTTCTCGATTCTTCTCAATTTGACGACATTTTTATCAATTTGACAAGATTTTCATCAATTTGGCGACAATTCAAAAACTCGCCAAGTTGGCGATATTCTGCAAATTCGTCGCTAAAATTTCGTCAAGCGTTTTGGTCGGAGAAATAGGTTATTCTTATAGCAGATAAGCGACTGATGGCGTCCAAATACAAAACTATTACCCAAAATATCTTCTCTTATAGTAGATTCTTTTTCTTTCCAAGATATTGGATTTTCATCAATTAGGCTTCATTTTCATTGATTTAGCGTTATTTGTATCAATTTGGTGACATTTTTATCATGTTGATGACATTTTTACCAATTTGTGGACATTCTTATTAATTTGTCGAAATTATTCTCAATTTGGCAACATTTAAAAAACTCGCCAAATTGGCGATATTCCGAAAAATTCCAAGCCATTCCATTTTGCCAAGCATTATGTATGAAGAAATAGGCTAGTCTTACGATATATAAACGAATAATGGCGTCAAATTCCAAAGCTATTACTCAAAGTATCTGCTCTCGTGAATGGAACAAACTAGATCTACGAGAATTAGGATAATTAATTTATCGCATAATATATATAAAAAGTGAACAGATTTCATAATAGTTAATATTGTTTCTAATTTTATGTGATTTTTTGATAAAGTTATATGAAAAATGTGCAATATCTCGAGAACGGTTCATGCTAGTGTTTTAAAGTTTATATCAATCATTTTCTAATGAAAATTTATATAAGAAATTATTATTTACGTAACTTTATTGAATGTTTTAATTTTTGATGATTTTTTTTTAATTTTATTTCAAAATTTAGGAGGATTCTGAACATTTGATTGCGTGTAAAAGCAATAGGCTTCCAGTATTCACTGATTGTGATTTTCGCATCAAATTTTGTTCTGATTGCTTGATTCGTTCGTGAGATATAGTCTCCATAGACTCACTGACACACCCGCACACACACACACATACAGACACACACCATCTCAAAACGTCTGATTCGTGTTAAGGGATGCTTGAAAAAGCATCCCTGAACACGATCCCGTGATTGCTCCCATGATTGCTCCCGTGAAAACCTAGAATTCGAATTTTCGACCCCCTGCACAATACTTTCCTTATACATTATACTATGTATATAAGGAAAGTAATAACGATATGTGTAAGTAATTTTATTTTTAAGGACGTCACATTTTGAAGGAAGTATTTGCAACGAATAATTCACGCAATGCTTTACCATTCTTCCAGTGTTTCCGAGTCACAGGTAAATGATGTAACCCATTATTTATTATCCTTTGAAAATTATATAAATGAAAGCGGTGGATATATATATATATATATATATATATATATATATATATATATATATATATATATATGTATAAAAAATCAGATGTGGGCAGCACATGACTTTCCTTATATAATGCAATGAATTTACTCATTTTACAGTCAAAAGTAATATATAAGATCCACGGTATTGTGTTGTTAACGTTGAGTTGTACATTTGGCGATTTTACGGATGACAACATGTAAAGCTATTCCAAAGTACATTTCGCACAACTCTATATAAACAATTATCAATATTGATAGCATCCTCAATAAGCGACATAGATCATATATTATAACATTTTAATAATTACTTCTTTAGTGAGGGCAATTTTTGCAATTTCGACGATATTTTCGTCAATCTGGGGTGAAATATCGCCCGTCACTATATTATTCGCCAAGTTCGCCAAATTCCGCTAAATTTCTCAACAAGCGTTGGGGATGGTCGGACGGAGAAATAGGTTATTCTTATATTCCACTTTTATGTTGTTTCCAACATAAGAAATCAGTCGGCTCAATCAGTCGTCATTTCATCGATTTAGCATCGGTTTGAACAGTTTGGCGAATTGTTATCAATTGTGTGACATTTTTTTTCAATTTGGCAACATTTAAAAAGTCAGCCAGTTGGAGATATTCCGACAAATTCGTCACTAAAATTTTGCAAAACGTTACGGATGATGCAAAACGTTAGGTTATTCTTATAATAGATTCTTATATTCTTTCCAAGATATTGGATTTTCGTCAATTACTCGTCATTTTTATCGCTTTAGAGACATTTTCGTTAATTTGGCAACATTTAAAAAGTCACCAATTTGGCGACATTTCACCAAATTCGTCACCAATATCTTGCCACGCGTTATGGAGAGAAATAAGTTATTCTTAAAGCAGATACATGGCTATTGGCGTCCAAATATGAAAGTATTACCCAAAGTATATTTTCTTATGAATGGAACGAGTCAGATCCACGAGAATGATGTTGCCAAATTTATCGCATGATATTAGATTTGAAAAATATACATATTTCACAATAATTAATATTTTTTTATGCAATTTTTTGATACATTTATTTTAAAAAATGTGCAATATCTCGAGAAAGGTTCAAGATAGCATTCTAAAATTTATATCATTAATTTTTTAAGGAACAATTACATAAGAAATGACTATTTGCGGAACTGTAGTAAATGTTTTAAACTTTTTGATGATTTTTTCAAGATTTCACTCAAAATTTACTGGGGTTTGGGACTTTCAATTGCATTTAAAAACAATAGGCTTATAGCATACTTGGATTGTAATTTTTGTACCGAATTTCGTTCGAATCGCTCCATTCGTTCGTGAGATATTGTCTCCAAAGATTCACACACACACAGACACGCACACACAGACAGACATCACTTCAAAAACGTCTGATTCGTATTTAGGGATGTTTCAAACGTGCTCTCCCGTCGAAAGCGTAAATTCGAATTCCAGATCCCATCACAATACTTTCCTTATACATTGTACTATGCATATAAGGAAAGTAATACTGGTTAATTATACTCATAATAAGGGAACCCCTTAATTTAAAAATAATCAAAAATACATATACTAAATACTACGGCTTTCCATTGTGTCAACTCACAATAGCAGCTACTTTACTACCACTAGCGACGCATAGAAGTCTAATCACGTCCTAGACGCGTTCGATTGGTGAGAGATCAGGGTAGACGGGTGACCAGGGAAGCACCTGGTTACCTTGCAGAGTGTGTTGGCTGATGCGTTCCGTGTGTGGTCGAGCGTTATCCTGCTGGTAAATGGCATTGCTGGTAAATGGCATAATAGGCACCCCCTAAAGGAAGGGTATTGTCACCGGCCGCAGCACGTCATCCACGTATCGTTGGGTCGTCATAGTGCCCTCAATAGGGAGCAGAGGTGACCTGTTATCGTAGGCGGTGGCACCCCAAGCCATGATGCCGCGTTATCGCATGGTGTTGCGTTCCAGAGATGCGACCGGATTGGACCTGTCATCACTTCGGCGCCAGACTCGTACACGGCGACTGTTATTGCTAAAACAGAATAATGACTCGTCTGAGAACACGACACTGTGCCATTCCGCCGTCCATGTTGCTCTATCCCGACACCATTGCAAAAGGAGGCGTCTGTGCTGTTGGGTAAATGACAGTCTTTTTAACGGGCGCCATGAATGCAGGTCGACGGCGACCAATTGGAGAATAATGGTCCCGTTCGATATAGGAGCATCAAGGGTGTCCTTCACATGCTGCAAAAGGGCGACGGAAGTGACCTGCGGGGCCGCCAACGCTTGCTGGCGGGTGCGTATGTCCACGTGTGCTGACGCCGCTCTGGCCGTACTGGCACCCCTCAAACGTGCCACATTCCCTTGTTCCAACCATTTTAGCCACAGCAGGTGCAACGTGGACGCGTGTAGGTGGCTGTCCGCTAAGATTTGACGTATGGACCAACCTGCCCTTCTGAGTCCGATCACCATACCCCTCGTGAAATCGTTTGTCTGCTGGAACTGCCTCGGTTGTCGGCGGCCTGCATTCTCTGCTACTACACGTTTTCTCTGAGACAATAGATATATATTCCAAGATATTGATAGAAATTCTCCAAATTGATGAAACCGAAGCTAAATCATTGAATTGACGACTAATTGATGAACGTTAAATATATTGTAAAGAGCATAAGAGTAAACTATAAGAATAACCCATTTCTCCGTCCGTAACCTTTGGCGAGAAATTTAGTGGGACGTAGCCACCTTGACGACTATTTTAAATGTTGCCAATGTGACATAAATGTCGACAAATTGTTAAAAAGTGCTCCAAGTGGGAAGTAATGTTTCTCAAATTCCGTCATATGATGATTTCCGTCATATGATGATTTCCGTCATATGATGGGCATATATTCTAGTATATAAGAAATGCTCTTCTCTACGTTGTTGATGCACTTTGGAGAACTTGGCGAATAATTCAGCAAAATATCGCCAACTTGGCTATATTTCGCCCTAAAATGACGAAAATATCGTCAAAATTGCAAAAGTGATGCTAAATTAATGAAAATGAGGCTTAACTAAATTAATTTTTAAAATATTTTAATATGTGAACTATATCGTTATAATCAATATTGAACTCTATCAATATTGATAATTTTTTTATTTAGACTTGCTCGAAATATAAGTTAATTGGGTATTTTGAAATAATTTTACTTGTTGCCATTTGGAAAATTGCCAAATATACATTCAACGATAAAGACACAGTACTGTAGATCTTACACATAATTATTTTACTGTAAAAGGAGTAAATTCATTGTATTATATAAGGAAAACCATGTGCTGCCCACATCGCATTTTTTAAATTGCTTACTGGCAGCAAGTTTGCGAGCATCACTAGTGTACTTTACGGCAGAAATTAGCTTGTCCATCGTCGTACAGTCAAATTTGTGAAGCCGTTTTATGACAATAGCCCACAAATTTTCTATGGAATTCAAGTCTGGTGAATTCCCGCGCCAATCCAGTACGGTAATATTTTTTTTTAGCAGAAATTTTTGATTCGCTTCGAAGTGTGACATGACGCGCTGTCTTGTTGGAAAACGCAATCTCCGTTCGGCCACAGTTTAGCCATGGTTCGAAGCTCTTTTCGGGTCAATATGTCTTCGTAACTGGCACTGTTCATCATTCCCTCTACGGGAACAAAAGATTCTGTCCCCAAAACGCTGAAACAACCCCAAAACATCTTTTTGGGCGGATGCTTGATTGATGTGGTGCTGATTGAGAGGTTCTCCTTGGCTCCTTCTCACGAACATGGATCTAAATCCCTGAACCACAAAATGTGTTTCGTCAGAAAAGAGAACCTTCTCAGTCCAAGTTTTGTATTTCCGTGCCCATTCCAACCTTTTTTTCTTCATGCAAAGCGTCAAAAGCTGCTTCTTGTACGGACGACGTGCTCTCCGCCCGCGTCCTAACAGCCTGTATCGCACTGTTAAAGGTACACTCTCAACACCAGCTGCCGTCATGGACTTGGACAGGTCAAAACTGGTTAATCGAGGAATTTAACACTCATTCGATGTAAAGTTTTGTCGTCACGAGCCGAAGTTGATCTTTTTCGACCGCATCTTCCAGAACGGTTGGTTCCAGCATTTCCTGTTTCCTGAAACCGCTTCCAGATCCTCCCAACACTTGCTGTACGCACTCCACATATTTTACCTATTTCCTCGAACATCTTAGAAGTGTGTTCTCTAAGCGCAATCACTTTAGCACGTGTTTTCGCGCTGATATTCATGACGCTAATGACCCCCGCAACAACTGAGAAACTACCACTGCGGAAAACCTGCCACCTGTCGGAGGAATTTGAACACCTGATACTTACCAGGTTCATACGAACACCTGCTACTTTGATAATAACTGCAATTTGAACTCTAAGTTAATTTGGAGTGCTTCTTCCCAAACTTACGTGTGATAAAACGAAAAAATGACATTTCTCAATTAATTGCCACAGTACTGTATATGATGTATGCAGTGCAATCGGCAGTACGAGAAGGAGCCTAGAGTTATGGCAAGTACAGAGTACTGACGCAAGCATTTTGATATATGATCAAAGTCCGAGAGTAATCAAAGGTCGTAGACACATTTGAAGTAATTTTATTCATGCTGCTCTCACAGGTTCCCTCCGCCGAAATAATTAATAATATGAATTATTGTTGTAAATTAAGTATTTTATGTGTTAATAAATGATATTGTTAAAGTTAAAATGGTGTAATCCATTCAGTAACATAATATTTAAATATTAATTTACAGAACTCGCGCAAAAGTTAAATAATTGGAGGGTTTTATATAGCGGCACAACAAAGCAATGTGCAATAATCATTATGCACTAATTAAGTACCATTATGTACTAATTTACGACCATGTATATGAAGTTTAATTTAACAAGATTATTATGTTAAATAATAATAATAGTCCCTTTACAAGACTTAATCTTTTTTTTAGCCCACCCCATTCACAATATCGTTTTCTAATAAAAATTACATAAGGAATGATGAGTTGCGTAACTTTATTTAAAGGTTGTGATTTTTTAAAGATTTTTTCAAAATTTCACTTACAAATTTTGGGGGTTCTGAACATTCAACTGTGTTTAAAAACAATAGGCCTTCAGTATTCACGGATTGTAATTTTTGTACCAAATTTCGTTTAAATTGCTCCATTCGCTAGTGAGATATCATCTCCACTGACACACACACTACACACATACATATACAGACATCACCTCAAAAACGTTTGATTTGTGTTCAGGTATGCTTGAAACGTGCTCTCCCGTCAAAAACTCGAATTTGAATTTATAACAATAATTTCCCCATAACAATAATTTTCTTATACATTTTACTATATATTATAAGGAAAATAATAAGCATTATATATGGGTAGCGAAGGTTGCCACATGACTCTGTTAAATGGCAAGAATATTAATATTTCATTTTCAAACCAACTTAAAGGCAAGTAAATCGGTGAAGTTATTAAGATCTAAAATATTACTCGAATAGCAGCAGAAGAGTGTTGCTAACACAGTTGACTGATACTTGGAGTATGAGAAAAGTGCAACTCAATTTACCGGTGTTTTACATCAAGCTACAAAACATATTTTTGTGTTATAATCAACTGAATCAAAACGCAAAATACAGCGCTACTAAAGATAAAAAATCTGATGTGGGCAACACATGACTTTCCTTATATAATGAAATGTATTTACTACTTTTAGAGTAAAATAAATAGGTTTTTCTTCTAGTAGATACTAATATCCTTTCCATGATATTGAATTTTCGACAATTAGTCGTCATTTTCATTGATTTAGCGTCATTTTTATCCATTTGGCGAGATTTCCGTTAATTTGGCAACATTTCAAAAAGTCGCCAAGTTGGCGACATTCCGCCAATTTCGTCGCCAAAATCTCGCCAAGCGTTATGAACGAAGAAATAAGTTGTTCTTACAGCAGATAAATTGGCGTTCAAATGCAAAAGTATTACTCAAAGTATATTTTTTCATGAATGGAACGAGCTAGATCCACGAGAATGATGTCACCCAATTTATCGTATGATATTATATATGAAAAGTGAACATGTTTCTCAATAGGAAATATTTTTTTTCTATTTTATATGACTTTTTGATAATTTTTTTTTGAAAAATGTGCAATATCTTGAGAACGGTTCATGTTAGCGCTCTAAAATTTATGTCAATCGTTTTCTAATGAAAAATTACATAAGAAATGTCTATTTGCGCAATGTTATTAGCGGTTTTGATTTTTTGACGATTTTTTCAAAATTTCATTGGAGAATTTAGGGAGGTTCTGAACATTCGATTACGTATAAAAACAATAGGCTTCCAGTGTTTACAGATTGTGATTTTTGTTCCAAATTTGGTTCGAATCGGACCATTCATTCGTCAGTTATCGTCTCCACAGACTCACTGACACACACACACACACGTACTTTCACACACACACACACACACACAGACATCACTTCAAAAATGTTTGATTCGTTATCAGGGATGCTTGAAACGTGCTCTCCCGTCGAAAACTCGAATTCGAATTTTCGACCCCGTCACAATACTTTCCTTATACATTATGTATATAAGGAAAGTAATAGGTTTTTCTTATAGTAGATACTAATATTCTTTCCAAGATATTGAATTTTCGACAATTAGTCGTCATTTTCATTGATTTAGCGTCATTTTTATCCATTTGGTGAGATTTTCGTTAATTTGGCAACATTTCAAAAAGTCGCCAAGTTGGCTACATTCCACCAAATTCGTCGCCAAAATATCGCCAAGCGTTATGGACGAAGAAATAAGTTATTCTTACAGCAGATAAATGACTATTGGCGTTCAAATACAAAAGTATTACTCAAAGTATCTTTTTTTATGAATGGAACGAGCTAGATCCACGAGAATGATGTCACCCAATTTATCGCATGGTATTACATATGAAAAGTGAATATGTTTCTCAATAGGAAATATTTTTTTTCATTTTATATGACTTTTTAATAATTTTTTTGAAAAATGTGCAATATCTCGAGAACGGTTCATGTTAGCGTTCTAAAATTTATGTCAATCGTTTTCTAATGAAAAATTACATAAGAAATGTCTATTTGCGTAACTTTATCAGTGATTTTGATTTTTTGAGGATTTTTTCAAAATTTTATTCGAAAATTTAGGGAGGTTCTGAACATTCGATTACGTATAAAAACAATAGGCTTCCAGTGCTTACGGATTGTGATTTTTGTACCAAATTTGGTTCAAATCGGTTCATTCGATCGTCACTTATCGTCTCCACAGTCTCACTGACACACACACACACACACACACACACACATACTTTCACACACACATACACACACACACTCAGAAATCACTTCAAAAATGTTTGATTCGTGATCAGGGATGCTTGAAACGTGCTCTCCCGTCGAAAACTCGATTTCGAATTTTCGACACCGTCACAATACTTTCCTTATACATTATGTATATAAGGAAAGTAATAAGCATACGTACATTTCGAAAGTCATTGGATTTCCTTTTGCAGTGCAGCATGTCTGCACCAGAATATCCAAATTAAGTCGGTCAAACAGAAAATGGCTAAACTAGAGAACCTAATAAAGCAACACCACCTAGTGGGATAAAATGTAAGCAAAACGAGAAAGAGAAAATAAACGAAATATGAACTTGAGAAGCAAAGAACAAATAAATAAAATGTTGAGTATATGAACTCACCGTGTAGTTAAAATAGCGAATCACAGAATCAAAATGTAAACATGGTTATGCCATACATGTAATTATGCGCACTTAACTTTATTTACGCTGCAATTTACCTTGTGATTCAGTTTATTAATGAATGTACGCAAAGATACATTCCTTGAAAATGTTTGTGCTGTATTATTTTTATCACTCCTCCTCCCCCCCCCCCTTTCAAAAATTTCATTCTTCTTATTGTAAGCTTTCTATCAGATTCAAGGCCATCACCTGTGGCGGAATGGTTGACGCTTTGGATTTAAGACTCGTGTAAATGCGGGTTATTACATTGGATACAACTTTAGTGCCCCGAGTACGCAAACATGCTAGTATTGGTCCGAAATTCCCTGTGAACTATATCTGATTGTCAAAATAGTTTTCACATTCATAAAATAACCTTAAAGTGCTACTATAATAAATTCAAGTTTAATCTGACAGTTGAAAATCGTCAATCAAAGCATTAATGGACAATTTAACAAGACATATTTTTATGATATTCTTATTATCCTGCATTATTCTACAGTCTTCATTATCCCACAGGACATATGAGACATGTCCCAATATACATCCTCTGATATTTATTGAAATATCTGAGTTCTGGAAGACACATCACAAAGTCAGTCATTTCAATTAAATTCAAATTGTGTACTGTAGTTAGAAGTAAATGCGTATGCAACGCAAAGCTATGGATACGTTCAGCACCTGAATCTGACCTGCTTCAGTATTTCTTATACATTTCCCTAATTTTGCATTATGATCATGCTTAATGTTCACATATTTATTTCAAGCTCGCATTTACATTCATAACCACGATCGACATTTGTATGTTTTATACTATATACTGCCGATCCGGCGGTCGAGCAGTCAGGGGCATACGTTTCCGTCTGATCGCTGGATTGCCGGGTTGCAAGTTCGAATCCTGCAGCGGGCATGGATGTTGTCATGTCGAGGCCAAGTCAGACTTCCGGTCTTCAGGGAACCTCTATAAAAGTGAAGCTGCAAATGTCCTCCCTTCACCATAGGACACCTTGGGGGGATCTTATTGACGTGGTGCGTAGGCGCTCCTTCACTACGGGGGATTAGTAACAATACTATATATTCTTTCAAGGAGTCATTTAACCTACAATTTTAGTTTATGTGAAAATCAAATTTGAAAAGGAAAGCTACTTCTGAAAAATTAAAGTATATACCACTTTTACAAGGAATATAAACTACTGTAGGATTTAGTCGATCTGCCCCCTAGCATGCAACTAAAAATTGTGAAAAATTCAGTGGATGGTACTTACTGGGATTTTTTTTTCTAAAAGAAATAAATAGAATTGCCTCGATCCGTCCTCTCAAATACGACTAAAAAACTCGAAGTGTATAGATTGGAGGATGCTTACTTGGAACTTTCAGAACAAAGTATATGTTTTATCAATAAATTTATTTGTATTTTATTTTTATCGCAATTTTTCCATAAAAAATATGCTTGTTGAAAATCCAAATACCTTTGACCTTGAGTACCGGTTGTTGTTGAAACCCAGACCGTCCGACCTACCAGAAAGATGTAAGGTAACTATTTGGACGGCCGGGAAGTGCCCCCCAATTTAGACCGGAACCCAGTGGGGGAGGCATCCACAGAGACCGTACCCTTCTTCCCCTACCACCAACCTCTCGGAGGGACTTAGGGACCCACATATTTAACGTGATCGTACTCCGCATGAACACGGCGGCAGTTGTGACAGCGCGCAAACCACCGGGCTACCGCGCTCAAAATGTGCCAACGGCACGCGGTGTTCCCAGGTGGTCACCCAAACAAGTACTAACCGCTCCCAATGCTGCTTGACTTCGGTGATCTAACGAGTGAGTACCGGTTGTGAAAGTGTTTAGTGTAATTGAAGTTGTAAAGTTTGAGCCTTTAGCCCTGATCGGGTTTCATTCTGAAGATGTCCTTTATTCGAAAGCCATTCTGGAGTATGTAGATGGCTTTGTAAAGATTGGTTATCTAAAAATGACACAACTATAAACTTTTGTCTTAAGTCAAAGTTGTCTTATGGCCAAGGGAAATCACACAAACTAAGTTATTTCAGTCTAAACTGTTTATTAACAACTCACCTAATTGATACGGCAACTGGCTGTAAAACTAAAGAGATCTGAATACAAACAGACATTAAATTGCACATGCCTGTATCGTGATTGAATATGGATATTGGTATAAATCCGGAGCTTGGTGATCAGCTAAAATTTGGAATATCATAGTAATAGAATACGGACGCAATTACTTACCCAATTCATCAGGGAACGTCTGGATACGTCCAAAGATACTATTGTGGACTAGCTGCTGAGCATGATTGTGCACATATTGGGTAATGCCTCTTGATATATCATTGGTCACACTACTGACGGGGCTTAAACAGTACGCTCCTCTTAGAGCTCGCGAACGTGGGAACTCGCAAATACAACGCACACTTGCATGCACTGTATTACATTTGTGGCGACTCAAATACATTTAACTTTTGCACGTTTTTGAACTTTATTTGAACTTTCGAGTCACCCGCCACAAATTTTGCATTAGACTGCTTAGTCTAGTTTTGAAATTCGCTTAGTTAAACTCCACTACCATCAGATGTTTGCTTTCACGAAAAACCAGACACATTGTGAGAAACACAAAACAATTAAACCCATACACAAACTTATCAGTATCAAATTCAGCCATTGGCTACGAATTACATCATAAGCGGCGTGACGTGTTTTTCCAACCAGGTAGATGTGTGGGTACTTTCTAGCAGAGAAAGCAGATCTAGGCGTGAGCAAAGCCCACTGTTAAATATCTTCACGTGCCTAACGTCACCAAGCAAATGATTTGCCAAGACGACCGGCACGACTTACGCATTGTGCTAACATGAAAACAAATTATTTTGCAAAAAAAAAAAGTTTGAAAGGTGAAATAAAATTCAAAAAGGAGTTAAATTGAAGTTAAATTGCGAGTTATATTTAAGTTAAATTTCGAGTTAAGTTTCGTTAAACGTGCTAAAGTGTTAAACATGCTAAAGTGTTAATCGTGCTAAAGTTCGTTAAACGTGCTAAGTTTCGAGTCACACGCCACAAAGTGTCGGGGATTATAGGCATTTAGTCAGGAGATTATCCGCATTTAAATCGAGTTACGAAAGTTGGTAAATTTCCCTTTTTCCTACTTATAAGGTATAAGGTGTTACCAAAAGGTAAAAGGAAATATTGTATTTTTGAAGATTGATTTGCTTAAAGCATTCCATCAGATACTAGTAAATCTGGATGATATACCGAAATATTATCCTGTTCTATTACATGAACGCAAAAATGGTTATCTGACTCAGGATTGGTCTATATAACGGAACCAGTTAGATGCTGTTATTTTAAAGTAAATAGTAATTTAAAAGGTAAACTTAATTAAATCTTAAACAAAGGTAATACAGGCTTCAAAAAGTGTCCTGTAACATTCAAGCGAAGAAGACACTCAAGCTCAAAGGGAGTTTACTTTTCCGTATGGTCTGGAACATAGACAGTTTTCTAAAGCAGCCATTTTGGTTAGTTCCTTAGGATGTTTGATGATAAATTGTATATATGTTTTGCAAATATTTCTAGATAAACAATCTGCTTTCAATAGAAAACTTCGAAATTCTTTTTGAAAACATCAATGCGGGTTTGCAACATGGTACGTCCAGAAGAAAGAACTATTTGGAAACATATCATCTCAGTGAGTGGTCCAGAAGTTTCTGAGGGGTCAGAACTTCCATTCTCGATGCATCCATATTTGCTCTTTATTATCTAAACGATATCTAAAATTGTAGTTATTAATTCCCACTACATTCTTCTTTTTTGAGATAGTGGCTACGCTCATGGATATTCTATACAGCCTCGGAATGACATTCTAACTTCAGACGATCCAAAGAATTGAATTCAGTCCCAGAATCATTAAAACGAATGGTCCAAAAATCTAGTTGAACAGGTAATTACCTTTCTCAATATTGTTTTGTCAACGAGTATATGAATTAAAAGGCTTGATAGTTTTTTTAATTGAAATAAAATCACCTTCCTAGTACTTCGCGAATAATTAGAATGTTTCACGGTACTAGAAATTTACTATTTTTATGTTATTTTTATGTACAGTAATGGGTTTTTTTGCTCCCACAATTAAAGTAATCACATACAACTGAGTGAGACTGGACAGACCGACCGACTGACTGATCGACTGTCTAACTAAGATATGCATAAAACTTCACATATACGTGGGATATGACCCATAGATAAATCAAATCTGACCCATAGAAAAAAAATTAAAAATTTTGTTGGAAAAATGTTTGAATCGTGGATATTTTTTCTATGTAAAATAGCTAAGTGAAGGGGAAGGTATGAATTACACAACCCAAACTGCTGAAGGCAGAAATTTGAAACTTAGCATGCTTGAGGGAGCTGGTCAGTAAGTAATAAGAAAAGCCTCGAGTTTTGGAATTGTTCTCGATAAATTTATAAATCGCTCAATTTTTTGTTTCAGTGTTCTTTCTGATATAACTCGAAAACGGCTAGACACACATAATTCATTTTTATATCACCCTACACAGACAAATCTAAACCTTAATGATTATGTTTAACACCAGGTTTTCAATCATAATCAGTCTCAATGGTTACATTTAAAATTTTTCAAATAACTAACCAATTACCTTCAATACCATCTGTTTATTTAATTTTATTTATGCTGTAAAAATAGATAAATTCCATTATTTTGATAAGTATTAAAGGTCGCATTCCGCAAAAAAATACCGAATATCTTAACAACCACTCAGAACTGGGAAGGATTCGGAACAGAGAAATGGAAATGACGGGTGATTTGGTGAGGGGGAAATTCCCTCTTATTGATAGAGTCCGATTGGTAATTCCATGAGGATTATCATGTTTCCCATAAGACCAGGCTATAATAACTGGTATGATACAAGTCTTGGTTTTAGTATAGATTTATGATTTTTGTTGGGAAAGTTATCACGTAAATCGATACGAATTGTAACCTCCTTTGCCATTTGGTAAGGTGATTATTATAGAATAAGTAATACATTTAAATGGACTACATTTAATGTCTGCTCTACGCCCCAAAATTTCTTCTTTAATACTTATATGAATACATTCACACTTTTTAATTTATTTAGTTGTAATGTAGACATTTAAGGGTGCAATTGTCAAAATGGCAGCTATTTTGATAATTTTCTCTGTATAAATCTATATGATAGGGTTACCATGAAACGCCGACGAACCTCAATAAAAATAAAAGCTGTGAGACCAGAAATAGATCTCACACTGTTATGGTGAGACAGTTTTATGTACATTATTTATTGTGTCGCCAACATCAGACAACACCTCCAGTCTGAATGACGCCAAGGTTCACAGTGTGCTGACCCAAAGGTCAGAAAATCATAAATTTAGGAGCGTCGAGACAGAGGGGTCGAACTCTTAAGAAAATGTGAAGTAACGCCATTGGATAAAATGGCTGACCAATTGAGAAGAAGCTTGTAGCGTAAACCCGAAGGCCGCAAATGAGAGCAAAGGGGGAGTGACAGTTTTGAGGCAAAAATAGCCACAACGTATGATAATATGAACGATGACACTTGGTGAGAAAATGCAGTGTTCCGTAGATATTCCAAAATAATGGCTAGATCTATTTGTAAGCAAATCAGCAGCACGAGATGGAATCAGATACGCAGAATTAAGGTTAGTACGATTTGCTGATGCAAGATTTGTGGTCTACGGCCAAGGCCGGAAATGAAGGTATGTGCCCATTAAACATAATACAGGTCGCCAAGACATTTTAGGCATTTTAATAATAATATCACATTGTCTCTTTTCGCCAAAATAGTTAATAAGAAGAATTGCTGTAATTAAGTAATTAAGCATTTTATGTTGTTAATAAATGATTTATTGTTCAAGTTAAAATGGTGCAATCAATGTAGTATTATATTAATTAATATTATTTTACAGAACTCGCGCGAAAAGTAAATAATTGGAGGGTTATCAGCGGCAAACAACGCAATCTACAGTATTTAATGAGTTCCACTATGTACGATTTTACGGCCATGTTACGAGATATATATGTTAATAATAATTAATCTAAAATACCTAACTTTAAATATCTATTATATTGGCGCATCACAATAACAAAACAAAAAATGATGGGAACACAGATTTGGCTCCTGGTACAACGTGTCCACCTTTGAAATCCTGGGCATATTCTCAGGAAATAGAAATTAGTCCAAATTTCTGGATAACGAACGCTTTTATGTAAAGCACCAATAAGCGTGGACAGAAACAATATACAATGAATAACTCTGGAGTTATCTTACAGCGTCTTATGACTACAGTCATATACAATAAAACATCCATTAAAATGGTCAAATTATTCACAAAACAGACGATTATATTTTCAAGACACTGACGCATCCGCATCTTCCTTTGAAACATACCATGACAACTCATTCAATTGAATAATACATTTATATATCCTCTGTGGAAATATCTAAAAAATTCGACGTAACTCTTGAAATTCCTATTCAAACTACAAAATTCGGGATTTCCCAAACTCACCAGGTTGGTGATAATTCCTCAAATGTGTCGTCAAAATCAATTTTCAGGTAATAATGGTTGCCTGCAAATGTCGTTTTTTTCGGGGACATGCAATATGCCATGAAGAAATTTTAGGTATTAGTAATATTATTTTAAATACGCAATAATAATAAATACTTGAATAATTATTATCGAAAATATATTTTCTTTAAATTATTTTTTTATTCTTAACTAACTATAGCATGAGTAATATACTTAACCGTCATGAATAAAATCCCCACAACTCTCTTTTCTTACATATACCATTTGAAGAGAAGAAAGAGAACGGCAATTTGTCCAGGGATTTAGAACAAGGTTTTCAAATCTCTGAAGGAAGATATTCAAAAGTAGAAACCACATTGAACATTATATCATTTGCAACTTTTAACAGGTGGGTTTTAAAATTTTACGATAGTACTTAGTAGTAATGTAGTTGAATAATTTATTGATGTATTTGTATTCAATTAGTTGCTCAGAAGTAGAGATCGTAAAAAGTTTATTTTTGCAGATGCTGATTGGAGAAAAGGACAGGGAAACTTCATAGATAGATTTGGAGGCTGGCTTTCAAATCTCTGAATGTAAAAACTGTTATAATGTATAGCATAATGTTTAGCACAGATTCATTCCCACCTGCGCTACCGATACCTCTAGCGTTGTTGGAGCAGGGGAAGCGCTAACTGAATCTAAATGTGAGTTTTACTTTTGTGTTTTCTTTTTTTATCACGATGTCTCACTTACATCACACAATGGGAATTGGGCTTTTGCCAATGTGAAAGTCAGACAAGGGAAGGACATACCATAAAGTTCTACGAAAATATGTCGTAAAAATGCAATAACATTGGAGTGATAAATCTTTCGAAAATTATGGTCTCTGTCCAGCACAAAAGCAATTACGAGGAAGCAGAGAATGATCATCTGGGAGCCGGGGATAAAAGAACAAGGAGAAATGCAGGCTAACATAAAATGAGCGTTATTTCTGAGACCACTAAAAATGGGAAAATTAATCCCACCCAAATATCGTTGAACAAATGAAGGAGCAAGAAAGTCTCGCACTCCCATTTAGGCCCTTTAAAAAAAAGCAAGATCAAAATTTCTTTTCTAGATTCCACTCAACTCTCGTTGAAGACTGTTCTCAATTTTTACTGGATTAAAGACAGATTCAAAATTGCACATCGGAGTCTTAAAATGCTTTTTGATGTTGCCATAGAAGATCTGTTGCCTGACCTTCAATTGATTATCTGTAGAGGTTGTTACGTGCCCTGCAGAAGGAACAGGCAAATTTGCTAACGCTATTGGATATTTCATAAGTAAAGGATACTGATTATGTCAAGGACTTTGGTCAATGACGTTAAAATAATAATCTAGACCCTAACGATGGTTAAGGCCGTGTCGCCGCCAAAGTTAAACGGATGCGATCTATGAGTCAATCGAGAATATATCTTGGACGGGGACTCTCCTTACAAGTATATACGACTTTCATACATAGACTACGCATTGCCAGGCAACTCTTAATATAGAAGACGTGTTCTCCGATATAACCCTATGCAGCACAGACCAGCCGCGACAACTGTTCGAGACTGCACAGTATTGCCAAATCTAATCCTGATTACCAGACACTTTTCTATAGAAATTATTTCTACACGTTACGGTTCCCAAAATCAGCTTACCATGGCGCGGTGTTAAAATAGCACTGCACTGGCTGAGTGACTACGAGGTTCTTTTACTTAAAACTCAAAGCAGTATATAAGCCTCAGCATCTGCTCTACCAAGCCGTAATCGCCAGATTCAAGAAATCTTAATGCCTGGCCAACCGTGACCTCTTTGAACTATCATAGTAGTACGGCCTATCCTCAGCTCCGACGTAATTCGACTTTGACCAGCCCTCACCTCATCGAAACATCATGGCAGTATGACATATCCTCAGCTCTGATGGACTTACCACAACTTTGACCACAACTACATGGCATACCCTGACCTACTTGGCATACCCTGACCACAACTTTGCGAGTCCTAAGAACTTGTTCTACATCTCAGACTCCAATTGGATCCCAGGAGCCGAATACTTTCCCTAATAGGAACTTCCCTTACAGATCACTTACTCCTAGTGATAGAGACATCGTGATAATATTTTATATGTATTTTGCTTTAATATGCATGAGGAAAATAAATGTCTTATGAGTGTAAGGTTAGCAAAAATTATTAAAATTCTATTAATTGCTCTACATTTCAACTTTAGGTAGGGAATTCTAAGTTCTGGGAAAGCTAATTTTGAAGTCAACATAGGTAATGTTGAGTGTATGAAATTCTGAGTATAGTTGTTTGAATATTATAATTATGTGTTTGATACAAATCGTGGTCACAATATATTGATTGATTACTAAAAGAACGGAATTACTAGACTATTTCAATTAGCTCCACTATCCATCACCGAGACAGTACGGGTGAGTAAATACGTTCTTTATTATGTGAAATTTCATCTCATAACAAAAACCACATTGAACATGCAACTTTTAGCTCGTAAGATATAAAATTGCCCGATGGTACTTAGCAGTAATATAGATGAATAATTTATCGATGAATTTATATTCAATTAATTTCCCAGATCCTAAATAGTTTATTTTACAGATGCTGATTGAAGAAAGGAACAGGAAGACTCCGTCTAGGGATTTAGAGTCTGTCTTTTTAATCACTGAATGAAGATCTTCATATAAACCATGTTGAACATCTGGAATTTCGACGTCTTTATATACAATTTAGTTTTCAAATGTGCAGCTAACATAGACTTTAGATTTATCAAATGGATTAAGCTCTGAGTACAGTTTTATTTTGATATTTACAATTAATTTATATAGCAATTATACTTATCAGTACCATGAAAACTTTGTGGCGATTGAGCGTCGCCAGTGCCGAGCCAGGACCTAACTCGGGACTTCTTGCTTACAAGACCGACATTATAATCACTGAGCAAAAGCTAGCTTCGGATCCGTTCTTATAATTCGGGTACAGGTTTTAAGCATCTTTGATCAGATGTCTTTGCTGCCGCATACTCCCTCACCTGATGAGTAGGCCCCAGTCTAATTTAGGCGAGGAGGGGGGTCGCTGAGAAAAACCCCGCGTGTCGTCCCGAAATGCAGTTGAGGGGGCTGAAGCCCGGGAGGCGGGTTGCCTCGGGCGTGACGTCAGTCGTGGTCAACCAGGAAAGCAGTGGCAAGGCCTCTGACTCCGTGTGGTGCTGCCATCTCGTGTTGAGAGGTGAGCTCGTTGGAGAGGAAGGTTGCGTGTTTCAAACGTTCAGTCATTATTGTGGCGATTGAGAGTCGTCAGTCCTGAGCCAGGACCGAACTGGAGACCTCTTGCTTACAAGACCGACATTATAATCACTGAGCAAAAGCTAGCTTCGGCTCCGTTCTTATAATTCGGGTACAGGTTCCAAGCATCTTTAAGCAGATGTCTTTGCTGCCGCAACTTCTACCAATATGGGAGCATTCTTTATAACAAAACTTCCTTTTGGACCGTTTTTTGCAAATAAATTAAAATTTATTATTATGATTTTAATTTTGAAGTAACTTTTAATGCAATAGTACTAAGGGAAATTTTTTGGATCAACAATTTCCTCAAACACTTATTAACTATGATTTTGGGGAGCGGGAATTCGGTAAGAAAGACGATGGGCACAGATACATAGTCACACATATATTAATAGTGTAGAGTACTAATCAGAATGGCAAAATCAAAATCAAAATTCAAATATCAATATACTCGAATGCATTAATTCACAAAAGTTTAATTTCTTTAATTTCAAAATGAGCAGATATTATATATATATATATATATATATATATATATATATATATATATATATATATATATATATATATATATATATATATATATATATATATATGTATATACTCAAAAATAACAATACAATGTTTTAAAAGTGAACGCAAAAGCGGCAAAATGCTCATCGGGCAATAAATAAAATCCCCATGAAAAAGCCGTTAGTAACAAAAGAACTTAAATCAACTTAGTTTTGTGAAATATATTGCTCTTGAAATGCATTTGTATTTACTTGCCTTAGAAACGATTCGATTGAGCTCAAATAAAAATGCAAAATCATCAAAATCTTGCCTTTAATGATCATCCTCAATAATACGACAGTAGGAGGTCATTGATTCCGCACAGACAAAAGCAAATATTTCTCTCATTAGTTTAAATTCAATGGAAAACGAGTACGAACATAAACGATAAAATTTAAAAATATTCACAAAATTAGGTGTCATAAACTTAACCAACTAATTAACCTAACTTGAAACAGATATATGGAGTGTTCTGGTGAGACATAAGGTTTTGTCAAGTATAATGTTATGAAAATCTTGAATATCGAAGATTTCGTTTAAATAGTATAAGAATTACAAAAAAGTAGTCGATCTAGTTCCGATATAGTGTTCACACATTAGTAGAGACACACGTTTTCCCTGAAATATCCGAAATGTGTTCAGGAGCTCTTAAAACTTGATATTTTTTGTTAAAATATAGAATTAAAATACTTTTTATACATTGAGTTTAAAATTGAATATATTGAACAAAGAAAGAAAAACTAACACTCTTAAAAAATGAAATTGCAACCATTTTTAATATTGGTTCTTAGAGTCAAAAATGGTTGTCTTAATCTGAAATTGACCTCGTTATACTCTGTCCCTTGCTCTCATTTTATCTTCCCATTTTGACCATCAAGGGGAAGAAATTAAAAGTTTGACTACGTTAGATTTTGTTCAATGGTCGATACTATAATTATGCAAAGAGTCAACCTTATAGGTCACCGGGGGATTCGAGGGGGAGGGATTCTGAAAAATATTTACCTCCTATTTTAGCAACCGCAGGGAGAAACTAAAAATTTAACTACGTTAGATTTTGTTCAATGGTTGCAATAAGCATGCAATGAGACAGCCATTTTGGTCACTGGGTCAATTTTCTACATCCCAGGGAGGTTACATAAAAAATTCGAGTTAGATATATTGTAGTCGATAATATAAGTGAGCTAAATTTTAGCTTTTTAGGTCATCGATGACTTTTGAAAGATCTGGAAAGACTTTTCAGGTCCCTATTTCATTTTGATCGCCCTAAAGTAGAAATTGAAAATCCGGAACTGTTAGGTTCCGTCCCGTAGTCGATAATATATGAGTGCACAGAATCAGTCTTCTAGGTCACTATGGTGGGCTTCTGGAGGGCTTGTAAATATTTTTCGAACCCCGGCTTTTTACGACCCCAGCCAAAAAAATAGAAAATCGGACTCTGTTAAATTCTGATCTATGGCTAATACGACAAGCAAAATTTGTCTTCCAGGTTACCGAGGTGGCTTTTGGTAAGTATTTTCTTTGTTTAGACCCAGTTTAGTTCGGTGGACAGTGTAACCCAATTTCAACTGGAACGCAGTAGAGGTAACATTCACAGTGACCGAACCCTTCTTAGCCCGCCACGGCGATAGTTTGGAAAGTATCATGAATCAAACTAGGGTCCTCCAAGTGAAATTTCCGTGCTTTAACCACTGGGCTATCCCACACTTAGTGTGCAAAGGCACAAACATGTTAAACACATTTTATAGATAATAACGTAAGAATAATGTAATGAAAATGCCTAATCCTAGAAACTATCGCGCATCCCGAATACATTTTTACTTTCCTTGTATACACAATGTATAAGGAAAGTATTGTGACGAGGTCGAAAATTCGAATTCGAGTTTTCGACGGGAGAGCACGTTTCAAGCATCCCTGACCACGAATCAAACATTCTTGAAGTGATGTCTGTGTGTGTGAAAGTATGTGTGTGTGTGTGTCAGTGAGTCTGTGAAGACGATAACTGACGAACGAATGAACCAATTCGAACGAAATATGGTACAAACATTACAATCCGTAAACACTGGAAGCCTATTGTTTTCATACGCAATCGAATGTTCAGAACCCCCCCCCCCCCTAAATTTTCGAGTGAAATATTGAAAAAATCGTCAAAAAATCAAAACCGCGAATAAAGTTGCGCAAATAGACATTACTTATGTAATTTTTCCTTAGAAAATGATTGACATAAATTATAGAATGCTAACATAAATCGTTCTCGAGATATTGCACATTTTTCAAAAAAGTTATCAAAAAGTCATATAAAATAAAAAAAATATATTTCCTATTGAGAAACATGTTCACTTTTCATATGTAATACCATGCGATAAATTGGGTGACATCATTCTCGTGGAACTAGCTCGTTCCACTCAGGAAAAAAAGATACTTTGAGTAATACTTTTGTATTTGAACGCCAATGGTCATTTATCTGCTGTAAGAATAACTTATTTCTCCTTCCATAACGCTTGGCGATGAATTTGGCATAATGTCGCCAACTTGGTGACATTTTTAATTGTTGCCAAATTAACAAAAATCTCGCCAAATGGATAAATAGGACGCTAAATCAATGAAAATGACGACTCATTGAATAAAATTCAATATCTTGGAAAGAATATAAGTATCTACTATATGAATAACATTTTTTTAACTGTAAAAGTAGTAAATTCATAGCATTATATAAGGAAAGTCATATGTTGTCCACATCAGATTTTTATTTTTCAATTTGCGATGAAATACCTTTGATCGTCGTCGTCTCGGATGTCTCTTTCACGGAGCTGACAGGTTGTCAGAATAAGCCCTCTTGTAGTTTAATGTTAAGTAGATAAGGGACAATAATGACATTAAGATGATTGCACTGAACTTTCTGTTATATATTTTTAACACTTTCCAACATAGTTGAAAAGTGTTTACGTCTTTGTTCATTCTGTCTGTCTGTCTGTCCGTTTGCCCGTTAACTGCCGTAAAAATGACATTATCAAAAGGAAATTTTAATATGTTGATGAGACGATCTGTGGGACATATGGGAATGTAAATGAATAATGTCACCCAATTAGTTTTGGATTGAAACCGGGTTGAAAAAGTGAAATACATTGAATCCTATGGGACCTACTTTTTCAAAAAAATTTAGGCAAAATTAAAATTCACAAATTGCTTCGAAAATATTAGAAAATATTCAAATTATCTCATAAAATAAAAAATCTGATGTGGGCAGCATATGTCTTTCCTTATATAATGCAATGAATTTACTACTTTTACAGTAAAAAAAAATAAATTATTTTTATAGTAGTTATTTATATTCTATCCAAGATATTGAATTTTCGTCAATGAGTCGTCATCTTCCATGTCGTCATCATCAATGAGTCGTCATTGATTTAGCGTCATTTTTATCCATTTGGTCATTTTTTTTGCTAATTTACCACCATTTAAAAAGTCGCCAAGTTGGCGACATTCCACCAAATTCGTCGCCAAAATCTCTCCAAGCTTCATGAACGAAGAAATAAGTTATTCTTACAACAGATAAATGACCATTGGCGTTCAAATGCAAAAATATTACACAAAGTATCTTTTTTCGTGAATGGAACGAGCTAGATCCACAAGAATGATGTCACCAAATTTATCGCATGATATTACATATGAAAAGTGAACATGTTTCTCAATAGGAAATATTTTGATAATTTTTTGATAATTTTTTATAATTTGTTTGAACAATTTTTGATAATTTTTGATAATTCTTTTAAACTTTTTGATAATTTTTTTGAAAAATGGGCAATATCTCGAGAACGGTTCATGTTAGAAAATTGTTCTAAAATTTATGTCTATCGTTTTCTAATGAAAAATTACATAAGAAATGTCTATTTGCGTAACTTTATTAGCGGTTTTGATTTTTTGACAATTTTTTCAAAATGTCTGTCAAAAATTTGGGGGGGGGGGGATTTGAGCATTCGATTGCGTATGAAAACAATAGGCTTCCAGTGTTTACGGATTGTGATTTTTGTACCAAATTTCTTTCAAATCGGTCCATTCGATCGTCAGTTATCGTCTCCACAGACTCACTGACATACATACACACACATATACTTTCACACACGTACACACACACACACACTCACACACACACACACACACGCACAGACATCACTTCAAAAATGTTTTATTCGTGATCAGACATGCTTGAAACGTGCTCTCCCGTCGAAAACTCGAATTCGAATTTTCGACCTCGTCACAATACTTTCCTTATACATTATGTATATAAGGAAAGTAATAAAACGAAATTCGGCAAAATATGTTTGATAATTTTAAAATAAAAATTAAAATAATAATTACATCTATATTATATGAAGAGATCACGTGATCCACTTCAAAATAAAATATGGCATCCATTTTTTTTTCCAGTGTAAAAATCGGGATTTTTAAAGTTTTTTTAAATTTATATTTAGTGTTGCATCCGTCCGAAAAACCCCTTTATTTTTGCGTAGTTTTGTGCGCCTATATTCTGTGCCAACGATATTACAATATTTTTTAGTTTAAATAATGATCATCAAATTTTGATTATTTCTACAACGAATCCTAATTTTAACGGATGCAGAATGTAAACAGGTGATTGTAAGATGAGTTGTATAAGAATTGCTGAATTTTTTTCACGCAAAATTATTCTCTCTGGAGCCTGGAATAAAAATCTCTGGAGTCTGGAATAAAAATAATATGAATGAAATGTTATTCACTGATTTTACGTAGCGAGTCAGATGATTTATATTTCGATGACGCCATTTGAATAAAGTTCATTTGTTTAAATGAAGTTTTCAAATATAATTAATTATTGTAGTACTGTGATAATTTAAAAAATAACACCGCTGAATGTATCCCATTTTAGAGATGTTTACATAAAATTGCATTTCAGCTGGAAAGTGTTTCATAATCAATGCTTTATGCATGATTGATTTTTCTTGTTACTCTTTAATTCACTACAATATATAATATACACTGTCCCTCCAAAAACACTTAGGAATAATAGGTACCTAAGTATAGACGTTAGGTCTGTCTATGGTAAAATGATCATGTCCAATCGTATAAAGGTATTTACATCGCCTTTAGTAGAGATTGAAATAGTTAGGGATACAAACTCATCAATAAAATGAAATAAAAGAAACATGTCAATTGCAGAGCTTCACAACATTGCCTCATTAGCAGGAATCAGAAGTAACGAATATGTACAAGTTAATGAATACCTGTTCTACTACATCGGTTGCTTGATTACAACTATTTATATGTAAAGAAAATTTGAGCAAAATATATAAGCACAAATAAAATGACAATGCAGCATACAGCTGCTTTGAGGATACGTTGGATCTCCTTCATCAGTCTAGACAACCAACTGACCCTAAGTCCAAATGAGGAATGGGTAATTCTGCATTATCATTTTATTCATCTTATATACACTGCTCAAATTTTCCTCACTTATAATTAGTTATTGTGCATCAAGCAACTGCTTTGAGGATACGTTGGGCCTTCATAATCAATATAGACATCCAACAAACCCTAAGTCCAAATGAGGAATGGGAGAAGCTGCATTATCATTGTATTCGTCCTTATATACACTGCTCAAATTTACCTCACTTATAATTAGTTGTGCATCAAGCAACCGATGTAGTAGAACAACCAAGACGTAAGGTTTTTGAGATATTTCATTTTTTTTTAATCGTTGCAATTTTAAAAAAAAATCTGATGTGGACAGCACATGACTTTCCTCATATAATGTAATGAATTTACGACTTTTACAGCAGAAACAAGAAAGATCAATCATGCATAAGCATTGATTATGAAACACTTTCCAACTGAAATGTAATTTCATTTAAAAATTTCTAAAATGTGATTCATTCAGTGGTAATATCTTTTACATTATCACAGTACTACAGTAATTTATTATACTTAAATATTTAAAACTGTATCGAAATATAAATCATCTGATTCTTTATGCAAAATCAATGAATATTTCATTCATATAACTTATATTCCAGACTCCAGAGCTAAATAATTTTGTGTGAAAAAAATTCAGCAATTCTTATGTAATTCATCTTACAATCGCTTGAGATATTTGCATTCTGCATATGTTAAAATTAGGCTTCCTTGAAGAAATAATAAAAGTTTAGGGATCATTTAAAATCACAACTATTGTAATTGCATAGGCACGGAATTTAGATACACAGATAATACACAGATAATATATATGTGTATGTGTATGTACTCAAAGTATTGGAATCGTGCCGAAGATCGGAACTCGAATTTTCAAAGGATCTACACGTTTTGGGACTTCTAGAACACGAAAAAACTACTTTTAGGAAGACGTCTGTGTGTGTAAGGGTGTATCTGTGTATGCTTCTGTGTGTCTGTGTGGATATTACATCCACTCTAATTGAAAAACTAATGGACCGAATTTCATACAATTTGGTAGGTATGTTTTTTGTGGGAAATACTGATGTTCATTAGATTATAGTACGATTCGTAATAAAAGAATCTGCCTTCTTTGCGAAATGGCCGCAGAAATTGCCTTTATCCACTCTAGCTAAAAACTAATGAACCAAATTTAACAAAATTTGGAGTATAATATTTCAATAACCTACAAGTGATTTATATACCAAATTTAACAAAATTTTGTATATAAATCATTTGTAGGTTATTCTACTACGATTCGGGAAAAAGGAACGGGCTATTTTTGCGAAATGGCCAGCAAAAATCGTTATATATAAAAATAAAAGACTACGTGTGCTCAATTATATCAATTAAATTCCTATTTTATATGTGATTTTTGACAACAAAAAGAATAAGACTAACCCCATTACTCTAGGACTAGCCGTTCTCGAGATATTCTAGTTTTTTCGCGTTTTCGCTACGCCACCTTTGACAATAAGTCCAGCTATCAAATGAGAACCAAATTTAAGTTTAACGTGTAAATTCAATGTCATTTAAAATACTTATGTTGTGCAGATAAACTCAAATTATCATTGAATAAATAAAGAGAACGAATATGAGTCTGCAGAGAAAGACATGTGCTGTCCACATCAGAATTTTTAACAATATTACACCAATGATTTATAGAAGTGAACGGGGATTATTTTCAGGCCATTTCGAAAAAAATGTATGATCTATATTTAAAGATCCATCAAATTTTTGTCGAATAAAATGTTCAACAAATTTAAGCTGTGTACCAAATTTTAACTCTCTAGGACGTAGGAAAGTGCATTTAAAATGCCATCAATTAAATTTATCATGAAGAGTTATATAAAATTTTAAAAAAATGAAAAATTGTTATCTACCAAATTTATTTTGAAATATGAAGCCACTCCCATATGCAAAACGTTTAAACAAATGGAGAGATATTTATTATATAATATCTCTCTCTTTTCTTTCTGGAAGATATCCCAAAGTCAGAATTTAATTGAATTTGTTTTTTTCCCTATATTAAATAATTTTTTTAATTAAAAAACTACTTAACATATTTTACTGAATTTTTTTTTATATAGTCTATGGGATAATGTGAATATTTCCTAAAAATTTCGAAGCAATTCGTGAATTTTAAATTTACTTAAAAAATGTTTGAAAAATTAGGTCCCATAGGGTTCAATGTATTTCATTTTTTCAACCCGGGTTCAATAAAAAACTAATTGGGTGATATTATTTATTTATATTCCCATAGGTCCTACAGACCTATCTGAACAACATACTAAAATTTCATTTTGATAAACTCATTTTTACGGCAGTTATCGTGCTAACGGACAGACAGACAGACAGACAGACAGACAGACAGAATGAACAAAGTCATAAACACTTTTCAACTTTGTTGTAAAGTGTTAAAAAAAGGTTATTCTTATAGTAGATACTTATATTTTTTCCAAGATATTGAATTTACGTCTGCTTTCGTTCGATTTTACGATCTGCTCAAGATGACTCCTAAATAATTATTTCCATTTATGACTTTTTAAATGTTCTTGAAGAGCAGTCTCTCATTTGATACTATACTAGAACATATTAAATACTTTGATCATTTTTCCATTTAGGTCAAAATTATACATCAAGATATAAACAATATATCAAAAATATACAATATATTGAATTAGCATCTTATAAATGATATCATTCGATTTTAAATCCAAAAATCTGATGTGGGCAGCACATGAGTTTCCTTATACAATGCAATGAATTTACTACTTTTACCGTAAAAAAAAGGTTATTCTTATAGTAGATACTTATATTCTTTCCAAGATATATTAAATTTTCAACAATTAGTCGTCATTTTCATCGATTTAGCGTCATTTTCATCCATTTGGCGAGATTTTCGTTAATTTGGCAACATTTGAAAAAGTCGCCAAGTTGGCGGCATTCCGTCAAATTCGTCGCCAAAATCTCGCCAAGCGTTATGAACGGATAAATAAGTTATTCTTATAGCAGATAAATGACTATTGGCGTTCAAATACAAATGTATTAATGTATCTTTTCTTATGAATGGAACGAAATAGATCCACGAGAATGAAGTCACAAAATTTGTCGCATGATATTACATATGGAAAGTGAACATGTTTCTCAACAGTAAATATATTTTTTTTTAATTTATTGGATTTTTTTATAAATTTATTTGAAAAATGTGCAATATCTCGAGAACGGTCCATGTTAGTATTTTAAAGTTTATGTCAATCGTTTTCTACGGAAAAATTACATAAGAAATGCCTATTTACGTACCTTTATTAAAGGTTTTGATTTTTTGATGATTTTTTCAAAATTTCACACGAAAATTTAGGGGGTTCTGAACATTCGATTGCGTTTAAAAACCATAGGTCTTTAGTATTCATGGATTGTAGTTTTTGTACCAAATTTCATTTGAATCGCTCCATTCGTTCGTGAGATATCGTCTCCACAGACTCACTGACACACACGTACACACACACACGCACACACACACGCACACACATACTTTCACACACACGCACACACATACTTTCACACACACTTTCACACACACACACACACACACACAGACATCACCTCAAAAATGTTTGATTCGTGATCAGGGATGCTTGAAACGTGCTCTCCCGTCGAAAATTCGAATTCGAATTTTAGACCCAGTCACAATACTTTCCCGATGCAATATGTATATAAGGAAAGTAATGCGCCAAGTCGCCAAATGAAAAGGGCAATTAAAAAAAAAACTCCAAACCCGGTGATATTTCAAATTAAGTATAGATTTTTTTCTGTGCAATTAAACTCAATTTAATGCATTACTAAAGAAGAGAAGATAAAAAGAAATTGAGTCTGTGTTGAGAGTCTTGCTGCCGACATCATATATTTACTTTCCCTGCATTACATGGTAATGTATAGGGAAAGTATTGGAATCATACCGAAAATCACAACTCGAGTTTTCGACGGATCTACACGTTTCGAGACCTCTAGAATACGAAACAACATTTTTTACAGTGACGTCTGTGTGTGTGTGTGTGTGTGTCTGTCTGTGAAATGTATGTATCCACTCTAACTAAAAAACTACTGGACCGAATGTCATAAAATTTGGTAGGTAAGTCACTTGGGTGAGACCCTGGTGCGGATTAGTTTTTGGTAGGATTTGTAAAGACAGAACCCACCTTTTTTTTGCGACATGGCCTCGCAAAAATTGCCTTTATCCACTCTAGCTGAAAAAGTAATGGACCGAATTTCACAAAATTCGGTAGATAAGTCGCTTGTGGATTACCCTGGTCCTGATGCGATTTTGGTACGATTCGGCAAAAGATAACCTGCCTTTTTTGCAAAATAACCTTGCCTTTTTGCCTGGCCCGCAAAAATCGTCAAAATCTAAAATAAAAAATTTATGCATGCTCAAATATATCCATTAAATGCTTATTTTATACCTAATGTTTAACGGAGAAAAGAATAAGATCAACCCCATTACACTAGGACTAGCCGTTTTCGAGATATTTTAGTTTTTTCGTTTCTCTACGCCACCTTTGGAAATAAGTCCAGTTACCGAATGAGAACGAAAATTGAATTAAATTTATTTAAAATAAAGAGAACGTGGATATAAGTCTGCAGGAAAAGTCATGTGCTGCCCGCATCAGATTTTTCTAATGCAGTTGCAATCACTTCATTGAACACATTTTTCCTCATAGAGTTAGCTTAAAAAATTTCACCAATTAGACCATAGAAGATAGAAAAAGTACAATGAACGCAATAAAAGTGTATTAAGATGTATCAAATCACATTCATGTGTCTCTTTTTAGGATCTCCATTCGAATGTATTTGTGAAAGGTTGAAATTTGCTTTTAGCAAAGCTTTGTAATATTGGCGAGTCTACAATGAATGAGACAGACTGGAGCCAAAGGCGAAAATAAATTAAACATCATTATGGTTATTAGACAGTTATTTATGAGAAGATGAAGAGCCAATTTTCAGCCAATCTACGTCATTTAATTAGCAAAAGGATGATACATGTGAACAACCAATTACAGAGAAGTCTTGTCAGTCATTTAGGAAGTCGTATATAATAGCGAGTTTAATAAATCATCTCATGAGGTACAGCACGATCTCGCCAATATTACAAAGCTTTGCTAAAAGCAAATTTCAACCTTTCACAAATACATTCGAATGGAGATCCTAAAAAGAGACACATGAATGTGATTTGATATGCTTAACAAATTAACCGCAAAGGAAATGTTATCCGTGTGTGAAACTCCGCTAACGGCTGTCAACGGAGGACAATCTACCTGGTTCATGTCATAAGTCAACGATGTGGACTAATGTTCAAATAAAGCTTCTATTTCCATATAATCCTTAATTTGATTAGGGCGTAATACTGATAAATAAATATTTGACTTATTGGACGATATTGATTTCACTGACAATCGTACATAATCAATTTCTACAAGATATAGAATTCGTGAAGATTTGTTTATTATAAAGCTATATGATTCATATTATAAATAACTTCTATTATACGTGTAAATAAATATTGTTTCGAACATGTAAAACGGAACTTTTAATTTCGGATTCTCTTCCCCATTCTCTCACTTTCGACTTTTGCCTCTTTGGAAGACCAGACGGAGGAAACACATGTGCAAATATCCTTTCCCATGACGTAAGTTTAGGGTTACCACATACGAAGTTCGAAAAATAGTTTCTAGATTTGGCGATTTATCGCCAATTTAGCGACATTTGGCGACTTTTCGAAGCATCGTGAAACACCTCGGAATAACCAATATTCTACGTGATATGAGATATTTACAGAAGTTTCTACGGATAATCTATAAAAGTGAGTCATCATTCAGAGGGAAAGCAGTTTACGAGATACAAGCTACAGTGAACTGTAACTTTCGCTGATGTTTTGAAAATAGTAGAGGTTTTTTTGTGAAATGACTTTTATCAAAGTTATGAGAATAAATAGGAACAGATATTTTGTAAATTAGTTTAGCATTTAACTGCTGTTTAACTGTATATGGTTCCTGTGTATTCTGTGTTTATGGATAAACGTATTAGTTATACAGAAATTTGGACTCATTCTTGTATATTGAGCGCATACCTACGATTACAGAGGATACATTTATTACAATGTATTAATGAAAACAAGAAAGATCAATCATGCTTAAAGCATTGATTATGAAACACTTTCCAACTTCAATGCAAATTCCTTCAAATGACGTCATAGAAAAAATAACACGCCTGAATCTCTCTAT